>JAYXIM010025139.1:0-600000 GCA_037575425.1 Anastrepha fraterculus
TGAAAGAAAGGCTTACCGAAGGAGCAAAGTCGTGCCCTAGCTAACCCTGGACATTCACATAAGTAGTGGAATCGACTTTCCTTCACCCCTTCCGCTTGACAGCTTCCGCGGATGGGATTGAAAGGAAGATTGAGTTTGGCTGCATGATGCCCTGTTTAATCCCTTAGTAAGCATAAGTAAAGTCAAAAAAATTTTGAATAAATTTTTATAATTAAAAAACAAAAAAAAGCATTTTTAATAATAGAATTTGTTCAAAATTTTATTGGTACTAGCCGAAATATCTTCATAGAAATGATATTGTAAGAGACCAAAGTGAGAGAGGCGGGCATTCCTGTTTTATGATCTCACTTGCTTTTAATATCGAATGAAGTTAAGTAAATTACGAGACTGAACAGGAAGCATTTTGCTCTGATTTCAGACATATTAACGTACTTCTCTCCTCTATACTTATTACGCTCCATGCGAAACATTTTTCCAAAGTCTTCTTCTGTCAGCTCTTTCAAAACGCGTACCCTATCTTTTTCACAGCTTCAACAAGCTCACATCTGGTTTCTTTCACATTATTTCGTCGTACTCTCAATAAATTTTTTACTGCATTTACTCTTCTTGATCAATGGAACCCGCTATCAATTCACGGTCGATAATTAATAATTAATACGTGAATCGCAATGCCTAAAGCGGTGTTAAGTCTAAAAGACAAAGTTAATATCATTGGAATTCATAAAAATGAAAAACTTAATGTACGCAAGTTGGCGAAGAAGTGTAAGATCAGCAAAATTCAACTCCTCAAAAACAAAGACCAAGCTTTAAGTTTGTGGGACACTGATGTCAACCCGGAGAAAAGACTCCTTTTTCTTTGGTGAAGCCAAAAGGTCTTAGTATTGATAAACTGGGCTACGAATGGTTTGTGAAGGCACGAAATAAAGGCATTCCAAAGCTAAAGAAATTTCATTGAGATTTAATTACAATAATTTTAGTGCATCATCCGGCTGGCTGGAAAAGTTCAAAAAAACGGCACAACATAACCTTCCGTACAATTTCTAGAGAAGCTGGTAGAGTTAACCAAAGTGGTGTCAAAAGTTTTACCAAAAAAATACCATATTTGATGGAAGGATATGATTCTTGTAGCCCTTATAATGAGACTGGCTTGTTTTTCCGAGCACTACCCGATAAAAAATATGCATTGAAAGGTGATAAATGCACAGCTGTAGACATGGCTAAAGATAGGCTCACGATTATACTCGCACACTGCTTCGGTATGGCTGTAAAAAAAAAACGCCGTTTTTGTTATTCAAAAATCTATAAGGCCCCGGGAATTTCGAAAGATTAATTACCAGTTCAGTGGCGATCTAACAAAAAGGTTTAGGTGACTTCTAATTTAATGACAGATTTTCTCGTGTTGTTTGATAGAAAAAAAAGCAACTTCAAGAACGAAAGGTCGCGCTGTTTCTAGATAAAGCGGCTTCCCAAACTCGCGATCGAAGATTGAAAAAAAAATGTGTGCAACTATGTTCCCGCTGTTTTTTTTTTTATAAAAATACAACTTTATTCTAAACAAATGGTTGCAAGTGAATCATTGAAAGTATTGCCCATCGCTGGCTACTACTTTTCCCCATAGTTCTGGTAGATCTCGTATACCTTCGAGGTAAAACTGTTCTTCTTTGAGGTTATCCACGGATCAAGCCATTTTTTTATGTCTTCATATGAATGGAACTACTGGTCAGCTAGACCATGTGCCATCTATCGGAACAGGTGGCAATCCCTCGGCGCAATATCTGGAGAATACGGCGGGTGGGTAGGATTTCTCATTTCAATGTTTCCAAGCAGATTTTAACGGGCTTGGCAACGTGAGGCCGAGCGTTGTCATGCTATAGAACCACTTTTTCATGCCTCTCCGCGTATTGCGGCCGCTTCTCGCGCAGTGCTCGGCTCAGTCGCATCAATTGAAGTCGACACCGATCCCCAGTGATGGTTTCGCTTGGTTTTAATAGTTCATAATAAATAACACCAAATTAGTCTCACCAAATATATAGCATAACCTTCGCAGTGTGAATATTCGGCCGAAGCGACGACGTGTGACTTTGTTTTCTTTGGATTGCTGTAATGAATTCATTTTTCAACACCCGTCACGATGAGTTGCAGAAAACCCCTCCTTTTTTGACGCTGGAGCAGTTGTTCACAGGCGAAAAAAAGACGTGCAACATCCCTTGGTTTTAACACTTAAGGAACCCATGTCCCCTGTTTCTGAATTCTGAATCATTACCAAAGCATGCAATCGTTTGAAAATGAATTGGCGGGTAACTCCTAATACTGAAGCGAGCTCTTCTTGCGTTTGACACGGATCCTCATTGAGCAATGCCTCCAATTCGGCGTTTTCGAAGGTTTCTGGCCTTCCTTCACGCGGACGGCGGACGGTCGTCAACATTAAAATCACCGTCTTTGAAGCGACGGAACCAGTCTCGTCACGTTGTTTCACTTAAAACAGCATCTCCATAAACTTTTTGTAGCTCTCGATGCACTTCAGCCGCGGTTTTTTTCGATGGAAAGAGGAAAATCAACACTTCCCGCAAATGACGATTATTCGGCACAAAATGAGATATTTTCACAAAACCAAAAGTACGAGTATATGATACCAAAACAAATCACTAATGTGTCGAAGCAGTTTGCTTACCATATGTCTAAGCTTGGTTTATGGTTATGTTAGAGCCGACCAGCACACACTGCTGGCGGCATTTATTGACAAACTGCGGGAGCTTAGTTGCGCACCTAATAAATTTATTTTTATCCCAGCAAACATAACAGAACTTTGTCAGCTGCTTGTATCTTTTGAAAAACCATTTTGTTTCGGATGGAAGAGACAAATTCTGCTATGGAGTTGACAAAATCAATTAATTTATTAGATGCTGTTTATTTCATGCACAAAGCGTGGGAGCAAATTAGTCGACAGACAATATAAAACTGTTTCATTAAAGCTGGGTATGGAAAACAGATATGCCCAATAGCGATAGCGGTTGAACCGCAGAAGATGAGCTTCGGCTATCAGCACTTGCTCAATTCTCCAACATTATTAAGAGATTTTATCTCGAAATCCAAGTGAACTTAAAAGATTATATTAATTTAGATAGTGAAAACCGAATTACTGACGAAAATATGGAAAATATCAATTCTGAAATGCTAACCGTTTCCCCAAAATGGCTGGCCCTCTTGTCTGAAGATGAAGTAGGTAATGAGATTGACGACCAGTTAACTTTTTATAAAGGGTTGTTTTATGTATTCAGTTCTTATTTTGGAAATAAAACTATTCAAACGTACATATATTACACATTTTTATGAACTCGTTTTATACTTTTCTCAGAAGGGGGCAAATTTGTCAGTCCCTAAGGTGTACGCTTAAGTGGGGGCACCTTCTCCAGCACTTTCAAATTTTCCATTTTTTTTGCTTTAAAAAATCATTTACAATCTAAAGAATATCTTCTCAACTTAAGCTTAACAGAAAACCTAAAACGTCCCTATATAGTCAGTTAAATGATGAGCGCCAAACGAAATATGAATAAGAACGAAAACTTGAATGACGGTTTTTCTAACGTTTCATAATAGATGACACCCTTCTGATCCCACCAGATGCACAACATAATCTTTGAAGCATGAATTTTATTTCTAGTTCCTGGTTCACATTTTCGACGCTTAGGGTTATCATAATAGATCCATTTTTCATCGCCAGTGACGATGCGATGCAGAAAACCCTTTCTTTTCAGCCGTTCGAGAAGCATCTCACACGTCACCAAACATCTCTCGATATCCTTCTCCTTCTATTTAGGTGGCACCATTCCCATTGCGTGCACACGTTTGCCGACGGTTTCTCTGTCAATATCCAACTCTTTTGACATATCATCAAGGGTTCGACATGCGTCTTTATCCAATAATTGTTGCATTTGAGTATCTTCGAATTTTTCCGGTGCGCCTTCTCACGTCGAAATTGCCACTTTGGAAGCGTCAAAACCACTACATACAAGTTGCATTTGATATACGTTTCAGCTGGACTTTTCTTTAAAAAGTAGGTAATAATGAAGCATGACTCCCTCAAACACTATTTTTTCTGTAGTAGACGTCAGATAAAAAAGGATCTTTACTCTTCAAACGAATGTCAACTACTTCGATCGAGACCTCCCATATAAACCTTCAAATTACCAGTATATTACTAGGGTGCACACAGAAATAGTATCAGTAGCAACACCGCTTTTACGAGGGCGGAAACTTATGTCCATGTCCAATGATAAGCAATGGATTTTATAGAATCACGATAAATCAGCATGGAAGCCCTTTGAGATTCACTACTTAAGCGTTTTTAACAGAGTTCACTCATCTCTGATTCGAAGGTACCTCGCAAAGTTAACAGCACTTTATTTCTGATGCAGCAAAGAACTCGAAAAACTTGCACTGCTCTTTGGCCAGAGTAAGTAAATTGTCCATGGCAAGAGCAAAACACAAAAGCTACAACAAGTTCAACAACCAATCTTGCCACAAATGTCCATACAATGGCTAGATGTGTTTTGTAGCGAAACGAAATTGTAATTGCCAATGTCCTTACACCCAAATACGCGCGCACACACCCACATACACACGTGCGCTCATTTCAATATATGTATTTATGTGTATAGGCGTAGGAGGCCATTGAATGGGCGCCAGTGCCATTGAAAATGTTTGAAGTGCGTGCGAACGCACTCGTTGGCTGCCAGCAATAACAATAACAGAAGCCAACAACTACAACAAAGCAATGCGATTGACTTGACAATTGCACGCTACTCAGTCACACACGTCATTCATATACAACCACAGACACAGCCGCATTCACACTCGCACTCGAGGCCATACCAAGTCTACAAAACAATAGCATCACAAACTAACGGCAATTTGGCTACACTTTGATTGCTCTGACTTTCTGTTGATGCTCTTTCATTAGTATTTTGTGCAATGTCTAAGCTCTTGTCTATCACCCCCCTCTCCCCAGTCGCCTCATCCATAACACACCATTAGACGAGTTGCGAGTTCGAAGAATTGCAATGTATCGTTGCATTCTTTTGTGGTTTTGTCTCACCGTTTAGGTAGGTGTGTGTGTGTGCGCGTATATGTGTGTTTGTACTAGTGTCTACGCCTTGTAGTTGCGGTGAAATCTGCGGCTTTTCTGTTAGATGACAAGGTTCGAAAACAATACTCGTAAGTGTATGGGTAAAGTGTTGCTTTTTGAGTATTTTGCGGCAAAGAGCAAAGGTGATTTAAGGCCATTGAAGTAAGCGTTAGGTGCGTTCACACACGTTCAATGTCAAACTGTATATACAAACTCTGCATTTAAGGCTTTAAAAAATTGAAAAAAAAAAAAATAGAATAAGGTGAAGAACAGAAAACTAAACTAAAGTCTCTTAAAAAACCACCACAAATAAGCAATAATTATCCCAATACCATATGCTCATTTGAAAAGTTGAAAGACCTTATTAGATATTTTACTTTAGCATGCTTAGGGATCTTAAATCTTGCTTCCCCAAATCATAAACCACAGAGTACATGCAAACCCTGTTGGTGGGGCAAAAGAACTTGACGTAATTCACAAATTTTGTGGGAAGCAACTCATCATTATCATCATCATAGCATCACAACGCATCATCAGGCATCAATACTTCTAAAAAACAAGAGAAACCTCAGTGAAAAGAAGGAGAACAAAACATACTAAGGTGAAAATTACCTAAAGGAACTGGGATTCAGGCTAGCAACCTTATCTCAGCATAAAAATTATTGCTACGAATCCAATAACAATTAGGCCTCGGAAGCAACTCAACATAGCCAAAAAGCTTTAAAAGGGATTGAGAGGCCTTGTCATGAAGATCTTTGCGGTCAAAGGCATAGCCGAAACTGCCATAAGCAGATGAATTCTTCGGAAGTGATCTAAGTCCTTAGGTTTACTTCAGAGATATGAGATTACGAGATTCTCGAACTTCACGGTCAAAGAAATACATCTTGAAATACGCCCGAAAGACACCTTTCTGGGTGAATCAGGCATAGGGGCCTCATTTCGGCTCAAGCTGTCACTTTACTTACCTATTTTGGAAGAAAGGGTGAAATAGGCAGTTAGAAGTCTAAAAATTAAAACAAAAAAGAAACCCACTATTTACTAATACACCAGAGTTTCTATTTTAGAGGCTATTTTAGACTTAATTACATTTCGATGAGTTAAAGAAACTGATGGTTTTATTTATTAAGGCGGTAAGATCTTATAAACCCGCTATTAATAATGCGATTCCAGAAGACGTAACAACAAACGATGATAGATATGGGTGTACACGACTCTCTGGTAGAGTTCAGACACCAATCCGAAGTTTCGAGGCATATAAATAGATGTAAGTTTCAGGAAAGACTTACTTAAATATAAATTTACTGCTTTGAAAACTGAGCTAAGAATGGCTCAAAGTTGCCGTTTAAGCACTTACTAAGGCTCGGAGTAAGGAATATCGGCAATCACATCTCAGAACTTGGATACTGTAAACGGACAACAAGACTCGGATGAAAGTTAAAAGCACACCACTGAGGGAATTTAGAAAAAACTAGCCCTAAAACCAGATAATGTTTCGGAGGAAGATGAACGCAGTTAGAGTTGCTCGACTATACACAATCCCGATTCCTTCATCCACGTTCGTATACCCTGAACAATATGGGCAGCCTTTCTGCGAAAAGACATAGGTCACGTCGAAAGAGAAGGAGGAAATTTAGTGGTACCACTAAAGCAAGCATCGTCTGTTCCCCATGGGGTACTGCTCAAAGTATGCGTTTGTCCTGGAGCAAGTGTCCCACAGTTGTGATACCATCTTTCCTGTCTTAATAACGACTAACGAAAAGCGCGAAAAGTTTTGTGGTGAAAAATAGTCTTCGAAATGAAGAACTTTGGTTCAATTCGATAAACGAGCATCTCAACATAGTCCACATCAGAGCGAGATGTCGAAGATATCGAAGATATGCACAGCGCGGTAAATGAAAAAGACGGTATGATCGAGACCGCTTCTATGAGAGTTTTCCCTGCCTCGAGATAAAAATCGTACTTAGCGACTTCAGTGTCAGTGTGTGAAAGGAAGGGGTTTCGACCCCAAAGCATTAAAATGGCAAAACACCTGTTAATGGACTTAAGGTAGTCGATTTAGAAGGTGTCCAAAACATGGTAGTTCAGAGTACCAGATTCCATCACTAAAAGATTCAAAAAGCTGTCTCTAGATCGAAAACCCCAAAACCAAATCGACATGCTGTGCTGGTTGGCTGATACGCTTCCAGTGTTTCAGATGTACGCATGAACCGAGGACACAACGGCGTCTTGGATCATTATCTTGTTGCAATTAAGATCCGTACACTTCGCTGTGCAGCAAAACGCGTGCATCTAATTTCATAAGTTCGTTTTCGTTTAGTTTCTTTGTTTCGAAAGTCAAGTCAAGTTGGATTCGCCAAAACGATCGGCATGGTTTAAGCACATGTTGGAGTAGCGCCGATAAATCTTTTTAAACACCAGAATGGACTCATATATCTATGATCCCGAATGAATTAATTTAAAACATACAGGGTTTGATTGAAATGTAATGAGCATTCCCGCGCGGAGCGTCTGCCAAGCGATCAACCGAATCGGCTGATGGGGGAAAATGATCGTTGGACCTTCCGCTTCTACTAGAAACCGGTCCCAGTTCGCTGGCAACAGCGGTGCAGTCAACATCGCTTCGCGCGTCAAAGCTGTTTTAAAAATGTGTTAGGATTTTGCAGTGGTGAAAATGCAGCGATCGTTGAAGCAACGATACTCTATCAAATTTTGCGTAAAGCTAAACAAAACGAGTACCGAAACCATTGGGCCACTCAAGGATACTTACAGGGACCAATCTCTGTCCAGTGCCCAGGTAAAACGGTGGCACAAGTCGTTGAAGGAAGGCCAGGAGGACGTCAAAGACGAACAGCGATCTGGAAGGCCTTCGACGACGCAAACAGACGAAGATGTGAACCGGGTTCGTGAATTTTTGAACATTGACCGTCGTGCTAGTCTACGTGAGATTAGTGAAGAGTTACTTCTTCTTGTTCCCGCGCCTGAAAAGAAAGCTGAAGGGGAGGCGCTTCGACTCCATCGAGGCGATCCAAAAAACTGTGACAGCCGAATTGAACGCGACTCCGGCGGATGAGCTTAAAAATTGTTTCCTGCAGTGGAAGGACCGCTACCAGCGGTGTATTGACGCTCAAGGGTTCTATTTTGAAGAATATTAGTTGTTTAAGACAAAAGGTTTAATAAAACTGCTTAAAAAAATAAGGCTCATTAGACAGTGGTCTAAATTTAAGTACGGACAGGGCCGGCGGTTGAAGTTACAAAACCTATCGGTTGCTTGAAACCATTTTAGGCTCGTGGAATCACGTATTTGTTCATAAATATGTCGCTTTAATGTAGGTAGTACGAGTATGACTGAGTATTTTTCCTATTTTTTTTTTTTTTTTTGGATTTTATTTTTATGCAAACTTTACAAAATTTATTTTCTTACATTTAGTTTTTATTTTCCACTGCAGCTAACCGAAATTCTTGGAAAACTTGCAACCACAAGAAAAACTTTTCACACTTGTAATAATATACAGAATATAAGAACTCATACACTTACATATAAGGAAGGGGTGCTTTTTTAGTAAAACAGGAGTCTTACAAAAGAGCCAATAAAATATCAAATATGGATTTTTGGATTAACTATATACAAAATTTCTACGTTACCGCTGTATTCGAATGGATCGGTGCGTGACTAATGTTCGGAAGTGCACTGGTTCGAGTCTTCGTACATAAAACAGGTCCTTCCGTTTGTGGAAAAACATCAAAACGCACACCGCAGATGGGAGGAGGAGCTCGGCCAAATGGGTGTAAGCGCCGAAATAGCAAAACAAATAAAAATAAAACTTTTATACCAAAACAAAAAAAAAATTGGTAATTATTTTGCTTTTAATTTTTTTTATTTTTTTGTTTTAAGTAGTTTACGGAGTCGCTATAAAGAATAGTTAAATTTTTGTTAAATTTTGTTGTAAATCATTGGGTATAATTTTGGACATTCCTAAAAAGACATTAAAATTGGAGATTAAATAATAAAGATCTGTAAATGTGTAATACTGAATTTACAGAAAAGTGAATTTTCCGTATGGCAGTACAAGGGTCGTGTGGAAAGTCCGCGCAAAAATAAAAACCACTTCATTGCTTAGGGTATATCTTTTTTAGTCTTCTTTTAGACTTATAGACTTTGTCTAACGTTTTTCTAGTTTGTTGATCCGCAAGCTTGTCTTTGCAAGCGCGTAGTTCTAGTTGTATTCGTCGCATCGGTTCACGCTAGAACTTTTTGGAAAGCTCTTTTCACGTGCTAACACGTGTTTGATTAATTCTTGTTTGCTTTTGGTCGTTCGTGAGTTATAGCGTCGCAAACATGGAGCAAAATAAAGAGAAAATACGGCATATTTTACAGTACTACTACGATAAAGGCAAAAATGCATCTCATGCTGCCAATAAAATGTGTGCAGTTTATGGACCCGATACAGTTTCCATTTCCACTGCACAACGATGGTTTCAACGTTTTCGTTCTGGTGCAGAGGTGATCGAAGATGCGCCACGGTCCGGAAGGCCTGTCGTCGAAAATTGCGATAAAATCGCTGAATTGATCGAAAGAGACCGGCATAGTAGCAGCCGTAGCATCGGCCAAGAGCTGGGCATGAGTCATCAACAGAGACCGAATTGTCTTCCATCAGGACAACGCCAGGCCACACACATCTTTGGTGACGCGCCAGAAGCTCCGGGAGCTCGGATGGGAGGTTCTTTTGCATCCACCGTTTAGTCCGGATCTCGCGCCAAGTGATTACCATCTATTTCTGTCCATGGCGAACGAGCTTGGTAGTCGGAAGTTGTCCACAAGAGAGTCCTGTGAAAATTGGCTCTCCGAGTTTTTTGACAATAGGGAAGCGAGCTTCTATAAGAGAGGCATTATGAAGTTGGCATCTCGTTGGGAACTCGTCATCGAACAAAACGGCGCATATTTGACTTAAATCGCATTATTATAACCAATTTTATGAACAATTGACAATTCAATAAAAATACCGCAAGACTTTTTTGACAACCTTATATGATTTATTGAAGAATGTAATAGAGCTATTCGTTTCTGCAGTCACTTCCTCATTTGAATAAAATCTTCAAATTGGGGAATAAATAGTAGTCCGAGGTATACGAGGGATACGAGGGATACGAGGGACCCAAGTCTGGTAAATAGGGGAGATGTGAAACGAGTATGAACCCTAATTCCTTTGATTTTGCGCCCACAACTGCTTAGGCGTAAGCTAACGCATGAAATAAACGGAAAATCACTCGGCTTCTCGATTCAAACGAGAATGCCAAACCCAAAGAAATATACCGATCTTGGTGTGTGTTCTTCCAAAAGATGTACTAACTAAACATAACCTCGGTATGCGCCAGTAGTGCCATCTCTCCGACTTTTCACGGACTTTTTAAACGATCTTCGTACAATAGTAATGTGCAAAGCAGTGACGGCAGTGGTAAGTATTAAATAAAATTAAAAAAAAATAGGTATCTCATTTTCTTGCTCATAGAACAAATTTAGGGGAAGCATCAGAAAAAAAAGTTTTCCGGCCACCCTTATATTTCTACACATACCCGTTAATACTGTAATATGGTAGGTCTCATTTCCCTTCTGATTCAAATTGCAGTTGATGTTTAGCCCATTTATGTATATCTGGCCCACTGCCTTTAGTTCTTATAGCAGTATGATCTTACATGGGTGTGAGCCAAGATCTTACCTCAAAGTCTCCCACTTGAAGGACGGATAGAGATAGAGTTGTTGTGAATGTCGTCGTCACTTAACCGACAAAGTCGAGTCTTCGGTCATACTCAACTCTACAGCATCGATGTCTGCTTCGGAAGTCGTTGGGCTTATGAGCTCGACTAAATGAATTTTATCTAGAAAAGTAGACCTATATCTACCCCGCAAAACACTACTCAGACTGACAAATATTTGCACAGTAATGAGTCCGATACCGCAATGTAGACGATAACTGTGATCGTTAGAAGTATCGAGAAGAAGTTTTCGATTCTTACTCGCGTCGGACTCATTCTAAAATTCACACAGAGAAACCTCTTCGCACTTGAAAATTTTGAAAATGTGTCTTTAAGATCTTCCCATTCTTTTGCCGGTCTACTCTTTAAGGCCAAAATATATGGCACGAAAATTCGTTATTGTCTTTATGTACATTTTTTCCAGGCGCTAAACCTAGTAGCGGGTGTTGTTGTTGTTGTAGTATAAACATTTCCCGTACATGTACGGGGAATGCTGCCGAAGTGACAGTTCTTTGCCGCTCTGTTAACGTAGAAACGACCGCCGTGGGAAACACCTAATGGCGGTCTTTGGAACTACTTTTGACGCAAAAATTATGAATTTTAAAAATAAATGCCTTCAATTTCTGGAAATATGCGCCTGCCTATAACTGTGCAAAAATATCAAACAAAAAAGCCAGCCCATTTGGCAGTTATCACTTTCGAAAGACCTATGGCCTTAAAAAATCATCCATTATACATTTCACATATGAAACAAATTACATTGCGCCGAAATAAAAATTAAAACCAGCAAAAGTAAAAAGAAAAATTTCATAACAAAAGCAGCAAAGTTATGCTCGACAATGAAGAATTGTGCGAATAAAAGGAAAAAGTGTTGAAAAGTTGCATTTTACTGCAGCAAAGGAAAAGTAACCCGCCAAGAAAAATAACAACAAATACCCCAAAAATATCAACAAAGGCGAAGCCGAAAATGTAAGCAAACTGCTACAAGTAATCGAAGGAGTGAACGAGCGAACGAGCGAACGAGTGTGCGCTTGAAATTCACGCCAAGCGGGTGGCCGAGGGAACTACCGCAGGTTTCAAGCTCCCTTTAGTGCTTAACGTTTCCTCTTTCGTGCCAAGAAGTTGCATGTTGACTTTCTTTTTTGATTTTTGTTCTTTTTGTTTGCACTCTGCAAGCTGCAAGTTTCCTTTGCTTGTTTGTCCTGCTGGTGATTTCTTTAGTTTTCAAGAACAAACAGAACACCAACAATGAGAATTTCGCACTTTGGCTTGCGCATTTTGCCTTTTTCCCTTTTTTGTTTTTTTTTCCTCTCTTGTTTTCTTGTTTTCTCTAGCAGCACTCACATATTGCAGTTCTTCGGTTAATCAATTTCGCTTTTATTTCTTGCATTCACTCTTTGGCTTTAATCAGATTTCAGTGCGCAAAGCCGTAAGCGTCACGTGAATATACGTAGTAGGTATGAGCCTAGCACGATACGTGTTGCTTTCGTGCGGAATAAAGTATCGAAAATTTCAGATTTTAACGTTTTAACTTTTTTTCGTGCGAGCTGAAAACAAATAAGTTTTCGGAGGCTCTTGATATTGGCCTCTTATTTTTCGCGCTTCGTTGTAAACAGAAAAAGTAATATTTGATTCGAAAACTGTTTTGAAAAAATTTTGTGTAGGTATTAATTGTATTGTCTAGCAGCCAACAAAAAAAAACAAGAATGCGGTTTAAGAAAAAAAAAGATTGGTGTGCAGTTGACTATCGGACAACAATATTGTTTTCGCCTTTGAAATCATGTATTGAAATTTTCGGGAAATATTTTTGTGAGACATTTTAATCTTTCAACGACCCTTAGAAACTTAATAAATTTCTGATTTTTTACACCTAGGGTCAAAATGACCCACACCCGTAGGAATATTGTGTTTCAATGCTCCACCGAGATAGGCGGTATTCCATTTTTAAAAGCCCTTATAAAAATCATCAAAGCTAAAAACTTGCGCTCGATAGTGCTGTCCTACTAAATAGTATCGCTACATTTTATAGTTTTTCATTTTTTGTTTCTATTTTGTTGTAAAACTGAGTCTATATGATGTTAGAAAAATCACTTCCTCACTTTTATTGGAAAAAATAGCGTCATCATGGGAGATGACGTTGATATCAAATGTTTTTTGAGAAAAAAATATTGTTTTTATATAGAAAGTAATTTTTCATTACAAACATAATATTTTTTCTTTACAAAATACATATTTTTATTTATAAAAACAAAACAAAACATCGACAAAAACTCTGTTAAAAAAGGAACAACGAAATGGAGCGAAAAAACTATAAAAGTTCAAACGAAGTTAAAAGACCTGTTTAGCTCTCTATGAACCATGTAAATTTATCATACCATGTGTGGAATGTTAGACAAACAAGGCTGTGCATCTGTTAAGTCAATTTACTTTTTTAATTAAAAGTTCATATTTATACACTACCGGTCAAAAGTTTGGGTTCACTTGAAAAATTGTAAAAAATGTTCAAATAGTCGTGATTTTCTTCGTCAAATATTTTTATTATAGTTATTTTACAGAAAGTAATTGTGTTTAATACAAAATATGTTAACTTTTAAAGAAACCCGCAAGTATTTGTTCATATTTTCGATTCCTCGAAATATCCGCCTTTTGCTCGTATTACAGCATCGCATATTCTGGGCATTCTATCAATTAATTTACGCAAAGATTCTGCTGTTATTTGATTCTAGCAATTTTGCAGAAATGTCCAAAGTTGTTTTGTATTAGTAGGTTGCAATTTTCTTACTTCTCTGTCCAACTCGTCCCACAGCAACTCGATCGGGTTACAATCCGGCGACTGAGGAGGCCATTCCATATATTTCAGTTGTTTTTGATTTTCTTTGGCTGCAATGTAATCCTGGCAGAATTTTGAAGTGTGCTTAGGATCGTTATCCTGCTGGAAAACGAATCCGCTGCCCACAAGTCTTTTCCCACACGGAAAAGCGTGCCGTTGAAGTATGTTGTGGTAGACTTTTTTGTCCATGATACCCTCAATTTGCACAATGTCTCCAACTTTGTCTCCAGCAAAGCATCCCCAGACTAACACTGACCCTCCACCATGCGTAACAGTGCGAACCACACATTGGTTCATCATGCGTTCACCGACAAAAAGACGAACATATTGGCGGCGTCGTTTGTGAAAATTTCAAATTTGGACTCGTCCGTGAACAAGACTTTAGACCATTGTTCAGTTGTCCACTCTTTATGTGTTTTAGCCCAATTAAGTCTCTTTACTTTATTTTTTGGCAGCGACGCACCCTTTTAGGCCGTAGTTTCTTAGTCGTCGCTGTACCGTCGAAACAGATACTGGAGCTTCGTGCGAGAAATTGAGTTGTTCACGAATTTCAGGGGCTGTTAGAAAACGATTTTTTTTGCTTACAACATATATGAACGTATCCTCTCCCTTTGACGTAGTTTTAGGCCTCCCAGAACGATGACGGCTCTGATTGCACCCAGTATCGCTCTTTCTTTGTAACGTTCTCATGACAGCATTTAGAGAGACATTACATTTCGAAGCAATTTTTCGCGTTGAATAGCCTTCCCCATGTAGTGCTGCAATGACTGCTCGTGTTTCTACACTAAGCTCGGCTTTCCGACCCATTTTTCTACAAATAAAACAAGAAATATGTAGTTTTATTTAAATTTTAATAATTTTTGTATACAAAAAATTGTTTTTCTTACCTTTTTGATAACAAAGATGAAACCAACAATTAGAAATATAACTCTTGAAGCGAGTTTTGCAGCAATAAGATGTTACGCGTAATAGGCACTAGACGCATTGACAGAATGCAGCAAGTCATAACACGTTCATGCTTGATCTACGCGTCTCCCACAGTCACTTTGTGACCAATAACAATCTCCTAAACTCAAACTAGTATCAGACGCACGTTTAAAAAAAAAAAACACTAAAAAGCCGTCTTGATTGTGTAAAATTCCAAAATAATGCAAGTGAACCCAAACTTTTGACCGGTAGTGTAATTAGCGCTTACACTCTTTGTTGGGTTTGGGGTTTGATGTTTTTCACACTTTTAAGCCGAGTCCGAACAGCAGATTCTTTTCTTATGAGGAACTTTTTCATGACAGAAATGCACTCGAGGTTTGCCATTGCCTGCCGAGAGGCGACTGCTGTAAACTTAAACAAAAACGCTTTTTCTATCATTTGGTTTATGCCCACACAAAGTCCTGAGCCCGGATCCTACCGAATGATAGTCTGCTTGTCGTGCACCAACTGATTTGGCTACGCTGTCTTTGTTACAAAATATTGTACTTTTCTAGCTCAAAAAAATGACCGTAAATCTATACACAAACAACAAAGGGGAAACAAAATAATATGAAAATAGAAATTTAGTTAAAAAACTATATTTTCGGTTTCTTTGAATCTGTAAACTATTGAACCTGGCTACCAACGCCATTCTCAGGACGAAATATATGAAATACCAGAATTACTAGGGTGCACATCAGAACGCCTTTCCGGTTCATCAGTTCATCATCATCTATATCCTCTTCATCGGTGGTTTTACTTTAGATACCAGCGTAAATCACCAGATGTGGACTATATATATTTTTTTCGTCAGGACAACTACAGGGTGGGCCATATAGCGTTTGCTTTTGGACAACCTATTTTTTTTGAGAATGGTAACACAAATGGCATATAAAATGTGTTCAGAATTTACTTAAAGGTTTGACATTTACGAAATGGGAAGCTATACGCTTGAACAAAATTGGGAAATATTGGAAACCTATTTCCAAAGTGGTGAGTCTTCTTCTTTTTTTTGTGATTTTCTCATCGGTGGCTACGTCAATAAGCAAAATTGTCGGATTTGGGGCTCAGAAAATCCACACGTTACTGTAGAGAAGCAAATGCATTCACAACGAGTCACTGTTTGGTGCGGTTATTGGTCTGGCGGCATCATCGGGCCATTTTTTTTCGAAAATGAGCGAGAAGCCGCGGTTACCGTAACATGCTCAACGAGTTGTTTCCAAAAATTGAAGAGGATGACATGGACGACATTTGGTTTCAACAGAACGGTGCAACTTGTCACACTGCCAAAGTTACACTCGAACTTTTGGCTACCGTTTTTGAATTCCGATATCAATTGGCCGTCTCGGAGCTGTGATTTAAGCCCGTTGGACTATTTTTTGTGGAGAGCCGTTAAGGACAAATGCTATGCGAACCATCCAGAGACGATCGATGCTTTAAAACACGAAATCGAAGTTGCCATTCATGAAATTGGAGCCCAAACAATCGAATATGTGCTTAAAAATTGGGTTGATCGAATGGCCAACTGTAAAGCCAGTCGGGGCAGTCATTTGAACGATATTATTTTTCATTCATAAATGACAATGTTCAATCTTCAAAATAAAAAACAAGTTTGAAAAAATATTGATTGTTTTGTTTTTTATAGCCGATTCAGAAATCAAATTTTACATGGCCCACCCTATAGCAAGTACAGTACTCAGGCAACATTAAGTCCATTGTACTGCACTCGGATTCCGTTTTAATTTTCTTTAAATCTACCTCCGACTTCCGAAGAGATCTGAGTAGATCTTGTGGTGCCAAGAAGCTAAGGTGGGCGCTTCTTAACACATCAGTGCCAAAGACCTCAAGCCTGATTCGAGCGAAGGTTAGGCAGACGCAAAGAAAGTAGTCCGCCGTCTCATCCTCCTCTCAACAAGCTGGGTAGAGTACACTGTTTGAGATGCCCATCTTTTCCATGTTCTTCACCCACAGAAAGTGCCGCGTCATCAGTCCAACCAACTGCCAGCTGTCCCTTCTGTTTAATGATAGGAGGATTTGCGACAGTCGGTCGGATATGACAGGTAACATCAGTTTAGTTCATCTGCAGCCTGGCAAGCGCTTGTGGGTTGTAGTAACCCATTTGCTAACCATGGCTTTGATGGGTGCAGAAAGAAGTGGAAGAACGGGCTCCGGGCCAAAGAAGTTGGACTCAGAACCCATTCTAGCTAAGGAGTCTGAGATCTCGTTACCCACGATACCCACGTGTCCCGGGACCCGTATTAGCATCAGGCTTTTATGTCTACCGACATAGTTCAGCCTGGATTTACAGTACTCGACTACCCTTGAAGTTGTTGGGTAGCTGTCTAAAGCCATGAGTGCAGCTTGGCTGTCGCTGCAGACATATATCATCTGCCTCTCCATCTGTTTTTCACAACAAAATCCATTGCTTCTTGAACAGCATACACCTCCACTTGAAACGCGGATGCATGCATTCCAAGAGTAAAGTGCAGGTTTGTCACGCTGGATTCCACGTAGACCCCAGAGCCGGAACCGTGCTCGGTCCTGGAGCCATCCGTGAAAATGCGAAAACAGTGTTTGCCGGGCTCATTTTCTGAATTTGACCACGACTGTGCCTCTGGCTGCACTACACTGTATCTCTTCTCAAGTACGACTCTGGATGGCATGGAGTCAAGGAGCATGGAGAGTATCGTTGGATCGAAGTGACTTCTCTGTTGTCCAACGTCGGTCAGGGGCCGTACCAGTTCCCATTATGCTTCAGTCTGCAGATGGCATTCAAAGCCTCTCCTTGGATAAAAGCATCAAATGGTGGTAGACTAACCAGAGCATCAAATGCCGAGCCTGAAGTAGTCGGAAAAGCTCCGGTGCAACAGATGGCCAGAGTGCATTGTAGTTTCGATAAGGCCTCCTGACTCCCACGAGAGAGAGTCTACTCATCCACGGAATATAGTTCCATTCATTTTTGTTCGTAAGTACACACTTTCGAGTAAACAAAAATTTTGCGGCAGCGCCATCTAACATCAGTAGGTAAAACGACCCTAAAAACAGACAAAAAAACGGCCCTAAAAAAACCAAGAAGAATTCCAGAAAACCCAATTTTTATTTCATCGAATTTTAAAATCATCAAATCATTTTGGCATACGTAAAAAGATGGATCCGTAGGCTGAAAATTCCTTTGGGGTTTTCTTCTTTCTTTTGAATTGCATTTAACTCTGCCTTTGCCCACAAAAAGACATTTAACAAGGAAAGCATTATAATGTCTTCTTCTCTGATTAATTTCCTTTAAAATTATTCCAAATAATTTGGAATTCTCTACCATGATATACTAGGATTTTTTTTTTTTTTTTTTTGCTATATAATATGTTACATTCCATAAATTTGTAAGCTATTGCATCTTGGAAAAACTCCAATGCGATTGAGCAATGAGAACAAGCAACCCTACAACCCGATGTTTGCATCAGTTTTGACTATATTTCATTAATTTGTATGATTTTCAGTTGATAGGTAGGTGAAATGGTTGAAGTGCCAGTCTGATACTCCTCAAGTAGCACTGAGACCTCTAACAGGCAGATATCTACAACCATCCAGAGCTGTTGATATAATGGAGAAGATTGATGGGATTTAGGTTGGCGCACTGCTCCAGGCTGTCGAAGAAAAGAGCGCCCAGTGACCTTAGTCTTATAGTTGCCAAGCCCGGACATTTACAGAGAAAATGCTCTACAATCTCCTTCTGTGAAAGGTCCCCACAGCTTCTGCAATGGGGATTAAATGGTAACCCTAGCTTTACCGCATGTGTGCCGATCGTCCAGTGGCCGGTAAACATAGCTACGGGTTTGGAAATTGAATGGCGTGGAGTCCAAAGAACTTTCTGAGTCCTTCGTATATCGTATAGGGGCCAAAGGGTTTTCGAAATAGCGCATAAAGAAATGGAGCTCCATCTTTTCTGCGCTTTCCTGAGAAATGTGTGCAGTTCCCCTTTAACAACTGTCAGGGGGATGCCGATGACCGGGTAGGAGGTATTTGAGGCCAATTCAGTCCCCTTCCTGGCAAGCCCATCAGCAATTTTATTTCCCTCTATGTTCCTATGTCCTGGAACCCAGATCAGAGAAATGTTGCCTGCAAGCCCAATTCCTTACAATTTTCAATATTTTTTATAAAAATATAGTTTATAGGAGGCTGCGGATCGCAACTAGTAGAGTTGGATTAATGTAAAAAAATCCAGTTTGTAACTGAAGCTATGCCCTCTAGCGAAGGGTTTTGAGGAAAATAATTTAATAGTTTTTGTACCCAAAAATCCTACACGTACATTTTCTACAAAAAAACAGGTGACTAAAAACAAAATTGGGCATTAATAGCTAAAATTAAAAACAAGAAGGCTCTAAATACATTCCAAAAGCTTTGCTGCCATGTACTTTTTATACTCATTACAGCCAGCAGAATACTTCAGTAGCCGAAACAAAGACGTTTATATTTGTTAAGAATAAATTGACCAGCCCTAATGTACATAACTGTGCTCCAGAGCCTGGAATTCATTGTTATAGAGTTACGAACGCATTTTAAGTAAAACTTCCTCAAATGAGCACTGGATGAGTGAGAAAATCATGTACCAATATAAGCATTCACGTGCTATGAGGAAAGTCTATTTACAAATCACCATCGTTGTATTAGTGTGTTTGCTTCTACTTATTGGCATTCCCAAATTAGTGCAACAATCAGAATCACTCAACTGCGAAGCAAAGAAAGCAAATGATACATTTTCCCCTTTTCGTTTCAGTCCTTTTCCAATTTACGTTCCCTAACGGATATGCAAATTAGTAAGTCAAATTGGCATTCTCAATTGGAATGTCTTTTATGTTACGAGTATCTTTATGCACATATGCGAGTACGTATGTATGTGCATCTGTGGCTGTGTATGGAAAAAATGCATCTGTTGATTAAAAGAGCAAATGGGCTGAACAAAGGAAATGTATTGAAAAATCTTCAGTGGGAAATAAGGTTCATCAAAATGTTAGTAATTATATTGTGGATTGCTAAGCGAATGACGTTACTTCTTGATGTCTAGATACCGTTTTACTTTTTTCGTTTTTTTTTTTTTTTGTTGCCAATGGGTAGCTAAATTTTGGAGTGTGTTTATTAATGCATTGATTAGTAATAAAAATGTTTATGTTAATGTTTTTTTCATAATGTGATATTTTTTCTAATATACGAGCATGTTTTTGTTTGTATTTTCGCTTCGGTAAATTAAATTTTGTAGATCGGTTGAAAAGTCTGCAAGTAAAAATAAAATTATGTAAATTTTTTTAACGATAATAATTTCTTAAATTCAATATAATCTCTTTCAACTTCACTACACTTATTCCAACTTTTTTATACTATATCTGTAATGAATTACCAGAAGCTATGTCTATTTTTGTTGTACAGCATCGTTACAGCAGCATTCCTTTGGAGTCATTCAAGATGTAATAAAGGGTGGTTAAATTTCAAGGGCCGATGTTGAATGTAAACCACACGTAAACGTCAAGTTTTTGTCTGCACTTCATTTGACATTTTTCAATTTCAGACTAATTCAATTTAAACCATGGGAAGATACACAATCGAGCAGCACGTTAAAGTTATTCAGGCTTATTATGAAAACGGGCGTTCAAATCAAAATGCATATCGAAGAAAATCATCTTCAGTGATGAAGCACATTTTCACTTCAGTGGATTCGTCAATGATTGTCGAAAAACAAATGCACCCACAAAGAGTGACTATTTGGTGCGATTTATGGGCCGGTGGCATCATTGGGCCGTATTTTTTCCAAAATGAGGCCGGTCAGCCAGTTACTGTGAATAGTGTTCGCTATCGTGAGATGAAAACGAACTTTTTATGGCCCGAATTTTAAGATATGAATGTGGACGATATGTGGTTTCAACAGGACGGTGCCACTTGTCACACAGCTAACGAAACAATGGCTCTTTTGCGCGAAAAATTTGATGGCCGAATAATCTCACGTCGCGGCGATGTCAATTGGCCGCCAAAATCATGTGATTTGACACCGTTGGACTTCTTTCTTTGGGGTTATTTGAAAACAAAGGTGTACGTCGATAAACCAGCAACAATTCAAGAGCTAAAGGATGAGATTATTCGGCACATTAACGGCATAGAACCTCAATTATGCCTCAGTGTCATCGAAAATTTAGAACATCGAATAGAGGTGTGCTGCCGAGGCCGCGGCGGTCATTGTGGCAATATTTTACTCCATACGTAATTGAGCTACACCAATATTACCATAGTAAAGAGAAATGGCAATAGTTTCCTAAAAATTTGTATTTCATTTAAAATCAACACCGGCCGTTAAAACTTAACCACCCTTTAGTTAGCGTAGAACATGCTCAGGCAGGTAATCGATATTCCAAACGTTTTACTATTACTAGCCACACTGGATATTAGAAATGCTTTCAACAGTTCAAGATAGGGCGACGTAATTCAAGCCTTAAAGATAGAATTAAATTCCCAAATAATCTATTCAAGATTATTTTGTTGCTATCTAAGCAATCGCGTACTCTTATACGAAACCCGTGAAGGATGCAAAGTAAAAAAAAATAACAGCAGGTGTGGCCCAAGGATCAATACTCAAACCTGAACTTATGAATATAAGCTACGACGGAATCCATCGAATAGAGATTGCTAAGGAAGTTCATTTAGTGGCATACGCATTGCAGCTGTAATAATCGCTTGAAACACTGACGAAGCCAAAAGGAAGGTAAATCAGGTGATGATCCGAGTTCAGACATGGCTAGAGGACTACGGATTAAAACTAGCCGCAAAGAAAACAGAGCCAACAAACAAACGTCTCCCATTTGAATTAGATATACAAGGTCTCCATGCCACTTTATCGACAAAAAGTGTGGTCAAATACCTTAGAGTGCAATTAGACACAAGGCTAACTTACTGGGCGCACATAAATCATGCTGCCAAATAAGCGGCATGTTCAGTAAGCTGGAGGTCCAACGCAAAACAAGCGAAAACTTTTTATGGACACGACGAACTCGATTCTTTTATATGGATGCGAAATATGGGCAGATTCGCTCAGAGTGGCTTCTTCATACAGAACAGTAGCAGAAGCAGCGGTTTTAGTTACCAGCGGAACCATCCCTATAGATAGTCTAGCACAAGAGCGCAAACGGAGATGGGAGGCAAAAACCACAGGAATTCCAAGACCATGCTTATCCGATATTAGAATTCAAACACTCACACTTTGGCAGGCAAGATGGAACTCTGAACGGTACGGTAGATGGACAACGGGACTAATATCCGATCTAAAAAAGTGGTAAGGAAGAAAGCACGATGAGGTGTAGGTACTATTATCTCACACAGTTCTTGTCCTGACATGGGTCCTTTCGCAAGTATCTGTGGCGAATGGAAAAAGTGAGCCTACCAAACTGCATATATGGAGATACTGAGTATGATAATGCGGAGCACACCTTCTTTAAATGCGCGAGGTGGAACATAGAGAGAACAGCTCTACAACGAGCTACTGGTGTATTTACACCTGAAGAAATAATCGAGAAAATGATGATAGGCGAAGAAAAATGGAATGCCGTCGCAAATTTCGTGGAGGATATTATCCGAAAAAAGAGGCGCGAAATGGAAACTTATGCTGAAGAGCATTGAGCATAAGTCTTTCAAAACAGGCGACCCTGGACGCAGGGTAAGTAAGTAAGTGTCGTTCTAAAATACGCCGTCTTAGACCTATACCTCGAAGTAATGCGGAAGCAGTCCCGTGATGGAGGGCAAAACCCAAGAGAATAAGAGGGATATTTTTAGCGGAATCACCCCACTCGTCGTAACGACAATTACTATATGGTGCGAAAGCACTTTTAACCCAAACTCACCGCCAAAAAAAAATCAGCATTCGCTGCACATGTATGGGGAATGTTCATGCTGCTATAACAACAGCAGTCGGTTCTACGTGACCGGAACGACTCAGATTTGTACGCGGCCAAGGACTGTCACTCCAGCAGCATTCTCTGTATATGAATGTGCGTATTCACTTATGTTGCTACTACCACAACAACACCGTTCTACAATTTCCATAGCTTAGCGAATGTGGCACTAATTTCCATGATTGACTAAAATATTTTAACGATATTCGCATTGTTATCTCTCCTTAACCACAATTTGAACGATTTTGCTATTCGGTAACCCGTTTCATAACGAAAATCGATAAAATAAAATTAGGTGTTTGGTTAAAATGTCGACTATCGCAAATTAAACAACAACAATTTTGGTATAGTTAACTCAAACGCGAAAACAAGACTTAGTGTTTTTAAATAAAACGGTGAAATGACATTATCAAAATATTATTAAGTACATATTTGGCTTTTGGCGATTGGAGAGGAGGTAGTGAGACCTCAATCTGTGGATCGACATTTGGTGCGGGACATCCGCAATCCTTTCCATTTCGTTGCAGGGGAGTTCCAAAAGCTCTTTATCTGATGACCTAATTTCTCAGTGTGACAGTCTACTTAGAAGTTGTAGAACTACAGTGTTTTCGACTGAAAAACAGGTAAATCTTGTATTATTCTAGCTTATTTAATTTTAAATTCTGATTTTACGTTATTAAGTTCTAGAGCACTGCGATTTTGATATCTACGAACCGCAGGTGAGCATTGGGGAATATCCATGAGGCAGTCGGCCGTTGCACTTGCACTTGCAATTTCAATTGCACTTGCACTTGTACTTGTACTTACTTTTGCACTTGCACTTGCATCTGTACTTGTACTTACTTTTGCACTTGCACCTGCACTTTTTTTTGGTATGCGGCCCTTGGAGGTAAAATCTTCTAAAGATACGTATGAGCCGACACATATGTAGGTACAACCATAGTTCCACGTTTCTTCTGACTCTAGCATATATTGTACTAGGCTTGCAGCTGCCAGGCTCTCGCCGATAATTGAGTGATACATGCTGCGTTCCCCATCAAATCTAAAGCATTCTAACATTGCATGCTCAGGGGTTTCATGTTTTTCTTGGCAGTATAGGCAACATGGGGAGTGTGTGTGCTTGTATTTGCACAAATACTGCCTGAAACCAGTTAAAAACTGTATCAGCATGAAGGTAACGTGTCCATGTGTTCTCCGGATCCATTTCTGTATGTCGGGGATCATAGTGAAAGTGGTTCTTCCCTTTCCACTATCGTTCCATTTGGTTTGACGGTATCCTCGATCCTCTGTAGGGCGTCACTCAGTAAGGCTTTGTCACCAGATACCCACGCGTTTTTTGCATGCTGGTATTTTAGTTTCATGCATTTTGCCTTTATGTCGAGGGTAATTCTGCCTGCTATTACCCCCGCTGCTTCGTCCGATATGGTCCTATATCCTCTAGTGCTACTGACATTGCATAATCTGTACACCGTTTAACATGTCTCAAATAGCTGGGATATTTCAATACGTCGCGCAACACTTCCACAGCGTAAAACAGGATCGAGTTGCAGACACTTGCTAACAATGCTCTCATTTGTTGCCTTGGTCCACACACATTAGGCATCAGTCGCGATAAACTCCAGATGTTTTTTTTAAATTGAGCCTTCTGTCGATCATTACCCCTGAATATTTTATGATATTTGTTGATGTTATATTGTGACCACCAACCTTTATTTGACGGTATTCAACTGCTCGCCTAGAACTTATGAAAACCAGTTCGGTCTTATGGTCTGCTAGTCTTAGCCCCGACGATTGTAACCTTTGTTTAATTTTATTGATGGTGTTCTCTACCCTTCGTGAGATCGCTTTTAGCGTTTTCCCTACGACTATCACAGCTAGATCATCTGCGTACCCAACAATGCTGGCTTGTTCGTGCTGTTCAACGCGTAGCATGTTATTCCACAGTGCCGCGCCTAGTACAGAGCCTTGAGGAACTCCTCGAGTTACCTTATAGCTTTTGGGGCCTACGTCTGTATCATACCATAGGATTCTGTTATCAAAGTATGAAGCAATTAGCTTAATCAGATAATTCGGCACATTCATACTCCGAAGTGCCATCAGTATTTGGTCCCATTTGGCCGTATTGAACGCGTTTTTAACATCCAGGTTCACGCCTGCGCAATATTTGTTGGTTCTTCCTAGCCATATTCTACCAGAGTTAGCAGCTTTTGCTATTTTGCATACTTCTATTATTGCATCTACTGCACTGCGATGGTTTATGAAACCGTCGAGCTGACAGATCTGTATGGCCTTCTGAGTACTGCTCTGGTCGGCTGCACATTATTGCTTCTAGCACTTTGCCACCGGTATCCAGCTACAGAGCAGCCTATATAATGAAGGATCTTCTGGAGGTTTTCCAGGCACTTGTACTTGCACTTGGACTTGCACTTGCATTTGCACTTGTACCTGCACTTGGACTTGCACTTGCACTTGCAATTGCACTTGTACTTGCACCTATACTCGGACTTGCACTTGCATTTGCACTGCACTTGCACTTGTACTTGCACTTGCCCTTGGACCGTCAAAGAATTTATTAACAGCATTCGATTTGTCAAACTACGTGGACCGCAAGCTGTTGAATTTTATTTTAGTTTTTAGGGGCAGAAAAATTTGAGAAAAGTACTTCAAATTCTTAAAGCTTGCTCAAAATAAGTTAAAATTTCATGCTTATTTACTTGTAAGATCTAAAGTATTTTCAAAGGAAATAAGGCATTAATCAAAATAGAAATTATATAATCTAGTTGTTGGGTAAAAAAATGCATTGATTATTTATATAAACCAGTGTAATATGAAAGCAAAAAATAAAACATAAAGCAATTAAAAATGTATTTTCTCTTGCTAAATCGCTTAAAGTGGGAAAAGAATAATTCCATTACAAAAATAAGTGAACTGAGAAAATCTCATTCATACCGCCATAACTTAGCGATGGTGGTTTAGGAATTTCTACAAGTAGTTTGAAAAGCAATAAATAAACATTGGCGTGCGAAAGTCGTAAAAATGCGCAAATAGAACAACAAGAAAAGTTCGAAAACAAAAGTTTTGTTATGGATTAGCGGATAGAAGGAGCTAAATAAGCAGAAACTCAATTGAATTTAGTGGTGTACTACTCCTGGTATATTTAGAAGTTAGCGTCAATTTCAGTTAAACTTAATAAACACACACATATGTATAAGTATGTAGTTAGACAGCTATAGTCCGATTCTCTGGGTATGCCTACCGATTAGGCAGTGCCCCCGAATAACTGAAATCAATGTGTTAAGACTGTGCTTATCTCTTCTTAGTAGAAGTTCCATGCGTTTAGCATTGAGAGTAGACCACAGCTATCGGGCGATTTTGCAAGCGCCTTCATCACGCCATCTTTCATTCGCTACTCTTACAATTTCTTCGCGGATACGTAGTTTACATGTTTGCAAGGGTATACCTATATCATTGTCTATGTACTGATCCATCAATTTGGTACCGATTTTCGATAGTTCATCGGCTCTGCAGTTGTACTCAATGTCACAATGGCCAAGAACCCCTGTTATCTCGCTAAGAGATCCGCGGCATTTCATGGCTACCTTGGAGGTTGTCGACTGTTTCTTGAGGAATTTTCTCGCCGCCTGGCTATCAGTGAAAATGTAGATATCATAACCAGGTATCGTATCACACTGCACCAGGGTTACGGTTTTCATTATTGCCATCAGTTCAGCCTGAAAGACACTACAGTAGTCGGGGAGCCGAAAACTGAAAAAGATCTCCAGATGCTCGGAACATACACCTTTGCCCCCCCTGCCCTTGAGCTTTGAGGTAACTGTATATACATTAGGCCGGGTCGATTTGTGGGGAGGCAAAAAAATCGCCCATTGCTCTGTGAAAATCATATTCTAGGGATCAAAATAAGAAACTTTGCCTAAGGAATCATACCTCTAAAACGAATTCTGATGTCCCCCAATATGGGCCGAACTTTTAGTTTCTTTTGTGGGGAGGCAAAAAAATCGCCCATTGCTCTGTAAAAATCATATTCTAGGGAACAAAATAAGAAACTTTGCCGAAGGAACCATACCTCTAAAACGAATTCTGGTGTCCCCCAATTTGGGTCAAACTTTTTAGTTTCTTTTCTATAACTCACTTACATTAATTTTTTCATTAACATATGCTCTGACTAAATAAATTTCTTAAGAGAAAAAATAGATATTATTATAAATAAATAGTAAATATTATTATAAATAAATAAAAATAAAGAAAAAACATAGCCATTTAGCTAATTTTTTCATGTAAAGGCCAAAAATGGTGATACTTTGAAATTGGGGGACATCAGAATTCGTTTTAGAGGTATGGTTCCTTCGGCAAAGTTTCTCATTTTGATCCCTAGAATACGATTTTCACAGAGCAATGAGTGATTTTTAAATCGACCCACCCTAATATACATACATGGACTCGTCCTGACTTACCACGTCCTGTTCCCCCTCTTCCCTCGCGGGTAGGAGGGTCGTGAACGTTGTAATAGCAAGTATAGGCAAGACTGCATAATCCATCTGTCCGGGAAGTCCCAAGGCACCTTCCAGAATTTTACCGTGGCCATATTCTGTGTTTGACCACTTACTTAAAGTACTCAGCCTTATTGCCGCACTGCGCGCAATGTACTTGGCCTGCAGGTCTACCGGAAGGAAGTTTAATATCGCATACAGTGCTTTCGATGGTGTGGTTGACATTGCACCGGTTATAAGAACAGGTGCAAGTCTTTGGACCTTGTCAACTCTTTTAATGTTCACGCCCTTCTCAAGGGCATTCCACCATATTCTAATACCGTAATAGAGACTTGGTCTAATTACTGCTGTGTACAGTGTACAGTATCATTCTGGGTTTCAAACCCCATTTCTCCCAAATGAGTATAACGCCGTGGTAGCTTTGCGTACTCTATCTGCGACTGAGACCTTTGGTTTAAATGAATTTTCCCAGATCCACTCTAATCAAGTAATCTGTCATTTCTACAATATTTTCCTGGGAAGGAGTCTTTAGTATTTCTGATGGGGGATGGTTGTCGAAACATGTTTACCTGAGATTCATAAAATGCGTACGGTCGTCCAAAAGATGATTGACTGTTAAGGTTGACAGGGTGCAGTACGGGCAAGAAGGTAGCCTCTCACCATTTAAAAAATGTGCGGGTGTGCATCCACTGCGAAGACGGATAAAGGCAGTGCTGTCCTTTGTACCGCACACGTCTAGGTAGTTGGGTTTAGTGCCTGTTGTATTGAAGCTTGTGTAATGGAGTTGCACTGCGCTTCTTGCCGCAGTTCTTTCTGCAAATAAATATATTCGTCAATATCTTCTTCTTCTTAATTGGCGCGATAACCGCTTACGCGATTTTGGCCGAGCTTAACAAAGCGCGCCAGTCGTTTCTTTCTCGTGCTAACCGGCGCCAGTTAGAGACACCAAGTGAAGCCAAGTCCTTCTCCACCTGATCTCTCCAACGCAGAGGAGGCCTTCCTCTTCCTCTGCTACCACCAGCTGGTACCGCACCGAATACTTTCAAAGCCGGAGCGTTTGTATCCATTCGGACGACATGACCCAGCCAACGAAGCCGCTGGATCTTTATTCGCTGCGCTATGTCTATGTCGCCGTAAAGCTCAAAGGTTCAAAAATCTTACGCAGAATCTTTCTCTCGAACACTCCAAGCGTCGCTTCATCGGATGTTGTCATCGTTTGTGTGTTAGTTTTGTTCGTCGAGAGAGGACTTTACTGCTCAGTTGCCTGCTTAGTCCAAAGTAGCACTTGTTGGCAAGAGAGATTCTACGTTGAATTTCAAGGCTGACATTGTTATCGGTGTTAATGCTGGTTCCTAAATAAACGAAGTCTTTTACAACCTCGAAATTATAACTGTCTACAGTGACGTGGGTGCCGATACGCGAGTGTGCCGACTGTTTGTTTGAAGACAGGAGGTACTTCGTTTTGTCCTCGTTCACCACCAAACCCATTCGCTTTGCCTCTTTATCCAGTTTGGAGAAGGCAGAACTAACAGCGCGGTTGTTAAGGCCGATTATATCAATATCATCGGCATACGTCAATATCTACTTGAATATAATCCTCTACTTACCACGACGCATTGGTGCGTCCATAGATGAGTCTTAAACTTTCTTATCTAAACAAACAAAAAATAAACTAATTTGCTAAAGAACTGCTGATTTGGCTACTGGCACTATTCCTGTCAGGGATGAACTAGTATGATTTCTTCGATTAACTACCAGTATCTGAATTATAATGTTTCTTTACCAGTTTATACATCCTAGAAGTGATATGTAGATGCATGAAAGATATCATCGGGTAGCGCTTGAGTGCTTTTCCCGCCCACTCACATAAAGTAATCACATTTCTTTACCTATGTCAGAGTGTGCATTCATTTTGTGCAAATATCTTTATTACTGTACATACACATTTCTTACTTTCATCTTAATCAGGTAAAGGTGGTTTTGCAACTATATCTGTTTATAAATATAACCCACACATATGCACATATTACACACATCGTACTCTCATGAATATTTTTATCTTTATTTCTTCTACTTCAGTTTGGGTTGGCATCATTTTTTTTTTGTTTTTTTTTTTGTGTGACTTTGTTCTAGACTTGGCGGCAGTGATAAGGATAAATACATGCAAAAGGTGGAAACGAATTTGTTTCAAAACATAATACAACCCTCTCCTGCTGCACACATACATCCATACATATGTACACAATAAAACACCACCGAAGGCAGCTGCGACGCAAGGTGTGTGACGCCTTCTTTGCCGCCCATTCCACTAACCACCAGTACAACTTATTGTACATATAAATAAAGACATTTAACGCTTATCTCAGAGATGCATGCCACTTCGCAACTGAGTTTGTAGCGGCAATAGTATCGCATGAAACTTACAAGAAATGGGCTCGTACGATTAGCGAAAAGACAGAAGGCAGGGAAGGAAAAGTAGTTTGTTGTTGAATGCTTATAGGAGGAGCTTGACGAGAGCATAAAAAACGGTTTAAGTAGAGGGGGAATAAGAATTGAAAGGTAACTATTTATAAACATCATTTAATACTATTTGGTGCGGCAGGTGAAAGAGGATATAAAGCGCGTTTCATAGCACAAGCAATTATGGACATGTTTCATATTTGTTTTTAATAATTTTTTTTATTCAAGTGTGATTCATGTGAATTTAAAAAAAAATTCAAAAAATGTTCAATAACTGGGAAGCTACTTCAATCATTTTTTGCGAAAAACTGAGAGTAGTAGTAGTATTAGGAATTCTTTATTTAATTTATAAAAATTATGGTTAATAATTGATTTGATTCATGCATTAATTCATTTAATACATTAAAGTAAATAGAGAAATAAATAAAAATGCTTGTGACAATAACCATGTTGTCTGTCACAGCGCTTAAATTAATTAATAATTGAACTCTCTATAAGGAAATCTCTATAGTGTCAGGCTGAGTATATGAGAACAGTTAGTGTTCCCGAATTTTGGCCATTTAGTATATATATTTATTATAATACTTCAGCGTTGTTTAGCTTCTCTGCATTTAAGTACCTTAAGACACCTTTCTAAGAAGTGATACATGTCTTCTTGTTCGTTTGAGTTGCATAGTGTGCACTAAAGTCCGTTCTCCATGAATAAAACTCCCACTTTGTAAGTCTTTGATCATAGCTGTTCCATTGTAGGAGGCAGCAGCTTAAACGGTGACGTCCGATAAGACGGCACCCAAAAGAAAAAAATATGCGGAAGATATTTCGACCTTCGCACATATGCAAGACCGAGTATCGTAGAGACTGGAACAGTGCACTGTGTAAGCTTTACGTTGACATAGACTTATGGTAATCTAGTGGGTCCGCTAGGTAGCTTATTTCGTCCGAAAGTAAGCTAATGCTCCAGCTCTGCAAATATTCGAAGCGATGCCAGCTGGTGGGGGCAGAGGCAGAGGAACGAATACTTTGCATTGGAAAGATCAGGTGCAAAAGGCTTGGTTGCACTTGGTGTGTCGAACTGGCGGCTAAAACGGCACGGGAAAGAAACTACTGACGCGCTTTGTTAAACTCGGCCAAAAGCACGTAAGTGGTTATCATCAAGCCAATCAAAAAGAAGAAAACAAACGCAAAGATTTATCTTCAGGTTATTCACCCCTTTTTTGGCAGGGAAAGAGGTCTTCCTCTTTGCGTTAGAGAGAACAGGTGGAGAAAAACTTAAAGTGTCTCGCTAGCGTTGGCTAGAAATGACTAGCGCATAAGCGACTATCGCCCCTGTATGAAGTAAATCGGTCTACCATTTCGACTTGTGAATAGCCAGTACAGGCCGGCGCGTGAGGTAGACAAGCAAATAAACATCATTCAATTGTAGTGTTGGTCGTGAGATAACGTTGCCTTTCCCATTAGTCGGCAAATATACGAGAGAATTTGTATATGTAAATTCATGCAAACTATGAATAATTATTTATGCAGGAATCAGAGCCCATTCAAAAAGTAGCCGTCACAAGTGCTAGTTGTCGATATATAGTACATGCCTCGACCCTTGCCATCCATTTCTTTCGCTTCTTGTCAACCTCTTATTTTCACCATTATTATCCTTGTGCATTTTTTCTACTTGTTTTTCGGGTATTTTATGTGTGCTTTAGTGGCGCATTGTAACCATGAAGACGACACTTTACGGCGATAACAAAAGTTTTATGGTTACTTTGATTGCATAGCCACCGGGGCAGAGTGAGTCAGTGGAGGAGGTGAAACATCAATGCTGCAGGATGACAACACAAGCGGTAACGGTAATAGTGGCAAATGATGGCTGATGTGGTGAAGTGCACGAGTATGAATACATCACGAAATGAAATTGGTTACGTGGGGTTTTTGTTGTTGTTGTTGCGTTACAGTTGGTCGGTGCGCCCTTTTAATGGTTTCAGTTTTATTGACCATTTGACAAACAACAGAGCAGTGGAGAGCAGAAAGCTCCAAGAATACTTACACGAATTGAAGTGAGTTCGAACGAAAATGAAGAAGCGAAATAGCAAAAGCAGTGGAAGACGAAGTGAAATGAAATGAAGCGACACACACTACTTCCAGCTAAATGTACAGTTAAAAGATAGAACTGCACTGAAATCATTTTCGGCATTGCTATTGTTTGCTTTCGGTCCCTTCAAATGGCTACACCGTCGATGCATGCGACGCTCAAGTGTGTGCACTAGCAGATGTGTACGTGTTTGTAAATACATATGTATGTAAATATGTATGGATAGAGTATGTGTGAGTGCTATTCTAGTATGTGTACAAAATTTGATTGTGTGCAAAAATTGCGGAATGCATGCAAGTACATGAATGCATCACTATTAAAAAGGATATGCTCCTCCGGCTCGTTTCTACGCGGTCGTTGCGCCGAATGCTCCGAGGTCAAACATGTATGTATTACAAAACTTATGCATGCTCGCGAGTGGGTGTGTGTGTGTGTGTGTACACTTCAATATGGTTATTCAAGTGAGATGAAGTGCATTTCAAAATTCAGTCAGGCAAACATTTACACAACGATCCGGAGCAGACATCCACACACACACACAAACACGTGTAAGTACCAACTGCCCAATGTGGATGGGTGCAAGTGTTTATGCGCGCTCGTTTTCACTGCTTGAATGCGCATATAAATGGACATTTAACTAGGTGAAGATGAAGCTCATATGCAACGGTAAATGTATGCACTCCGGTATCTTCGCTCCTGGTGAAATGCATAAGGAAATTGGTTATATTTCTAGTATACTTTTAAATTATTATAACAGGTGAAGTGGATTTCACATTTTGCAACATTTTATGCTAAGTTTATAAATAAATAGTTAGCCATTTGAATTTTTTTTTGTTTTTTTTTGGAATTTGTGCTTTGCTTAACATATTTGAATATCCTCTGCTTAAAATGTGCGACAAGAACCAACTGTTTTCGTTATCCACCAAAAATTGTGGATGCACGTGGAAGAATAGACTTCACATAGTATTTCTGCGTACTCAGTTTTTTTTTTTTCTTTCTGATCAATTTAATTTTGTAAAGGACTGCAGAGTTTCAAAGAAGAATCGTATGCAGAGGTATCCACTGCGTATACTTTATTTCATGGGAGGAAATTTCAACTATTTTTTTAACTTTTTTTATGAAACAGCAAGAAGAACGAAATTCAGGTGTACATTGCTACACATGTATGGAATACCTTTAATATAATTTTTTTTTTTTTTTCAAAATAATTCATAACTAAATTTCTTCTTTATTTGCTAATTCTTAATAGAATAGAAGAATGTAAGCGATCACAGTAATAAATTGTTCATTAACTAACTCCAAAGGACGTAATTTACTGGACGCCATAAAAAGGAACAACAGCAAGTTCATAAGTAGTGGCGATCCAACATACTGGCCAACTGATCCAAAAAAAGTCCAGATCTGATCGACTTTTTTATAACCAAAAACGTTAACCACGAAGATATGTCAATTAAATCGTTTATTGAATTGTCGTCTGGAATGGTCAATAATAATAATGATATATCAAAGCTCATATACGAAGGAATCCTCGAATAGAAACATATATAACAAAAAACCTGCTGGGATACATTTAGAGAAATAATCATCGGTAATCTTAACAATAAAATAAGCTTAAAGACCTTTAACGAAATCGACAGTGCGATAGCCTATTTTAATCACACAATAATGAACGCCAGTATGAAATCAACTCCACAAGAAACTATTTGTTCCTCCAGCTACAATATACCTGCACACATCCAAGAAAAAATCAAAATCAAAAACCGCTTACGTAAACGCTGGCAAATAACAAGGCGGCTACTTGACAACAGCAAGCTATAAAAGGAAATCAAGCAAATGCTATTCGACCATAAAAATATGAAACTTAAGAGACTCATCGAAAAACTTGGAACCGGCATAACGACAACCTATTCACTATGGAAAGCTACCAACAAAATCGAAAATAAAATTTTATACAAACCACCTATCAGAAAATTTGATGGCAGCTGGACTAGAACAAATCTTGACAAGGCTGAAGTTTTCGCAAAACACTTCAAAAGTACTTTTACGAACAATACGCCTAATGTAAACCTTTTCCCGACCCACGCAAAAAAAATCCATGCAAACCAAAAAATGTTACATTAGAAGAAATAAAACAATGCATATGTAAGAGAACTGATCGTAAGAAGTCGCCAGGATACGACCTAATAACTGGAAAAATTTTAAGAGAACTCCCAGAGAAGGAGCTTATCTATATAAGGAACTTGTTCAATCAAACCTTGAACTTGAAATATATCCCAAAAGTATGGAAAATTGCTCAAATTATCGCAATACCAAAACTATGCAAAGATCCTACGCAAGTAACTTCGTACAGACCTATAAGTCTACTACCAGTATTATCAAAAATTTTTGAAAAGTTGCTTTTTGACAGAATCGATCCCATTATACAAAAGGACAAAATAATACCTTGCCACCAATTCGGATTCAGGCAAAAACATTCCACCATCCAACAAGTTCACAGAGTTACAAACAAAATTTTAGAAGACATCGATAAAAAACGAACGTGTGAAGCAGTATATCTCGACGTGGCCAAAGCTTTTGACACAGTATGGCACGCAGGACTTCTACAAAAACTCTTGACTTATTTACCAACAGACTACTACGAACTAATGAAAAGTTATATAACTGGGAGACAATTTTATGTAAAATTCGAAGATAAGTATTCTGATATACTAACAATGGAAGCAGGTGTACCACAAGGTAGTGTCCTTGGGCCGCTTCTTTACCTTCTTTACACAGCTGATATCCCTACACCAGCAACTAAGAATTCTCTAATAGCAACATTTGCAGACGACACTGTCTTGCTAGCATCAGACAAAGATCCAAGAACGGCAGCTTATAAACTTCAGGAATTACTTGACAATACCACTCAATGGTTCGAGAAATGGGGAATCAAAATAAACGAAGATAAAACCGCCCACGTCACATACACTAAAAAACGAAGATAAAACCGCCCACGTCACATACAGGAAAAAACAATACAATCCAATATTCATAAAGAATAAACAAATCCACCACGACACAACGGCAAAATACTTGGGTAAGATTATAGACAATAAACTCAACTGGAAGTTACACATGGGACAAAAACGATGCGAAATCAAGACTAGGTTTAAACAATTTCATTGGCTTTTGGGAAAAAATTCAACGCTCTCTCTAGAAAATAAGATACTAATATACAAAGTAATTATAACACCAATATGGAAATATGGCTCAGAGCTTTGGGGAACTGCGAGCAGTACAAATATAAAAATTATACAACAAACGCAAAATAGGATACTCCGTATAATATAAAAAGCAGAGTGGTATATACTAAATACGCAACAACAGCTTAAGGCACACAAACCTACTACTAGAACATTCTAACAGGGAAATTCGGCAACTTCCATTAAAAGAGGAAACCGAGACGAGGAGGCTTAAGGGGTTATACGCAGTTATGACTTTCAAAAAAATCGATTTTTTTTATTGCATTTTTGTACATAATGTACATATATTCAAATGTATACGCACGAAATTTGAAGTAGATCTAAGCAATACTTTCGGAGTTATACCTAAATATGTAGAGATGCCTCGGCACCCCTTAAGGGAGGGGTCTAGGGTTTGACTTTCAAAAAATCGATTTTTTGGAAATAGCTTTTTCTTATAGTAAATCATCTCAGCTCAATCGGAGCAAAACTTTTGGAGTTATAGACGTTTTTGTCCCCACTCCTCTGCGACAGCTGCGAGCGTTTGGAGCGAAGTGTAAAACTAAACTTTTTTTTCAAACGCGTTTTTCTCGAAACCACTTTTTCAAAGTCCGTGACTATTAGAACTTCAACAATATTTAACCGATCCTTTTCAAATTTGGTATACAACTTCTATATATAAAATACCTCCCCCCACTGAGAGATTTCTCACTTTTTTGTTTTACATTAAGGGCGGTTTCCACTTATACAGCGAAAAAATCAGTGAAAATCGCACTTTTTGCTTCAAAAACGCGCTGGCAACGTAAAAATGAAAAAAAAAAATCGGAGCCAGTGGGGGGGAGGTTTTGGTGATAATTTAACCAAATAACTCTGTTTTTTTTATTTCAGGTGATTCTACAACTAGATACGATAGTCACCGCAAATCACTTTTTAGAAAAGGCGTTTTCGGAAAAGTTACCTCACCGGCTTATTTCCCGATATTTTCTTACAAAAATTTAGTACAATATTGTTGAAATGATGCTTTATAATGTACAAAAAGTTTAAATACATTTTCACTATTCATATCTCTAAAGCAAAGTCTCAAAAATTCATTAAAAAAAATGCTCAAACCCTAGACCCCTCCCTTAAGCGCAAACGACTAACTGACCTGCAGATGTAAATGGCGTCACAATTTTATGAATAAATATATAATTAAATAACGAGTTAATTTTTTTTTTTAATAAATGTATATAGTGGTATTGGCTTCTAAATACTGTTGAAACCCAAAAAGAAAGAAAAATTGTAAATATTTTAAGTTGAAATAGAAACGAAAATAAAGGGTTAAAAAAAACAAAAACTATAAAATATTAGATATAATATAATGGTAATTATCTCTGCTTCGGCATGCTTCAACGAACTGCGCAATAGTCCTTAATCCTGTCCACTCTCTGATGTTACGTAGCCATTTGCTGCCTTCCAATTCCGCGTTTGCCTTCGATTTTATGCGGTTTGTGGCGCTTTGTCCTTAATAATAGCTCTCTATCCTTTCTAAGTTTCGTTAAGACTTCTTTGTTGCTAACTTTGTCTGACCACGATATTTTCATCTCACTCAAACGCCTCTAATTTATTCATACTCGTAACCTTTAGTATCCACGCCTCCACGCCGTACAACAAAACAGATCAAACGTAACATTTAAGGTCCCAAAGATGTAATTTCATGTTTAAGCTTTTATTAGAAAGAACTTTCGTGTAATTGAAGAAAACTTCGCGATGCGTAATTTACGTCTTTCGGATCCTATCCCAACCTATGAGGCGACGATGCTTGTTGATTAACTTAAAATCACTGCAAAACATCATATTAATCAACTTTATCTTTCATTTTTGATTTGACCTATAGTGCTTTTGAGTGTCTGGTGCCTTTTGAGAGGATTTTCTATAATGTTCTGGCTAGAGCTCTTTATAGTTAGGAGTTTCTCTATGTTCTCTCATAATCTCTTTATGCCTAAAATACTCCTATTACTTTAACCTTAAGTGAGTGTAATAAAACTTCTAAGCTTGTTTAGATAGACTTTTCATTCTCAAAAGATCACCTATTGAAATTTTTGAATATTTATTTTAAATTGTTTAATTGTACTTTTCTTTTTTAATGGCTATCAGCTTTAACAGATTTATATCCACAGATCAAACAGCAGCTGCCAACAAATTTGAGATCATCTTGTTCGACAAGGCAAATAAGAAAATCGGAGTGTTTGATATAGCGGTGCCTCTTAATCGCAACATCCAAAGCACATACTCCACCATAATATCGCAGCATGCAACTTTGGCCATAGAACTAAAACGGATGTACAAAGCGAGAGAAGTGAATATAATTCCAATAATTATATCTTCCACTGGATTAGTGCCTTAGCATCTAATACAAAACCTGAAGAAGTATGACTGCTAACACCTTTTAGAAGACTTACAGAAGTCGACCATACCGGACACATGTGCAATAGTTCGTAGATTTTTAAATATTTAAACAATAGCAATTGCATGGGCGTAGAACTTGGATTACGCTCCACCAAAGCACAATCCCTTGAACCCTCAAATAAAATTAAAAAAAAATTAAAATTAATTTTTCAAAGGACTTTATATTTGTCCCAGCAAAAAATAAAGGAAAATTCTGTTGATATGAATAAAAGTAAGTGATCAAAGGCGTTAACCTGATGGCAGATATCCAGAGCATACTCAAATTACCGAGGTAACACTTCTCGAACTTGCAAAACAGTGACAAATACGCACAAAAAATGCAAAGATCTGGATACGCCAAACATTGACGACGGGACTGCCATTCCGCTACCCGGCCATGACGAGAGGGAATAGCGATAACGCGGCTAAAGAATAACAAAGTTTCGATTTTCACAATACTCTAAGCCTTGAAAAAGACCCCTTAAGGGATAATCGACACACACCATCTTTTCGTCGAATTCAGTACGAAAAGGAGTTGCCTATATGCCACAATGTCTGAATTTTGTATGGCCGCAAAGCTGATACGCCTAAGCAAAATGGCGCTGCTCAATATCAGCGACGCCATCGGCATTGGAAAGGACTTCTCTGAGCCGTTTGACACTAAAGGAGGAGATAGGCAGACTCGCTGTCATGGGACTTCCTTAATCTGATACTGGAAAAGATCGTTTAAGCACAACTGTTTTATAATAGCGTACAATTTTTGGCGTATGTTTATGATATTGACATCATCGGCCTTAACAACTGCGCTGTAAGTTGTGCCTTTTCCAAATTGGATAAAGAGGCAAGGCATACCCGTCTTAACATCTGGTGGAGAATCTTGGACGGTGACAATATCGGGTGAGGCGTCCCTTTGAGTGTTTGAGAGAAAGATTCTGTGGAAGATTATTGGAACTTTAATCGTTGGCAACGGTGAGTATCGTAGGGGATGAAACAATGAGCGGTATGAGCTTTACGACGACATAGACATAGCGCAGCGAATAAAGATCTAGCGGCTAAGTTGGCTGGGTCATGTCGTCTGAATGAATATAAATGCTCCGGCTCTGAAAGTATTTGGTACCAGCTGGTGGTAGCAGAGGCAGAGGAAGGCCTCCTTTACGTTGAAAAGATCAGGGGGAAAAGGAATTGACTTCACTTGATGTATCAAACTGACCCGATTAGCACGAGAAAGAAGAGGTTGGCGTGCTTTGTTGAACTTAGCCAAAATCGAGAAAGTACAAGTATTGAAAACCATCGAAAGAACTACATTGATGAGAAAATGAATAACTGAGTATAAAATCTATAGTTTCACGCGTTAAAATCTATTGTTTTACTGTCTAAGAAGAATGAAATTGCTATTAAAAAGTAAAAGCGCACAAAGATTTGTATAGAAGACTTCCAGAAAGAACAGCTGATATAACTCTTGGTTTTGCTCTGCGTCTAGCTTTGAATACATCAGCTCGTGGAGAGGGTACTGCATACGCCTGTATATAGCCCATACCAAAGACTACTCAATACCTATGCCGAGAGTCTACGAAGCATCTGCACACAGCAGCAGAACAATCTCCAATTTAAAATTAAAAGCAAAAAAAGGTAGGTACCAAAATAGCATATACTGTCATGATCCGTCCTTCGTTTAGCTTCAACATGGTTGCTTAGTGGGCTCGTGCTAACATTTTAACACTTTTTCTGCGCGCTTGGCGGTAGTAGTTTCTACTATAAAAAATTAGAGACACCAGGTGGCGGCATTGCCATCCAAAGTGATGCATTTTTCTCTTACACCTCTACCAAAGCTGGTAAACCGCAAAGTTATATATATATATTTTTTTGTTTATTATTTGCTTGTCCATTTAGATGGATCTATTGAATGTGAAGTTACAGAAGTACGTCAATTTTATCTATCTTATCAAAGGATTTAACCGACCGAGGGTTGAATACTCGTATTCAAGTATGTAATAAAACACAGTTTCGTCATCTTCTGGGCGCATTTCATGATTTTAGTCCACTACTGAACATTGCTAAAATCGTCTTCGTCTAGCTCATCGCACGGTAGGCTGAGGAAACTTGCTACTTCGACAGAATGATCCAGAAGGAGAGGGTGTTAGGTGAGTGAGTTTGATGGGGCATGTGAAAAGGTGGTTAGTGTCGTGCCTTCACTTTCCGGACATATGTTTAGTATGTCGAGGTCGATTCTGGATATGTAGGAGCTTAACCTGCTACAGTAAGGTTACGCAGGACTTTCGGGGAAGTTGGAGCTCTTCGTCTGCAATGGGTTATGGTTGGGCTCCGATGACAGCATTAGGGGATCGAAGGTAGGTGGTAACAGGCGTACACTGTCCGATCCAGTAATTGTCGGTGTGTTTTGTCCTGGGTCTCGCCCGCGTATGCCCCTGACATATCTGGGAGGTGGCTCAGGTTCAAGCAGTTGTCTGCATAGTTGGGACCTGCGTAACACCCTAAGAGGTACTGCTTGCTGAGCAGTTTATTATGCTCCTTCACAGAGAGCATACAGCCTTCGTCATGTAGATGTTGTAGTGGGGGCATCAGTAGACATCCTTTCGCAGTCCTAATTGCAGTTTTTTGACAAGTCTGTAGCTTCGTCCACTGCAAATCACTGGTTCCATGCAACTAGACAGGCGCGGCATAGTTTAGAACCGGCTGGCCTATTGCCTTAAATATCGATAGCAACATTTCTTTGTCTTTGCCCCAAGTGCTGCAGGCGAGCGATTTGGAGACCTTGTTCCGATTTTACACTTTAGTGACAATAGGGATTGTAAGCGGTGAGAAGGAGAGCAAACTGTCAAAAGTAACTCCCACGATTTTGGGGTTGTTAACAGTCGGAATTGGTATGTCATCAACTTTTACCTTATGTTGCTGTTTGACCTCCTTTGTCTAGGTGGTGAAGAGGACCGCTGTGGACTTAATGAGGGAAGGTTGTAGGTTCCTCGCAATAAAGAAGCGAGAAAGGCAGGCGAGGTGGTCATTTACCTTGGCGCACAGGCCATCGATGTCATTGCCCGACGCCATTATCGTGCAGTCTTCGGCATATGAAACCAGGGAGACTCCCTCTGGTGGCTGGTGGAGTTTCGAGATATAGAAGTTAAAAAGCAAGGGTGAAAAAACACCACCCCGCGGAACTCCTGGCTTTATTTTCCTCTGTTTAGATATTTGGTCTCGAAATAACACCGACGAATGACGACCATACAGGTAGTTCGCGGTCCACCTCATCAGCCCTAGCTTGAGTGTCGACTGTAAAATATCATCCAGTAGCGTGGCGTGGCTGACTGTGTCGAAATCATTTTTTAGGTCCAACGCTACTACGACAGTCCTCTCGCAGGGGCGGCTTTGGTTGAGCCCGCGGTTTATCCGAGTGTTAACGACGTTAAGGGCTGTGGTGGTACTGTACACTCTTCGATCGCCATGCTGGTGTTGGGCTGGGGTCAGATGTTCTTCGTAATCTGCCTTAGTAGGGAGTGGGATTTGTGACAATTGCAAGTACACATTTCCTTCTAAGTTTAGCACCGAAAGGAGATCATTTCACTGTTCCTGTGCCATTGTCTTGCTCTATCCAAAAGTAGGTTTATCATTTTAGGTAGGCAATCTTTTAATGAATTGGAAGGTCTCAGTGCTGTGTAAATCAATCGTCAAACAGAGAAAATATTACTCTAGAGCAGTGGTGTCCATCCCATACATCAATTGATGACACGTATTCTTACTCTCCATCGTTCAGTCGTTAGCAAACCAGCAACGAATAAACAACACGTTTGTCCGCGACGCTTAATGTATGCAATACAATGCCCTGTGAGAACTTTTTTATGCTAGAAAGTGCCTTTGGCGACTTGCAATGCCTTTTATGTTACAAGTCGTTCAAAGGAAGCTATAGATATAATATCAAAAGGCATTTCGATTCCTCCCACAAAAATTTTCTACTCCAATCCAATATTTATTTATTTTGGTTTAAATTTCCCACTGGGCTGCTCCCATTCTCTCGTTCTCACTTATACACTCACATTTTTCATTTTGGACACCACTGCTCTAGAGTGATACAAAACTCATTTGCTAAATTTCATAGAACGGCCGCCCTACTCTCAATCTGAATCCGCATACATTTATTTATTTTTTGTCACCCTGTAATCAAATTTGTAATAGTAAAAATTTTCGTAAAGGTAATTTACTTTAAGTAGCTACAGAACTGGTTCACAATCAAAAAATACAAACTAATAAAAATCACAGAGAAGACAAAGAATTTTTTAAATCGCCGGAATATTCTCGCATTTAATTTCACGCTCTCTGCACTCATTTCGCAAAACAGCCACAAATGTGTGCAGTTTTATGTCCTCTTCTATTTTTTCACTATTTCCATGTATACACAACATACATTTAGGCGCATACTTGTATTTTCACTATCTAAAATGCCAATGTTAGCAAACAAGCCCAACAAAACTAGTAAGGCTTCATTTTATTAAACTTCAATGATGCTCTGCATTTTAAAATATGTGTACTACATTTACACATGCACTTACACATGTAGCCTACAAGTGCATATGCCAATACATATATGCAAGTGTATGGATAAACGATTTTATGAAAACTGAATATGAGCAATCAACAGAAAATTAGCAATTCAGCTAAAATGGGAAAGAAAATTTTTACATTTGAATTGAATTTGGCACAAAGGCATCAACAACAATAACAACGTCATTGTGCACAACACTAGTAACTACATATACAAGCATACATACAAACATAAGTATGGAGTACCAGCAGTGGCAGCAAAGGTAAATGTGTCATGAATGCTAAAAGTGCACGCAAATGAAACGACCGAGCAGGAAGTAGGCAAATGTCAGGTTGGGCGCTAAGAGCATAAAATCCAATACAAATGCACATACGTATTACATATATACACATGACATCATATTCACAAGCGCACTTTTATAGAAGTGTGCATATTTATGGATTTGCAATATACGCCTCAATGCACTATGGGCCGAAGTCGAGTTCTGAAATTGATTAAATGAACTGGTCACTTTTTTGTCTACTACATTAAATATTTTTAAATAAAAAAATAGCAATAGCAGTAATTAAGTGCAATATTTACAATGTGACAATGTGCAATTTATTGAGCCTTAAAACTAGTTCTACTTTCCGCAAATAGGTCTGGCCTAACTAATAAACTAAAAAATCACCAAACTAAAAAACGGTTAAGTGGCGTATGCTGACGACTTAGTTCTTATTATCTCAGGTAGGTACCCTCAAGCAGTGAGTGAAATACTCACAAGGACGCTCAATGAAATCTGCAAGTGGACGGAATTGCTTTCTTTGTAGTTGTTGTTGTTGAGATGGTTCAGTATTTTCACTAAATAGTCTTAATTAGCGACTAACGCCGTTTTATTACCACAGTTTTATTTTTTTATACCCATTTATTTAAACACCAAAATTAAGAAAAAGATTTTTCTAATAGCGGTCGCCCCTCGGCAGGCAATGGCAAACCTCAGAGTGTATTTCTACCGTGAAAAAGCTCCTCATAAAAAAAATATCTGCCGTTCGGAGTCGGCTTTAAACTGTAGGTCCCTCCATTTGTGGAGCAAGAAAGTATAAGACACCTTGGCATACCAAACGGCTTAGGCACCTAAAGAATCTAAAAAACAAATTCTCTAAACTGTATAAAAGGTCTGGAGACCCAATGCACTTCTCAAAATTTCAATTCCATTTAAAAGAGTTTAACTGTTTGAACAAGTTCTTATATAGAAATTACATATTGAATTTCGAAAACAATATTATTTCGGATTCGAAGGCCTTTTGGCAATTCATCAAATCAAAAAAGTCTTGCTCAATGGTGCCAAACAATGTTTTTTATAATGGTAAATATGCAAATTCTGCCATAGAATCTGCCAATTTATTTGCTGACTTTTTTTGCTCTAATTTTGAACCCGACCTAGACTCCGATTCTAGTTTGCCCTCTAATAGTTTTTCACCTCTCAATTTTGGGACTTTGTGCCTATCTGTTACTGATGTCGTCAAGGGTATTACGAAGCTTTAGTCTACAACGAAAACTGACTCAGATGGCCTTTCGGGCATTTTGCTGAAGAATTGCTTGTGTCTCGCTGAGCCTCTTACAATTATATTGAATAAATCGTTGTCCTCTGGTATCTTTGTTGACGACTGGAAATTTACTTCCATTACGCCTATATTTAAAAGCGGAAATAAAAACGATGTTAGCAATTACAGACCGATTTCGAAGCTTTCGTCTGTCTCAAAACTTTTTGAGATAACAGTAAATGATAAGTTATATTTTGCTGTCAAAGGCCTAATATCTACCAACCAACATGGTTTCGTTGCAAGTCGCTCCACTGTCACTAACCTGTCTATTTTCAATGATTACTGCATTTCAGCCTTCCAGAACAGATCTCAAGTTGATGCAATTTATACAGACTTCTCTAAAGCGTTTGACAAAGTATCGCACCGAATACTCTTGTCGAAGCTTGCATCACTGGGTATACACTCCACGTTTTTGTCTTGGATCAAATCATATTTGTCCAACAGACACTGCGTTGTAGCCGTCGATAATACGACATCCCGTGCATTTATTGCATCCTCCGGTGTCCCACAGGGAAGTATTCTAGGACCCCTCCTCTTTATACTCTTTATTAACGATATTGGTTCTTGCTTTTTGTTTGCAGAACACTTGTTGTATGCTGATGATCTTAAAATATTTGCGGTGATTAACAGTGTTAGGGACTCTGAAAAGTTGCAAACCGACTTGCACAATGTCCGGAACTGGTGCTATTTAAACCATTTGTCACTAAATATTAGTAAATGCTTTCACGTAAAATATGCTAAATCAAGCAATACTTCGCATACTTCGTATAATATTGCTGGCTTTCCTTTGCAATCCGTTGAGGAAATTAAAGACTTAGGCGTTATTTTCGACTCTAAGCTGAATTTCACCAGCCATGTTAACCACGTCATAAGACGATCATATGCGATGCTAGCATTCGTTCGCCGAAATTCTTCTGCATTTACCAACCCACACACTCTCAAAACATTGTATTGTGCTTTTGTTAGATCAAGATTAGAGTATGCCGCTATTATTTGGAGGCCGTACCAAAGAGGTCTGTCTAATCGGATTGAGAGAGTTCAGAAAGTCTTTCTTCGTTTTGCGCTCTGATCTTTAAACTTTTCTGAACCTATACCATCGTACCGCTCTCGATGTTTATTAATTGACTTAAAACCACTTGATAGCAGACGGTTTATTCTATCGCGCTCGTTTATTATTCGTATTATTTCTGGATCTATTGATTGTCCTTCCCTTTTAAGTAAAATTCAATTTAATATACCCAATATGAGGCTCCGACAGTACGAAACCTTTAAAATTGGCTTCTCGAGAACCAACTATGGGATGAATGCTCCGATTCCTAGGGCATGTTCAGATTTAAATATGTTTTTCAATTGTTCTGGTGCTGATTTTACATGGCCGTATGGCATCTTAGTCAATCATCTTAAATCGTTCTTTTCTTAGTAACTAATAAACTATTGTACATTAGCTTAATATAGTCTGTAAGAATGTATCCATTCAAAGACAATAAATAAATAAATAAATAAAATAAAAAAATAAAAATAAAAATAAAAAAAAACATCAAGACGCGCACCACAAATAGGAGGAGGAACTCAGCCAAACACCCCAAAAGGGTGTACGCGCCAATTATATACATATACATATATATATTATATATATTTATTTAAATTTATTTTATATATTTTCTTATTGTTCTTTGTTACAACTTTTCAATCGTTTTTTCGTTATGTTGCTTTTTTTTGGGACCAGGAATTTAACATACTTATTTTTATATTTGATTTTATTGTTTTATTATATTTTACATTTTTCTTTTATTTAAACTTTTTTAAATATAAATTATTTTATTTATTAAATTGATGATTTAACTCCATTTTCTCTTTCTTTCAGATTTTTTATTCCTTCTTGTTTTATTTAATATTAATACATTTAAAATTTTTACGTTGATTCATCACATTTAATATCAGTTTTTTAGTTGAATCTATTTTATAAATTATTTTTTTTTTGTTGTTTTTGTTTGATTTGTTTTTATTATTTATTTTATTTTTAATCTTTATTCTCTTTTTATTTAATTACTCTTAAAAAATGTATTTAATTTAATTTTAATGTACTTAATGTTTTTTTTTTTTATTTTTGCAAAACGTATTTGAAGATTTTTTAATTTTATTTCTTATTAATATTCTATTTTATTCTAGTATTTTTTTTTTTGTTTACTAAATTTATTTTATTTATTGCAAGTTTTTAATTTTATTTCCCCTTTTCTTTTACTTAAATATTCTTAATAAAGTATTTTAATTGATTTTTATAACTTTACATTTTTTGCTTAATTTTTTTAATTTTACTTTCATTTCATTCATTTAATTTGAGTTTATTTTAGTTCAATTTATCGTAGACATTTTTATATATTTTTTCACTTAGTTTATTTTATTTATTATAACTTTTCAAACGTTTTTTTTTTCTTTTTAATTTACTATATAATTTTGAAATAGTTTTTTTTTTCATTTTGTAATATTTTAATTTTATTAAAATTTGTATAGTAAAATTTATTTTAAAAAATTATTTTTTTTGTCTATTTAATTTATTAGACATTTTTGATTTTCTTTACCCTTTTTTGTTCTAAATATTCTTAAAAAATATATTTTATTTAATTTTAATGTATTTAAATGTGTTCTTCTATTTTCTCTTGTTGTTGAGGTGGTTCAGGTGGTTGAGTACTCGTATTTGTACTAAATAGCCTGAATTAGCGCCGTTTTATTACCACAGTTCTCGTGTGTATTTTTTTTTTTTTTTAAGCCAGATCCATTTCGTGAGATCCCGATTTTAAAAGCACATTTTTTATATCTATGTCTGCGATTTCATTAATTTGCTGTGGGAAAGGTTTACCGCATGAGCAAAGTCCTGTTCTGGCTCCTGACAGCTTCTACAGATGGCAATGAAAGGAAGGTTGAGTCTGGCTGCATGATTCCCTACCTTCCAATGACCTGTAAGAGTTGCAGTAATACGTGAACTGTTTGCGCGCGAGCATCCTGACTGGTAATTCGTGCATTGGGTATTGTACGACAGCCATGTTTTTTATTTATTTATTTATTTTTTTTTTTTTTTATGGGAGGGGAGGATAAAAATATCAGAAACATTCAATTGATGCCGTCGGTCCAATGATATGTGGTGCACGCTCCCACTAAAACAGACCTCCCCTTTTCGGCTGACTTCCACCCCGAGACCGCATTTGCATTACATCGAGGGTGGAGTCGTGATTGTGGATAACAAGCACAAAAAAACCTGCCTCCAGGCTCTCTATCTTTGACGTATGGAGGTTATACGTCGGTGATAGTCTCCATTACTCCACTAAGAAGTAAATGGAACTTCGAAAGTGTGCGGTAATGTCGTGTGCATTGCCGTCCTGTCTACGTATGATATGGTCGTGAGTCATTAACTCAAGCGTAATTGTTCTCGGTATGTCTGAGTCGACTTCCTCAGGAACACTGTTTCATGTTAGCTTTAGCACTTGTCGGGAAGTTCGATATGATCAGACGCGGCAGAGGGCGTTAATATTATTTTGCTCTTGCTGCCGGTACTGAAGCACCTCTATTGTTCGCCTTCCTTCGTCCTGCTTGTGTGCGTACGCAATACTTGCTTGGAAAACTTGCATGCAGCATCACAGCAAAGTCTTGAAATGCACATACTGCCAGTTAAATTAGTCTCATTTGGCTGTCTTCCAAGGATAGTGGCCAACTCCTCACGTTCTCTTTCGAATCTTGGACAGTAGAAGAGTACGTATCATGCGTCTTCAACATTCTCTGGGCAGGCAGGACAGAGCGGTGAAGCGAGGATACCAAACCTATGCAGATAATATTGAAAGCACCCATGCCCGCTCAGTATCTGGGAGAGGAAGTAATCCAGTTCTCCGTGTCTTTGCAGTAACCTCGTTTAGGAGAATGATTCCATCTTCGCTGCCATTCGTTAAGTGACGTCATTCGCTGTGCCAACTTTTGGTCGCTTGTAGGTTTCGCACCTTGCCTTGGATAGAGACGGTTTAGTTTACGTGCTCGGATATCCAGTGTAATTTTTCCAGCAATCATGCAAATTGCATCATCAGATACTGTCCGGTATGCACAGGCTACTCGCAAAGCCTCACTCTATAAACCTGCCTGGCCCCTCGTAGGTGTAAACAGCCATGTTTTTCTTGATGTAGTACATATAATTAATTGATTTCACCTTCTTTCGGTTAAAACATAGTAGTGTGATGCAATGGATGTTTTTATTGTATTGAGTTGCTACCCCAACTGCAACCGCCTCTGTTATGTCTTATGCCGAAGCCTTTCTTGCTAGCTCATCTGCTATCTCATTCCCTTTATATTCCCATGCCCGGGAACCCATATCAGAGTAATTTAAAGCCAATGACAAAGCAGTTCTAGTTCCTCTCTACATTGTGAAACTAGTTTGGATGAAATGGACTTGGAGTCTAAGGCCTTGAGAGCTGTTTGACTGTCTGCAAAATAGCTACTCTTGCACCAATTTCTTAGTATATAGTAATTTAGTGATTCGCATGCTTCTCTGATGGCTAATAGTTCTGCCTGGAAGACGCTCGCTTAGTCAGGGAGTCGAATTGCTGAGATAGGTTGAGCGGTTCCGAATGGAAGCCATCTCCCACTCCACAGTTCATCTTAGCACCGTCCGTGTATATTTCGACATCAAATATAACAATCACTTCCCCTACCTTCCATTCGGCTCTCGGTGGAAAACGTACCGCAAAGTCTTTCTTTAAATTGAGGTCGGGTATTGTGATTGTCTGATTTGTTTTCGAGCAGTGAGGGTCCCTGTAGGAGCCTCTTGCTGAGACCTTACAATCTTGTTTTCCAGCTTCCTATATCTCTGAGTCTCAGAGCGCTGCATGTGGCGATTGTGTTTATGTATAAGCCTAATTGTAACAGATGTATTAAGCGCTCCTGTGATTAAGATACATGCTGATCTTTGTATCTTGTTTAGCTTGGTTTGGTTGTATTTCTTTTCCATAGCAGGCCACCAGACTACAGGGTCGCCAATTTTATTTTCTTAAATTTATATAAGTTTTAGGAAGATATACATTTTTTGAAGTATTTTTCACTTCCAAATTTAACCCCCAAACCCCTCACATACGTTGCTTAATGAAACTCGGCTGATAATTTTTGAACACCGTCCACCATATTAAATTTTTTGGATCCGCCATTTTAAATTTTTTATAAACCACCTTCACATTCATAATTAATGACCCAAAATAATCCCTCTTTGCGAAGTTTTATTAAAATCGACCAACATTTGCGACTTGATATTTTCGCCACTTTGGAAGTAATTCTGGTCCATAGTGCAATGCAGCAATGCAATCATGATTTTTCGTACATGTTTTCACAAGCGAGTGCTTGTCAAAAGCTGAATTTTGATATTTTGAAGTGTTTGCTGCACTGAGTTGCTTATTTTTTTTTTTTTATTTTTATTAACTTTTATTTTTTGTGCACTTTTTTTAGATATCTTTTTTTGTGATTCCCGGTTTGGAGTCAGCTTCGACTTCCGTTGAATGACACGAAACTACCAGCAAAATTATATTATAAAATATTTCGCATGCATTTTTAAAAAATACTCTGGCCATATACATACATACATGCATACATATGCACGGGTATGTACGAGGGTGAATACAGTGGCGGTAGTAGAAATTCGTTTGAGGGGAGAAAGGAGCCTGAAGCTCCTGTTTTATAAATATGTTCTGAAAAGAAAGCAGCTATATTTTTCAAATTTATAGCAAACGACATATGTATGTGTATTAGAGTTGACATTTGAAGGTGTAATATTCAAATTGAAGGTCCTTACACATCAAACGGAAAATCTTTTATTTCAGCATTTTTTTAATTGAAATCAAAGGGATGTGCTAAAATTCACCTGTTGCAGAAGAGATGCGAAATCGCCTCTATTACATCGCTTGTAGCTCATAAAATAGGTATATAAACGGATACTAAAAGAGCTTAGTGAACTAGTAAAGTTTCCTCACATTTGTCCAAAATAGCCTCTTTCATATCAGCGCTGAAGAATATAAATAGAAGTTGCTCCAAGGCAGTCAATTTTACATTACCAGAACGAGCCGGTTTTATATCTCTCCAAAAACTGTCATTTCAGCAGCATTCCGAAAGTACACAAACGAAAATATTGTAAACGCTCATTTTTTAAGCGAGTTGTGCACATGGAGGGATATGAAATTGCTGATGAGCTTGCCAAGAAGGGTACTGAATTTGCCTCAGAGATCTCCTAGCCGGTCATTGGCATTATCTGACAGTCTTTTAAGGGGATGTGCACAAATTATTTCTCAGGAAAGCGCAGAAAAGATGGAGCTCTACTTCTTCATTGATATTTCGAAATACCTTTGCATCCAGTACTCAGAAAGTTCTTTGGACTTTTCGCCATTCAATTCTCAAACTCGTAGCTGTGTTTACCGGCCACGAGACGATCGGCACACACGCGGAAAAGCTAAGTTACCATTTAATCCCCATTGCAGAAGCTATGGGGACCTTTCAGACAAGGAGTCTTTTGAGTACTTTCTCTGTTAATGTTCGGGTTTGGCAGCTAGATGACTAAGCTCACTGGGCGCTCTTTTCTTGGACTGCTTGTTGCAGTGCGCCAACCTAAATCCCATCAATCTTTTCCATTATATCAACAGCTCTGGCTGGATGTAGATATCTGCCTTTTGGAGGTCTCATAATGGTATCAAACCGGTGCTCCAGTGCTACTTGAGGAGTGCCAGACTGGCACTTCAACCATTTCACCTACCTACCTGTGCGCATTATTAGTATTCCTCGACTCGTAACTATGCAATTTCCAACAGGAAGTAGTGCCACTTGTCTATTGGTTCATTCATGCAGCACAACACTGCCATCCCAATAAACTTATGAGAGAATGAGAATTATATACAAAAACCTGTAAGCAACACAAGAATCAGTTGCGGTTATCTAATTCCAATCACGAATTTTTGGAATATCGTTCGCTTAACCGAATTATTTCAATCCAATGCCACCCAAGAGGTAAATTCAAAGTTTAGCAGCATAAATAAAAGCAGAAAGAGGTGAAAGAAATATGCTACTGACAGGCTTATAAAATAGCATGAAGTTCTTAACAATTAGAGCAAAACTTATTCCAAACCCTTCTCGAGCATCGCTGCCCACTTCAGTAACAAATTGAAACGGTGATATCCCGATCATAATAAGTGCTAGAGTTTCACGGTCTGCCGCACATCTTTCAACGGGAACTCCTTTCCCTCCTGCCTCGCTTTTTCAGGAATCACTTGTGGCTTTTGTCTAATGGTTACTACAAATTCTAGCCTAATATGTGGTACATTCGTTGTGCTACAGATCGACAATTCGCCTATTCATCAGTCATCCCATAAGCTTGAACACCACAGTACTACCTGTTGTTCAAAGTTGTTCTCTTTTGTGACTGAATTTAGTCTCGTTGCTGGACAGTTTTTGACGAGATACGAGAGTTTTTCTACACCTTTAAAGTAGCCCGGCTTTTACTGTAAACTCTGCCTGAACCGGTAATCGCGAGACCTCCTCTCAATTATCTCTTTCAATGCTCTGATTATTAGGAAAGGTTCAATTCTAAAAGCGTCGGCTTGATATCAAGGGCTCAAATTTATAAGACGTTCCACTACAGAAGGTATCCAGCAGCATTTCTGTTTAGGAACGATTGGTGAAAGATTTTTTGGTTAAACCTTCAAAAGAAGTTCGGAATATCAGCCTTTTTCTGTAGAAAGCCGACTGGCGCAGTAGTTGTATTTGCATTCAGAAGCTGTTTCTGGCGCAGGAATAATATTTGGTATTAACTGTCCCAACAATTTTCAGTATCAACAAGTCCAATCGTCCTATGACAGTTCATAGAAGTGCAACCGAGTCATAGTCTTCATCGCGTCCTCCTGAATTTTTATAAGACTCATTCGAGAGTATGCAAGAACTTACCCATTTGGGTATCAAAATATCAGCCAATAATGATGTGTCATTGACCATTAGGGACATAAATAGTTTTAGCAGCAAATAAGTCTTATTACTTTAATTTGAAACTGCTTAAAATTATTATCTGGCGACGAAAAGTTAAGGAAAAAACCTTGATCTGCCCTGTGCTTACCTATGGTTGCGAACTATGGACGCTAAAAACTACTGTCATTAATCAGCGAATGGTCATCGTAAGAAAAATTTGGCGAAAAATTTATGGACCAAAAAGACTGCAGGACAGTGAGTATCGAATAAGATATAATCATGAGCTGGAACGTTTAGCAAAAAACGAAACTGTGATAAGATTTATAAAATCTCAGAGGATAAGATGGCATCGAGACGTGTTTAGACTGCCTAAGGAGAGAACAACTTGAAAGACAATTGAATTGCACCCTGTTGGAGGCCGAAGAAGAGGACACTCCAGAAAGAAGTGGCTCGAAGACGCGGAAGATGATCTTGCAAAGCCGAACGTGCGCCGGTGGAAGGAAGTAGCCTGTGATAGAGGCGAGTGGCGAAAGGTTGTGAATAAAGCAATGGTTCACCAAAGGCTGTAATGCTAAGAAGAAGAAGAAGAAGCATAAGATTCTGCGGAAGATTTTTTATAAGGCTCTCATCATGCCCGTCGTATGGTATGGTGCAGAAGGTTGGACAATGACAATATTAGATTAGGCGTTCTGTGGAGGGTTTTAGAGAAAGATTTTGCGGGAGATTTTTTAAACTTTGCACGTGGGCGACGCCGAATATCGAAGGTGAAGAAGCAATGAGCTGGATGAGCCTTATTAGGCTTCGCAGGCTAAGCTATGTCATTCGAAGGGATATAAAAGCTCTAACTCTGAAAAAATTAGATCCAGTGCATACTAGTGGTAGCAGAGGAAGCGAGAGTGCTTCTAGAGAGAGGACATTGGAAGGATCTGGTGGGAAATCTCGAAGAAGAAATGGCTGGGATGCTTTGTCAAAACCGACCGAAATCGCTCAAGCGACTCTCGCGTCAATCAAGAGGAAGAATAAGCTGCAAGTCCAGCAAAGTATTAAGTACACTTTCTGAGGCCCCGTCACTCATGGTGCCCGTTATGCTTACAGTCTGTGCAGCATTTTAGCTGTGGAAAGTATAGCAGAAATCGGAAAAGTATAGCAGAATCGCAGTGGAGCTTTGAGTTTTTAGATATTCAATGTTACCAATCTTCATGGGAGTGGGTAGGGAACTTTAAGCCGCAAAGCGCCCCCTACATCAACCTTGGCTAATATAATGAATAGATTCTTCGGTATTTGTGTGTATGCAAATATGTTTAGTAGTATGTAAATATGTACGTGCTTATGCACGGGCTTATGCCCACCCTTCGAAACGTGCAGGTGTGTGGAAGTTTTTGTGCATGTGCTTTTAGGGCTTTACAAGTTCGAAAATTTAAATGCAAGTGATATGACAGGATGTAAAATTTTCACAATACAATTTAAAAAAAAAATAATAATAATAAAAATAAAAAAACTGTATGCCAAAATTTTAAAAGCATCTATATTTAGTATACGCAAAGTGCATGAGCACTTGCATGCCAAAAAACAATGGTAAAAAAACTTCGAGAAAAAATTGCAAAAAAATACCAAAAATAAAGCAAAACAAATTATATTTTGACATAGAAAATGAAAATGAAAATAGTGTTGTGGCAGTGCTAGTAACTGGAATGGCAATAAAAAATAACAAACTTCGAAAGGCTTCCATGAATTATTGCAGTTATAGTATAATATTTTCATTCTAGCACGATGCTTAGTCGCTTCATTCACAATTGTCTAATATTGAATAGGACGTTAAATAGCGTGGAGTATACAGCCTTGGCAGGTGGTTAGGTAATGCGTTTCTTACTGAAACTGAATTTGTATGTTAAGCTGTTTTTTTTTAATTGGGAGGTTTGCATTTTTGTTAAACAGGCGAGTATTATTTGGAATATGTCCGAAGTAATTTCTTAGTAAAAAAATGCCAGAATTATTGAAGAAACTCTTAGCTTCTGCGCCACCATCTCACAAGACCGAGTATTATAAGAGATAAGTTGAAGCTGCAAGTCCCTAGTTTTGTGATCTTTTTAGTAACATGACAAAAGTCTCTTCTTTGGGTACACAGACTTGGAAACAATTTTTCCGACCGAGCCACTGCATGCACCAAATAACTGATTCATCCAGCTAAATTTGTATTTCGTGGGCTTCGACATGATTACTTTTAGAGAGAGATAGTGAAATTTGAATCGACAAGAATCGTTTTATCTTCGATCGTAAATATCTCATTAACCATTGAGCGCTTAGAAAATTTGAGAGTAGTTTCAAAACTTTTAATAAACTCCTCTTTAAGGATTGACCATCGTTGTTTTGTAAGTAATTTTTTTCCATACTTGGCACAAACTTGAAAAATCAGGAAAAGGCGCTTTTGATAGTTATTTTTAAAATCAATTTCTACAGCTACTGACGTCAAATCTGCCCTTAAGGGGACAAACACCTGTAAACGGCCATATTTTCCCTGATTTTCATTCAAATTATTTAAAATGATGAAGTCAATATTTTTTTCAAAATTGGCATACAGTTTGCTTATACATTAAAATAATATAAATTTTTTTTTTATTTTAATCATTTAAAATGGTGGATGTACACTCAATTCTTCCAGGAAGTTCACAGCGGGCTTCTCAATCGGCGGGCATTGTAGCATCGGCGTCAGTGACCTGAATACCAAAAACCAAAAATTTTTTTGTTTATTAATGTCATAATTTCTACATGAATTAAAAAAAAATGAAAAAAAAATTCGCGGAATAAAATGCTTAAAAAAATGAATTTTTTGGCGAATTTTCCTATTATTTTTGCTTCGAAAATATTATTTTTTTGAAAAAGTTTCCAAAAATTGTAAATTCATCATAGAAAACATGTGTGCAAAATATTTCAGGGAGATCGGTCAATAACTTTTCGAGTTATCGTGTACGACAATTCGAAAAAAATAGTTTTGAGAAAAACGCATCTAAAGTTTGAACACATGAAAATTCATCTCCCAGCGCTCGAACACAAAGAATAGAGTCGACACGGTTGACGATCTATAAAATAAGAAATACTTAAATTTACATTCTAAAAATTTTTGACATATTCTTAAAGGATTACATTAACCATTTATGAAAAAAAAGATTTTTTTTTCGATATTTTACAGGTATCTGTCCCCTTAAAAGCTTAATACACTCTTAAAAATTTTACGAAGCTCCAAATACATCTGTTCTGAAATTCTTGAGTTTCATTCGAAAGAAATTTTGAACAAATTAAAGAAGCACGTTTTTTGTGCTTGAATGACCACTCATAAATACTATCGAATGGAAAACAACAATGTCTTCACAGCATTTTCAGCATTTATGTAGGAAACAGTGAGCAAAATTATGAAAAAAACTTGTATTTGCCAAATTAAAAAAAAATTCAGAAAACATATAATATTAAAAAATATATTATTTTTTTTTTATTTTTATTAATCTTGTAAACTTTTTTATTCCCTTCAAAACATGACTAGAACAATGCTATGGTTGATCATGAAAATAAAGTCAGTATATTTACTGGCGGATCTTAGTTTGGTGAACAGATAGATGGAGGAGTCTATTCTGAAAAGCTAAGCATCAGTGCATCCTTTCGTTTGCCTAATCAGTGTATTGTCTTTCAGGCACAAAATTATCGCCATAAGAGAGCGCTTTTTTATTTTTTTTTTGTTTTTAGTCAGGAGATGTAAATCAAAATGTCTGAAACATCATCAAGGTGCCGTCACACTAATGGTATGTGGGGCTAGCTCCAACTAACACTATAACATTCCTCCTCCTCGGCTGATTTCCACCCTGGAACCGGTTAGCATTTCTTCAAGGTGGAGCCACGTTTATGTCTATTGACACAACAGGTTCCTGCATCCAGGTTCCGCTCGTGTGGGCGTATGGAGATTTTACGTCATCGATAGTATTCACTTCTCTCACTGGCTTCGAAAGCGGTGGGGGAGTTTAACATCTGAGAAAATGCAATAGTCCGATGCTCACAAACTATTGTCTGGTCTTCAGTTCGGTACAGTTGTGAGTGTTTATCTCAAGCATCTGTGTCTGTCATCGGTTTGTCTAAAACAGCTCATCTCCACTGTCCACCTGCTAGCAAAGGTACCAAAAACTTTGTAATCAACGAATAGGCTTAAAATTTATAAAGTTGTTTGGTTGTTTTCCCCCCTTTCTTTTCTCCTAAGAACTGTCGAGTTATGGGAGGGCTTATTGCTCTTAAAGAAGAGACACCTATTTTCGAGGGAAACACATAACTACTCGTAGAGTCAGTCAGCTCTGGAATCGTTAGATCCAATAAAAAGCTCGTCAAAAACTGTAGTTGAATGTCATAAAGTATTATGCGAAGTATCGCAATATTTTAAAATAAACCTGATTTTGAGTGCCAGGTCATAGAAATACAGAAAATAATTGCAAAGCAGATGAGCTTGCAAGGAAAGGTGCAACACCAAATATTCACCCAGATAATGGACTAATACCGATTATCTTACATTTTTAATAGATAGAAATTATACCAATGCTGCTAATGCCCGATGGAGGCAATCACCTTTTCGCCATATAAGCAGGCAAATAACGTATGCCTTCTAAATTTTTCACAACACTAACAAATTGCACAACGCGTATTACAAAAGGGATACGCCTATTTAGCAGCATTTCAGTTTGTTTTTATAATGGAACTCTAAGTTTGAATTTTTGTATTAAACAGACTGCATATTTGCACACCACTACTAGTCAAAACCAAGGTTAAGTTAGGTTAAGTGAAGTGACGGCCCTTCGACGCACCTAAGCCAGTTAGAGTTTCCATTCAATGTCACAGAACCTATCCTAGCCTTACTCTATTTGGTCCTCTCTTAACTATTGAGTAACGTTTAGAGGCTGGTTATAATAGCTAATTTGAGATTCGCAACATCCGCAATGAAAGAAAAGCTAGACCGAGCAATCTCTACCGTCTTCTACACGGATCCAACTGTGTTCAAGTGACTCTTCCTCTTCTATATCTTGACAGCTTCTACAATAGTCATTGGATGGGTGCCCCTAATATATTGGCATATCTTCTTATTAGACATTGCCCAGATAGGATACCCCCTACAATTCTTAGATCCTTCCTACTTAATTCAAATAGATGCTTAGTGCGACCCATGTACCATTCAGGCCACGTTTGTCTACTGATAGCGCAGGTGCTTAACTGTTTCCAGTTGGAATTTGCAACAGCAATAGTGTGCCTGTACGAGTACATTAAAAGTTTATATTTTGCACAGGTATGTCGATCTTGTCCTGACTAACTTCAAGCGAGGAGCCCAATCTTGCTAACTCAGTTGCCTTCAATGTTACTATGCCCTAGCACCCAGAGTAGATTAATAAAAGGGGATCAGATTGGAAGTACTTTTTACAACAGCCTTTTTTCGATAGATTACGCGTCACTACTATCAAATTAAATACATAATTTTTTTCAGTATTCATTGACATTTCATCATGGAAAGACTAACGCCTCAACGACGTTTACAAATCGTGCAATTGTACCACGAAAATTTGCCGCTCCGTGAAAAGTGTTCATCGCCCGCTCAGGCCAACTAATGGCCCATACATATTAGGACCACCTTTGGTGCCTTTACTAGCTACGTCAATGAGAAAAATTTCTGTACTTGGGCTGAAGAGCAACCCGAAGTCATTCAATAACAGCCATAATATCCATTGAAACCAACCGTTTGGTGCGGCCTACGCGCTGGAAGAACCATCGACCCATATTTCTTCAAAGACGAGGCTGGTGCTAATAAAACAGTGAATGGCGAACGCTATCGCGCCCTGATAAACGACTTTTTGACGACGGAAATTAAAGCCCGGGACCTCCATAACATTTGGTTCCAACAAGACAGAGGAAGGCGCTACTTGCCATACAGCTCGTGAATCAATAGATTACTGCGTCGTCGTTTCGCTGAGCAACTTATCTCTTGTCTCGGACCAGTGGATTGGTCATTAAGATCGTGGGCAGTGGGAGTATATAAAGTCTAAATGCTTTGTGGATAAACCAGCTTCGACTGAAGTATTGGAAGTCAACATTACTAAAGATACAGCATATCGACCGAAGTCCTCCAGCGAGTTATTAAAAAATTGGTGATTACGGATGGTCGAATTACGACGCACTTGCGGCCAATATTTGAAGGGATAATCTTTAAAAAATGAATCTCATTAATGGTTATACACAAAAATTAACAATTAGAATTCAAAATACAATACCTCTAAATAGATCACCCATTAGAAAAATACTGCGCAAGTATTTTTAAGGGGACAGATACCTGTAAAATTTGGAAAATAAAATTTTTTTCTTTTTCATAAAATGTTAATATAATTCTTTAAGAATATGTCAAAAGAATTTTAGAACGTAAATTTAAGTATTTCTTATATTATAGATCGTCAACCATGACGACTCTATTCTTTGCGTTCGAGCGCTGGGAGAGGTATAGTTACGTTATATTCAAACTTTAGACGCGTTTTTCGCAAAACTATATTTTCCGAATTGGCGTACACGATAACTCGAAAAGGAATTGACCGATCTCCCCGAAATTTCGCTCACATCTTTTTTATGATATTACTTTGTATGTGAATTTACAAGTTTACGAAAATAATTTTTTCGAAGCAGAAATAGTAGGAAAATTCGTCCCACAATTTTTTTTTAAGCATTTTATTCGGCGATTTTTTTTTCATTTGTTTCTAATTCATATAGAAATTATGGCATTAATAAACACAAAAATTTTCGGCTTTCTGTGTCCAGATCACTGACGCCAATGCTAGAATGCCCGCCGATTGAGAAGCCCCGCTGCGACCTTCCTGGAAGAATTGAGCGTACATCAGCCATTTTAAATGATTAAAATAAAAAAACATTTACATTAATTTAATGTATAAATAAATTGTATAATAAAAATATGTATATTGACTTTTTCATTTTAAATAACTTTAATGAAAAGCAGGGAAAACATGGCCGCTAACAGGTATCAGAAGACGAAACGAAAATACCAGATTTACTTAATCGTCTTCACATGCAAAAGATAGATAAGCCACTGCGCATGCATAATTAGGTGGCGCAAAATTAATCATCAAATTTTTTTTTTTTTTATAACTTTTTTGCTAATTAAAAAAATTAAATTGAGCGATGAAAATTTTTACGCGCCACGCGTCTGTTTGTTTGATGCAGCTGTATTTTAATTCACTTCCAATTGCCAAAATTATAAATCTTCCGATAGGGTGATTAATTTTGCGCCACCTTATATATGTAACACAAATGGGTTTAAATTAATTACCTGATGAAAATTTTCATTAATTACAAAAACTTGACTCAATTGAACACTTAAATCAATGCAATATGGTATGATTTTTACGGCTACTAAAAGAGCAAAAACCAAACGATCTCGTGAAAATGAAATTGTTGTTACACCTTTAACTCCATGTGAGGCAAATAATAAAAATTGTCGATTCCTTTGTTAAGTAATGAATGAGATGACATTATTTGTGTTAATTTGTATTTTTCCCGTAGTGCGCATTGATGCATCCATTACTCAGTTGTAGCTGTAGAAATACAGTCAAAATTAAGTGGCATGCAGCGGAGCCCCCAACGATGGCATACAGTCATGATCCCGCTGACGCCGCGCAGCTCAACGTAACGGTGTGCACAGTTTGCACTTATTTAAATTTAATTACATACTCAAATGTCCAAGCGTCCACACACATCCACGCGCACAATGGACAGTTATGCATAAAAGCATACATATCCACGTTATTTGCTTTTGTACGAAAGCAATTTGTGTTGTTTTAACGAGGCATCAAGTTGAGCGAGTGCACTGCACGTTGCTGCAACATGTCAACATTATTAATTTTTAATGGCGCACTTATTGATAGCTGCCGCCACCAGCAAAAGTGCGAGCGCGAACGCAAATGCGAATGCGAGCCCGAGTGTTAACGCCTTCGCCTTAGCCTACAACACCAACGACACTTATGCCTGCGGCAGCAGCTGCTATGGCCGCCATTAAATCACTGGATCGGCACCCCAACACCGCTCGCTGGTGCACGTCTATATGTGTGTGTATGCATATATCGGCATTGTTGTTGTACTTGCAGCTGTTGTTGTTCGTGTTGTTGTATGGGCAATAAATGAAATTTTTCGCGCCGCATATTTATTGCCACCAATAAGCGCCAACAAATATTATTACATGCAGGCCTGCTTGGCTACGTGGGCGTTAATGTGGCGATACATGCTTGTGTTTATGGCTCTGTGCTGCTCTCTGTATTAAAGTTACGTCAATGTTGTGCCCTCTTTCAATGGAGCGCATTAATTTTTCACAAGTGTTCGACATGTGAATTTATGTAATTTGCAATATAAGCCAACCTCTGCGCCAATGTGTGTGTATATGTAAACACATATGTAGATGCACACATACAGATACATCTGCTCATAAGAAATTTAAATGAAATGTAAGCCTCTCAGTCAGCAAGAATAGCCATCTGGCCTTTATCGTTGCTCCTGCAAAGCTTCAATAATTCCGGATTTTAAAAAAATTAAAATTGATTTGATTTTGCATTGCATTTTCGTTAAGGTGAACGAATAGTTTTACCAATTTTGACAGTTATTTCATTGACAGTTAATAGACTGAATAGACTGTAAAGCTTAGCTACTTCCCCCAGATGGAATAAAGTGAGTGTTATAGTGAAAAAGTCACATATTGATTAGTGTCGATATTTTCAGCAAGCGTTACGATTTGAAATCAGTAAAAAAATCTAAAAAATTCGCACTAATTTTTTAGTTTGAACGTAAAGGTTGTGTTTCTAGCAGTTTCAATTTAAAAAATATGTTAATCTCACCCCAAATAAACAAAAATTATTTGCAAGTCGCCGCGATTTGAAATCGTACCATTTACGAAAAATGCATGTACTTATACGAGGTTGTTCAATAAGTTTTGCAGTTCGATAAGAAAAACACAATTTTATGGTTCGAAATACATTTATTTTTCAGTATACGCACCCATCAATTAAGAACCAGCATTAGGTTAAGTAAGGTTAGCCTGGTTGGCAATAAGCCGCGCATAGACCTTTTGGTCCCTAGCGCTACCAGATGGAGACCGACCTCTAAGAATACCTAAAGTAGACATCATGCAGGATGTCAGCGCTTTTGGCGAATCTAAGTAGGGCTGGGAGATCCGCTTTTGAAACGTCTTCCAGACCCTCAAACAGTGGGGCTCCAAGGCATTTTAGTCGTGTTTTTAATAATGCCGGACAAACGCACAGAAGGTGTTCTAAAGTTTCCTCAACATCCTCTCTGCATTTTCTGCATTTGTCCGTGTTAGCAATCCCTATCTTGTACGCATGTGCAGCCAATAGATTACGACCTGTTAGCATACCTATGATAGTTCTGCATTCCTTTCGCGAGCGCGTAATACGAATTGAGTCAGTTTTTTGTCGTTAGTTCCACACATGACTTTTGCTGTTTTGCATGTGGTCAGGTTAGTCCACTTAGCTTCCACTTGCCTTTTCATGTGGTTGTCCATTTCGTTGTATATTGTGTTTAGCGGTTTTGGTATGCCATTCTCTTGCTCAAAAGATAGTCTAACAACACTTATTACTATCTCATCTACTATTTCGTTCCCCATAATGCCTTTGTGACCAGGTACCCAGTAGGTATGCAGCCTACTGTTTCCGGCTAGCCTTTCTATGACCTCCCTGCTCCGTCGAACATGTTTGGACTTAATACAATATGCGCTTATTGCTCTTATTGCTGCTTGACTATCCACATATATGTATATTAATTGTTGAGTTCTTTCTTGTTCTAGTGTAGGCTAGCTCCGCGGCTTTTCCCACAGCAAAAACTTCCGCTTGGAAAATACTGCTGTGGTCTGGCAGCTTGATAGGCTGCCTTATTCCTAGTTTTGCGTAGTATATACCCGCTCCCACTCCGTCTAGAGTTTTAGAGCCATCTGTATAGATGCGAACAGTTCTATGGACAGGCTTCATGCCTTTGTGCCATCCATTCTCTTTAATTGTAGTGCGAAACCTTCTCTCCCAATTAAAGTACGGAGTCATGTAGTCCGTGCCATCTGAGCTCCACTTTCCTATTGAGCTGTGACCACCAGCTACTAGCCTCCTCGCGGATTTCGCTGCCCGGTTTTCCGCCATGAGGTCAATAGGTGGCATGCTGAGTATCATTACCAGCGCCGCCGTTGGAGTGGTTTTCATCGCTCCTGTTATGCACAGAGCAGCGAGTCGTTGAATCCTTTCCTTTCCTTAAGTATGTCAGTTTTCTTGTCGCAGTCCACCATACTAAGGCCCCTTACAGCAATATCGGTCTAACTACTGCCGTGCACCGCCAATGCAACAGAGAGGGTGATAGACCCCAAGTAACGCCCAGCATTCTTTTACATGCGTACAACGCATTACTGGCCTTTTTCACCCTCTCCTCAACATTGTGCTTCCACAGCAATTTGCTGTCCAGTTTTACTCCGAGGTACCTCGCATAATCTTTGAGAAGTAGTTCGTTGTTGCCTAGCTTCGGGAGGTTCCACGCCAGAACTTTGTACTTTCTGATAAAAAGTACCATGTCCGTTTTTCCCGCGTTTATCCCTAGCCCTGCGCGATATGACCATTGGTTTTGAGAGTGTTGTTCATCACATTACTGATGGTGTCCAGGTACTTTCCCATAACTACTATAGCTATGTCATCGGCATATGCCACTAGTTTTGGTGCACCTCCGTCAAGTTTCTTAAGCATTTCATTTGCTACAAGTAACCATAATAGCGGCGATAGTACCCCACCTTGCGGAGTACCTCTGCATGCATATTTGGTGACGCTTGCATCATTTCACTTAGCTGCCTTATCCATAGATAAGCCGCGGGTTGCACATTAAGTGAAATAGAAATACTAGAAATACTCCTAGAGCATACTCCTTATATTCTAACGCCTTTTCTATGTTTAGTATAAGTGAGTGAAGTGCAGTTTCAGTAGATCTGCCTTTAGTGTAAGCATGCTGCGCCTTGGATAATTCGTCCGGCGCAATTGTGTCTCTAATGTATGTGTCTAGAATCTTCTCTAACGTTTTCAGGAGAAATGAGGTCAGACTAATGGGCCTGTACTCGTTTGAGTATAGAGGGTTGCTTTTACCTGCTTTTGGAATAAACACAACTCTCGCTTCTCTCCACAATGCAGGAACGTAGCTGAACCTCAGGCATCCTCTGAATATCGTTCTAAACCATGGTACCACAAGATGGTTTACCTTTTGGAGCATGGCTGGGAAGATTCCATCCAGTCCTGGCGATTTATATGGGATTTCGTGCACAATAACTCCTCCAGGTTCGAGATCTGCAGTGTCCGCATACCCTGGAAAATGTGTGCTGACTAGGTCTTCTAGAGAGTCCTCACAGCTGTCAGCCCACTCCCTGTTAATTTTTCGTATTGTTCTTGGCATAGACGGATTCTTGGATAACAGTATCCTAAGTCTGGCCACATCGTTAGTGTCTTCCATACTGCTACAAAAGCCTTTCCAAGATTCTCTCTTGGCTTTACGTACCTCATTCTTGTATACTTTTAGTAGATCCTTATACTCTTTCCAACAGAACTCATTGTCAGCAACTTTGGCTAACCTATAGAATTCATGTACTATACGCCTTTGTGCTCCTAATTCCCTGTTCCACCAAGGAGGCTCCACCTTGCGTCTATTACGTGTTAGAGGGCAGGATCTTTTAAAAGCTTTGACAAGAGTAGTTGCAAACAATTCAACCCCTTTCTCAAGCGCGACGTGTGACTTGTATTTCCGGGGTACCATTGGTGTTTTTGATAGTATATCTCTATACAAGTCCCAGTTCGTATTCTTAGGATTTCTAAAGGATATAAGCTTGTTTTTTGAGCGGAATATAACCTGAAAGCTTATGTATCTGTGATCAGAGAATGAGGGCCTACTCAACACTTCCCATTCCTGAACCATAACATGCCTGCTTGTGTAGAGTGTTAAATCTAGTACATTCTTCGAGGTTGGTCCCACATATGTTGGTTCTTCACCACTATTAGCTATTTCTAGGCTACTCTGAAGAATATAGGTAAATAGTGACTCTCCCCGATAGCAATGTCATTCTTGAAAACCATCCAACGCAGAATCTCTCTTGCCAACAAGAGACTGCTTTGGGCTAAGTAGGCAATTGAGTAGTAAAGTCCTCTCTCGATGAACAAAACTAACTCCCATCATGCCCGGCCTATCGTATGGCGCAGAAGTTTGGGCGATGACAACATCCGGTGAAGCGTCTCTTGTAGTGTTTGAGGGAAATAAATAAATATCGGAAGTTAGCAGCGTTATTTTATAAAACTTTTAGTTTCCCGTGTACATAAAAGTCTTACTGGACAACAAAAAAAGTTATAGTATCAGCAGCGACCATTTATGTTGACTTACATAGCTTCCCTCTCTTTAGTGACAACAGCACTATTCATAGCGAAGATATTCGACGCAGCAGCAGAGTTTAGCGCTTCGTTCTCCATGCCAACAGGCGGGCATCGAACAGATAGCGGACCAAAACGAAGTAATTGCATTGTTCGCCAATTTAGTTACATTTACACTCTTATGCTTATCGGCAGAATTAGCAACAATGCTTTTGATATTTTTTACCTAAAATATTAGAGTATGTAGAGAGAACGGCATCTTTAGCTTCAAGCTTAGATTGTAAAGAGCGTATTCTGCAAAGAGATCATCTGATTTTTGTAGTATGATAGCTGCATTTTATCTTCATGCAGAGTATTTACAGGAGAGAGTATGCGAGCATTTTCTGTTTTAAGCGCTGTGATTTCTTTAACAACAACAAGCAAAATTTAAGAAAAATTCGAGTTGCCATTTGGGAAATTTCTCTTTCCTGTATATAGGAGGAGGCGTCCGATTCTGGAAAAAAACTAAAAAAAAAGCAAAAACACCCGGGAAAAAATTGTTTATTCAACTGAAGAAAAATAATAATAAAAAAGTACATTAAACTTGATTTTTTGACCTTCTTAACTAAAAAATTGGATTTCATGTCCTTCTTAACCATTTGACATTCGGGGTTTTTCACAAAAATGTAGCCAAAAACATCAGATTTTTTAAGTTTACATTTATATAATTAAAAAAAAAAATTAAAAATAGAACACAAAATACTTGTATTATTTTAATATTATATACATAAATACATACTAAAAAGGCTTTATTGTTAAGGGGTTACATGGGTTCCGTCGGGTAAAAAAACGCCTATTTTCAATATTTTTTGTTTTATATAAAAAAATATTTATTTAATTCAAACTTTCTTCTGTCTTATATGTAGATACATATTTAAAGAATAATTTCTGAAATTTTCCAAAAGAAAACTTAGAACTCCTCTATTGTTACGTCATTTCCGGTGACCCCTCGAAAAAGAGGTGCGCCCGCGTTGTCATAACTCCTAGCATAACTCCTGACAGGATCATCAAAAATGAAAAAAAACAAAAATAAGTGTTTTAGTTAAGCTCATAAACTCGTGCTTGAACGTAGGAAAGAAAAAAAAGTAAAAATTATTGTAGAATTGTTGTAGACATTCTTCCAAAAAAATGAAAATTTCGGCCTTTGATTGACTTTTTTTTTTTTTAAATAGTTGTAATTGGCCGCCGTAGCCGAATGGGTTGGTGCGCGATTACCATTCGAAATTCACAGAGAGAACGTTGGTTCGAATCTCGGTGAAAAACCAAAATTAAGAAAATGATTTTTCTAATAGCGGTCGCCCCTCGGCAGGCAATGGCAAACCTCCGAGTGTATTTCTGCCATGAAAAAGCTCCTCATAAAAATATCTGCTGTTCGGAGTCGGCTTGTAGGTCCCTCCATTTGTGGAACAACATACACCACAAATAGGAGGAGGAGCTCGGCCAAACACCTAACAGAAGTGTACGCGCCAAATATATATATATATATATAATTGAAAAAAAAAAAAACGAAATCCTTTGTTCAAGCACGAGTAAGTTGTATCTTGAATACCTGTGTAAAATTTCATCTAGAACGGTTAGGTAGTTTTCGAGAACATTTGGCAACCGACTTTGAAAACACTGTTCCGAGAAAAACACGTTTAAAGTTTTGAGTAACAATAAAAGTGGCTTGGAGCGCACACGTTCCAAAGGTTGTATCTCCGAAATATTATTGGGATCGACTTGAAAAGATCAAGTTGGCAAACGAATAGATGAGAGTCTCTCAGCAGAGGAGAACTTACAAAAAAAACGCCGTTTATCAGAAGACAAAAAATCTTCATCTGCCTGGATTAAACCGATACATTCAAAGTGAAAGACCTCTAGACATTCCACCCACTGCTCTTCAGGTTGCGCACGATCGATCTTTTGTCTACACATACACGGCATATTTTCGTTGATTTAGATTAGTGAAGATTATATTTAGACGATTTTATCCATTTTTATTTGAATTTTAACAGACTACAACTAGTAGGCCCATTAGTACAGCTTAAAGTCCTTCTCTTGTAACTGGAGAAAAAAATTAAAAGCGATTAGTGAAAGCACTGCGAAACGTAAACACCAGAATTATAAAAAATGTATATGTAAAAAAGTAGAATGATTTACTACCATTTTTTACTTCTATTTGGGCGAGCTTATGTAGCATATTTTTGTGATCTGCATCAGATCTTTACATGAAGCTAATTCATAGCAACCAGGCGGCCGCCGTAGCCAAATGGGTAGGTGCGTGATTACCATTCGGAATTCACAGAGAGGTCGTTGGTTCGAATTTCGGTGAAAGCAAAATTAATAAAAACATTTTTCTAATAGCGGTCGCCCCTCGGCAGGCAATGGCAAACCTCCGAGTGTATTTCTGCCATGAAAAAGCTCCTCATAAAAATATCTGCCGTTCGGAGTCGGCTTTAAACTGTAGGTCCCTCCATTTGTGGAACAACATCAACACGCACACCACAAATAGGAGGAGGAGCTCGGCCAAACACCTAGCAGAAATGTACGCGCCAATTATTATTATTTTTTTTTTTTTTTAATTCATAGCAACAGTGATGGGTCTCCCTTCCCACGAACTCTTTCTTATAAGCTATTCACTTTCCTTCAACATTTGGTGAGACTTAAAATATTTTTAAGTTTCAACAACTTTTTCATCTACTACTAATTAAGCATTTTCACTATTTTTCAAACAGTTTTCCAAGCTTGTAATAAAAATAATAAAAAAATACGCTTTAATATTTAGTATTTTAATATTTTTATTAATTTTCACTGTCCAATTCTTCATTGATTTGGTCAATTTTCATTTGATAATAAATAAAAAGTAGCTTTTTGGACCTTGCAAACGAGAGTCTGTTCCTCAAATCTGAATGAATAAAATTCCAATTCGAAAATAAGCGTTCAATTTGCGCTGATGAGGCGGGTATATTGATTAATTTCAAAGCTGTTTCTGCCAGATGTGGATATTTTATCGATGCCATTCTCCAATATAAACAGGCATCTTCGCTCAAGTTTTTTTACTGTAATACGCCAAGTAGGATCTTCTGTTCAGAAATAGGTCAAGCTCCTGCAAAGCTTCTCCACTCATAGTATTAAAAAAGAAATCCGTTACTTTTGCAGTTTTATCAGGATCTAACTTGTTTCGGTCATGATATGGATGCAAATAATAAGCTGCTGGGGAGTAGACATTAAGCGCTTGCTCAATACGTCGTTCGTATATAGTTCTAGAAGTATCTGCCGGAAGTTGCAGAGAGAGGGCTACATCAGCAACAGATAAAGATGAGCTCTGCACTTTATTCAATAATATGCAAATCGGGTCCAGAATACTAATCATTTTGCCAACATCATCCACGAACTCATAATCAAACAGGAAATTTGTTACATTCTCCTTGTTGTTTTGCCTTCTCTGTCTGTCTCCGCAACAATTGAACGCATTATTTGTAAATTTTGTTTTAAACAAACGAAGGAGTCTCGATGAGTGCACCAACGTGTTTCAGCTGGCAGCTTAATTTTTGTACCATTTTTGGATATAACACGTTTTTCAAGGTCCGGATGACGAAATTCTTTTAAGACAGTGGTCACTTTGCTGACGAGATCTTTGTCCAACAAGTTTTTACAAAGGAAATTGGCAACGTGCTCACTACAATTACTGTGCCAAATGTTTGTATCCTTGCCCATGCGCACCATATTTGCGGCATTATCCGACACAATCGCATAAGCTACAGTACAAGGTTTTCGCTATTTTAATAGACTCATCTATAATTTCGCATAGCTTTTCAGCACTTTCTTTTTCTCCCGATACGTCCCATGCTTCTAGAAATACTTTAGTGCCGTTGGCATTATGCAACTTTGGTACCACTGTTTTTGAATTACTCGCCGTGTTCTTCCACCCATCAATCAATAGCACTGAATTGCGCTCAACATCATTTTTTGTGGATTGTATTTGTTTGTTATACTCCTTGTCTAGCAGGTTGAAAGTGCTTTTCTGCCAGGCATTTTAGGCTCATAGCAGGGCCTGAGCTTGCGCACAAGAACCCTGAAATGCACAGAATCAACCGTATTAAACGATATGTTGCAGCCGTAAAAGAACCTCGAGAGCAGCGAATTGATTTAGTCCCCCTCCTTCGCAGTCATGTTGTCCATATAACTTTTAATGCCACTTTGTTTTTTTCTTTTTCTGCTTTTCACACGGTTCTTTAAAACATATCGCATTACTTGAGGAGTTTGATGAAGGTGTTGCTTCTGGAGTTGTTGAAGGCTGCGATTCTGATGATATGATATCAAATAAAATATTATCTGCATCAATAAGGGTGCTACTTGCTGACACGTCCATTACTGAATATGAGGAATCATTTAATCCCATTGCACTGGTGTCGATTTCGTCCACTTCTAGAATTATAGTTTCATCAGTATTCTTTTTCTGTGAACATCGTTTTCTAAATATGATAGGTTGTTCACTGTACGCCCGTATAAGATTTTGATATAATTACACTTACCTATGCGATACCAGTCGATCTGTTGCAATGTTTGTCAATGTTTGGCCACAAAACAAACACTGGGCTGAGTATTTTCTGCCATTTTTTATTTGTTTGTAGTTAAGATTTTTACAAATTGGCCTTTGCGGTGCACCACTCATTTTTCAACATAGACGACGAGTTAGAATAAATAAATAAATGTGCAGAATTCTGAACTGTCAGTTTTGTGCGAAAATGTTGTTATCGATAAAGGTCACAGTACCAGCTGTGTTAAACAATCGATCTGTTTGACTTGATAGTTTACAATATAAGTTGAAATGACATATGCTGGTAAACGTTTACAATTGTTTACGATGTAAGTGTAAACAATCCAAAAAATGTTGTAAACGCCCAACCCTGCTTAAGGCTAGTTTCGGCAATATTTGCAAAACCCAAACATAAAAATTCCACTTGCAGTAATTTAAGTTAAATTTCTATTAGTAGAGTCCCATCTGCATCATACCCATCAGCAACCAAAACAGGCATCGACTTTAAGCTGCACAACTTCACTGTAAGAATTATTTGCATGCATTCAAACCTTAAAGTTGTTGCAGCTATTCTAAAACTATTTGTTTTGCTTATTTATTTACTAATATTATTTTTATCAATAGTCTAAAATTTCGATATTGCATATAAAACTAGGAAAAAAAACATTAATTGCCTACCAAAGCAAACGATTTTTGTACAAGAGCCCTTCCCACGCATGAAATTGAAATAAACAAGGATTAAATGTTGCAGAAAAATAGTGAAAATAAGCAAGCAATAAACAAATACACGGCATTCACTTTATGAACAAATAAATAACTTTATATGTAAGCAATTCCGTTATGAATTTCACATTTGCTTACTAAAACCAATATTTATTAGTAAATATAATAAATATGAAAATCATGCTTGTGTTGTTGTGCGACTGGAAACCAACGTTATTGAGCAGCTATTTTTTGTGAAACAATAAACGAAGAATTTCATGAAAATCTAATTGAGTGGAAATTAAATACAATGTGTGAGCGATTTCAGCCATTAGGTTCAAATTAAAAAACACAGAAAATGTAGGAAAATATGAACGAAAGCAATAAAAAAACTTTATCGAAGCCCAGTGTATAAGCGAATTCTAGGGCATTATTTATGTATATAGGGTGATCTAAAGGGTTTTCCAATAGCCAATTTTTTATGGCCAGAATTGGATGGTATTGATCTGGACAACGATTATTTTCAACAAGACGGCGCTACGTGCCACACAAGCAACGAAACCATTGATCTTTTACGGACAAAGTTTCCGGACCGTGTTATCTCTCGAAGAGGTGATCACAAATGGCCACCGAGATCTTGTGATTTAACACCTTAATCCCTTTTTCTTTGGGGCCACGTGAAAGAGAAGGTCTACGCCAACAGCCTAGGATCGATTCAAGGCCTCATAGATGGAATTCGTGAGGCTATCGAGGGCACAGGGCAGCCAATTTGCAATTTGGATATGGAAAATTTCATGAACAGAATATTGTCCTGTAAGCGTGGTCGTGATGGTCACTTGCCTGATGTTATTTTCCACTATTAACGGCATACCTTTGTTATAATGTTATAATGAAATAGACATCCGATCATTTATATTCAAAACTAGCATTTTTTTAATATCAAAATAACACCTCTTATTAAAAAACCCTTTATTACCGTCAATTTAAAAAACAATATTGACCAGGAATTGAACAAAAAAACGGAAATAAGGAAACTTTATGGCAACCCATCGCATACCCAAATTCTTTGGTTTAATATAGGGTGTCCCAACAGCTGCAAATAAAAAAAAGATATTTACCAAATATATTGAAAAGGAAGCTTTATTAAAAGCTAGCGCACAACTAGATATATTGGGTATTATATAGGGTGTCCCATTAGTGGCATATTAAGAAAACTGCACAACAAAATTTGTACCAAAAATAATAAAAATAAAACTTTATCAAGACCCAGGGCATAACCGGACTTCAGGCAAATATATAGGGTGTCCCAATAGCGGCATATTAAAAAAAATTCACCAAAAAATTGCTACAAAAAAAATAATAAAAAAGGTAGATTTATCGAAACCAAAGCATAACTAGATTTCAGGCTAAAATATAGGGTGTCCCATTAGTGGCTATTTATAAAAAATTACCAGAAAATTATTACCAAAAATAATAAAAAGGAAACTTTATCGAAACCCAACGCACAACCAGACTTCAGGCTAATATATAGGGTGTACTATTAGTGGCATATTAAAAATTACCAAAATGATAAAATTTTTTTTTTTATCAAAACCCAGTGCGTAAGCAGATTTTTGGGTGTTGTTTCGGGTGTTATAGGGTGTTCCAATAGTACCAAATTTAAAAAAAATTACAAAATAATTTATAGGGGGTCTCATTAATGATATATTAAAGAAAAAGTTACCAAAATTTTTTTACAAAAACAAATAAAAAGTTAGTTTTATTGAATCCCTGTACATATTGTAACTAGAATTTTGACATTATATAGGGTGCATCATTAATAACAAATTTAAAATAAACAAAAAATTTACCAACAAAATTTCACCGAAATTATTGTAAAAAGAGGAAAAAAGGCGCTTACACATATTTTTGGATCTTATTTAGCGTAGCCAATTAATAAACGTAAAAAAAACAAAAACCAAAAAAAAAACCTTATTAAAAGCATAAAAAGGAAGATTTACTAAAGCTCGGTGCACAGACAGCTTTTTCGATATCCTATAGGGTGTAACATTAGGGGCAAATTAAAATAAATGTCGACCAAAAGCAAAAAAAGTAAGTGTGCAACTATTTGTTCTATATTATATAAGGTGTATTTGTTCTATATTATATAAGGTGTCCCATTATGGGCAAATTTAAATAACAAAAAAAACTATAGCCAAAGGTAATCAAAAAGAAGCATTTTTAAATCCAGCTAATAACCAGATTTTTAGGTACTATATAGGGTGTGTCATTAGTGACAAACTAAAAAGCAAAAAACTTATCTTTGCAAATGTAAATTTTTGAAAAATACCAATGACACCTGGGGGTGGTTTTGGGTTGCCGCAGTGTTTTATGCAGCCTCTCACTACAGTTACATAACTTTATTTCCGCTTTTAATTCTCCGAATTTTATAATTACCAACATGTAACTAAATTTGATAATATTACGAGAAAATTGTAGCAACACATTAAAAATAAGCAGCTATCAAATAAAAAAATATGTCACTAGTTAAGTTCGTTTGTATTTACAGAAGCAAAATATGCAAGTAAAAACTGATTAAATCTGCAACTAAATGTACGTAATTTAAACTTTTCCGCAAGCGAAAGGCGATTAAAAAACAACTTTTGCTACCAAAAGCAAAACCTTATCGCCCATAATTAATTTCATTTCATTTTATACACAACATGTGAGCACACATACACACACACATGCACACGAGTAAATGGAGCAAATAGTTTTAGTCGTATTTAGTGATGGAGTTGCACATGCATGCAATACAGCCCGCGGGTTGGAGTGAGCGTGGGGAGAACCCAATGAACAATGAAACATGAGCATAACACATGAAAACGACATTAACTTAATTGCACACATACGCCAGCAATAGCATTGCCATCTTCATCAACATCAACATGAGCATTATCATCATAGCCATCGTCAAATACGACGTCAGCAGCTTTGCAATTCGAAAGTAAAAACTGGCATTAATTTTATAACACCCGCAGCGAGCCACTTACGTGCATGGAGGAACTTTACTTTATCGTTTTCGATGGTTGGAGGGACTTGTCTTCTGCCGAAAGCTAGTAATGGCCACATATGAGTCCAAAAAAAAGAAAAATCTTAACAACGATTGCTTGCCCCGAGCATTCGGTTAGCTATAAAAATTATATAAATTTTAAGCGATTTTACGTTGTGGCGAAGGGTTTCATTTTGACTAACAAGATGACTTAATTGTTTGCTTTGAATTTTAATACTCTTCCTTTTTAGTAATAATGCCTTTGATGTCAACTAAAAGCGCAATGTCCAATGTAAATAATTAACATTTTAATTGGGTAGTTGAAATAACTAAAAAATTGACTCTATCCTGATATGCATGCCAAGTTGTAGTTATACGTTACTTCTTTCGTTTTTAAAACTAATTGGACAGTCACCTAATGAGGGTAAAAAGTGTGCGTTTTAGTAAAAAGTGTAATTATTGTAATAAAGAGTGGTTAAGTTTCAAGGGCCGGTGTTGATTTTGAAGAAAATACAATTTTTTTTTTTAAATTATTGTTATTTCTCCTTATTGTGGTAATATTGATGTGGCTCAATTACGTATGAAACAAAATATCTGCCAAATAGCCGCCGCTGCCTCGGCGGCACACCTTCATCCGATGGTCCAAATTTTTGATGGCGCTGAGGCATAATTGAGGTTCTATGCCATTGATGTGCCGAATGATCTCATCCTTTAGCTCTTGAATTGTTGCTGGCTTATCGACGTACACCTTTTCTTTCAAATAACCCCAAAGAAAGAAGTCCAACAGTGTCGTTGACGTTTAGGTGTGGCTCACATTCAACATCGGCGCTTGAAATGTAACCACCCTTTATAAAGAAGTTTTCGTATGCCATAATAGTGGTCGCCCTTTGACAGGGTTTGGCAATCAGCTAACTATATTTCTGCCATGAAAATTATTCTCATAAAAACTAGCAACTGCGCGTATTAAAAAAGAATTGAACTTATTGAATGCCCCCATCTTCTGCTCAATATGTTAGGACAACGGAAAAAAGGGCTAACCTCTCTTGACATTTCCGACGATTGTTATCTTTTGTGAGATACGCGGATGACATTGCAGCAGTTATTACTGCACGTAATGTAGATGCGGCAAGACAGAAACTTAGACAAACGATGTTAAGGATCAAGTCATAGCTCGACTCACACGAACTTAGCTTCACTCCCTGCACTACGATATTGATAATGGGCCACAAAAGTATGAAGTCGCTGGTGGGGTGCCTCAGGGATCGGTCCTGGCGTCAACACTTTGGGGGGGGTCCTAAAACTGAAACTTCCAGATAAGTTATACATCGTAAGATGATGTTGCGCTGGTAGCTGTAAACAAGCGGCTGGATCAGTTGGAAGAAAAATGTAACAATGCAGAAGCGGTGGCTTGGTAATGTGGGTTTGGAGCTGATAGCCCAGAAAACGGAGGGCCGTGCTTCTAAACGCACGGAAGCAAAATAGGCGATTGAACATATCGGAGTCATGCTCGACACGAAACTAAGCTTCAAACATAACTTGGCAGCAATTAATTGTTAAGCAGCGGTTGTCAATGGCGCACTAATAAGAATCCAGCCTAACATAGGTGGCCAGCGAAGAGAGAGGAGAAAACTCATATCAACTGTGATGGACACTATCGTGTTTTATGCTTCTTCCTCTTAGCGTCACAGCCCTTGGTGAACCATTGCTTCTTTCACAGCTTCTTGCCATCGATCTCAATTTACAACCACTTCGCTCCAACAACGCACGGGCATTTTCCTAAGATCAGCTTTACATCTTCTAGCCACCTTTTCCTCAGGCGTCCCATTTTTCTTTCTCCAATTCGGCGAAGATCTAGTGCCTTTCTCATTAATCGCTCCCATGGGGTTCTAGCCACATGTCGCAGCCATCTAAGTCATTGAGACTTGATAAATCTTACTATAGTTTCTTTCTTAATTATGTCTTCCAGTTCGGTATTGTGTCTAATGCGATAAGTGCCAGTCTAAGTGGACCACAGATCTTTCGGAGCACTCTTCTTTCAATTTCACATTCGCTGTTTTGTCTCGTTAGGTTTCAGCGTCCATAGTTACAGCCATATGTAAGCACAAGTCATATCAGTGTTTTATACATTCTTAATTTTTGCTCACGCAATAATATTTTAGATCTGAGCAATTTTAGATTAGCATTATATGCTTTGTGGTCTGCCCGTACTCTGTCATTGATTGTCTTGGTTGGCTGATAATGTAATACCCAAGTAGCTGAACGCATTTACACATTGGAATTTGTATGCCCGACACTCCTAACATGTTTTATCTTGTTCCTAGGCACACATTTAGAATGGTTTGTTTTAGTTGCTTGCATTCGGGTTTATTTCGTTTAGTATTGCACGTAGCACCAGGCTAAATATCAGCGTTGCGAGGGCATCTCCTTGTTTTACTCCTGAGGCAATAGAGAACGGTTCCGTACATTCTCATTGCTCTATTACTTTTGCTGTCATATTTATAAGTTCAATAAGCTTCGTTGGTGGGCATATAGACTGCAGCAAGTATTTTATTTTACTTCGGTCTATGCTATCAAATGCCTACTGAAAATCGATAGATAGACGGTGAATATCAATGTCGAATTCATATAGTTTTTCAAAGGTTTGCATGACTATGAAGCCCTGGTCCATCGTCGACCAGTTGGCTCTAAAGCCTGCTCGTTAATCATCTGGTATTTCTTCAGCATATTGGCTCAGCCTTACATATAATATATTTGTGAAGACCTTGTACCCTGAGTTCAGTAGCGATATACCTATGTAATTTCGACTGTTTGCCTTATCGCCTTTTTTATGTATCGAAGCAATAATGCTTGTCAACCATTCTGTTCTTGTTGTGCAGATGTTTGGCCAACTCTATTCCGGTATCAGACGACGCAATATGCGTTGTTGCTGGAAAGATACCAGTGGGTAGCCATGCAATGGAGTTGTATTGCCTATACGGAGTAAAATTAGTGAAACCGACGGTAGCAGAAAAGGCGGTAGAAAGAAGTCAATCCATGGCCGAGTAGCAAAGAAGATGGGATGAGTCAACCAAATACCGGTGGACTTACAAGCTCATACCACATCTTGAAGGGTGGATGAATAGGAAGCATTGCGAAACCAGTTATGCAAATGTTTGTTGTTTTTGAATTGACCTCCAGATGGGCCAGTGCATTAAAATCATTCGATTAATATTTCAAGTAACTGTTCAAATATATTATGATATGTAGGTATTTACTGTCGTTAAACTCATCTCCATACGTGCATATACCCGCATTGTATCAGCGCATACGAGTACTAAAATGTTTACTTTTATTTACATGTGTGTACATATATATAGTCACATTATTTAATAACAAAAATATTTACTATGGCAATAACAATAGCCACTAAAAGTCAACAATAACTGGCAGTATTAATTGCCAATGAAAGCTCGCTGCAGTAAGTGAAAAGTCACTTTAAAAGCGTTATGATGCCGAACAATCAGACCACACATTGACACTACTACGGCACTTTCAGCCTAAGTACCCCTGCACAAAAAACCATTCCATACTTGGTGATTCAAATACAGTTCTTTTTTCGAATAGCGACTACTTTTTGCCAACGCATGAAAAAAAGTTCTTTAACCCGGCTTGATAATGGATAAGTTCTCCACATCACAGGGTGTGCTCCAACGAGGAAGTGGTGACTGTGCAGCTAAGGGTGCACAGAAGACAGCAATTTACCTTCCGGCGATTTTCTGCTATCGAAAAAAATGGATCAAAGAAGTTGCATAAAATTGTGTGTACAAAAAAGAATTAAGTTCTCAAAAACATTTGAAATGTTGGCAGTGGATTTGGAGAGAGTATTATGAATCAAAAAAACATTTACAAGTCGTACAAGCTTTTCACAGAAGGTCGAGAAGATGTGAATGGCGAGGCTCGTTCTGAACGCCCCAGCACATCAACAACCGATGAAAATGTTGAGAAAGTAAAAAAAATTGTTATAGAGAATTGTCGAATCAAATTTAGAGAAGTTGCTGAGGCTGTCGGCATATCGATTGGCTCATGCCATGAAATTGTTTCGGGAATTTCGGGCATGAAGCATTTGGCAGTGAAGTTCGTTCCAAACTGGCTGAATTTTGACATTAACGCCGCATGAGCATGGCTCAGGAATTGACGTCATGCTTAAGGGGACAGATACCTGTAAAATTTCGAAAAAAAATATTTATTCCGCGAATTTGTTTTCCATTTTTTTTAATTCATATAGAAATTATGACATTAATAAACAAAAAAATTTTTGGTTTTTTGTAATCAGGTCACTGACGCCGGTGCTACAATGCCCGCTGATTCAGAAGCCCCGTTGCGACCTTCCTGGAAGAATTGAGTGTGCATCCGCCATTTTAAATGATTAAAGTAAAAAAAATAATTGTTTATATTATTCTAATGTATAAATAAACTGTATGCCAATTTAAAAAAAAATATATTGACTTCTTCATTTTAAATAATTTTAATGAAAATCAGGGAAAATATGGCCGTTTGTAGGTATTTGCCCCCTTAAAAGGGTCATAACTGATAACGAATCATGGCTATATGGCTATGCCATCGAAACCAATCGGCCCAATGGAAAAATCCAGGAGAGTCAAGAGTCAGTAGCAGAAAATCGCCGAACACGCAAAACACTTGTCTTATTTATGCCTCTCACAAGCAAACTACACATGTCGTACTGCTAAACCGTGAGCATATCTTCGAGACGAGTGTACCAACATAAAAAAAAATAATAATCGAAAAGTCAAATGTATGTAGCTCGCTAGATTTGAAAATTCGTCTTATTTTTTGACAAAACCTCGTATAAGATTTTCGGGAAGCCAAGTTCATCATCGTTTGGCGCTATAGCTTCTTGTGAACTTTGGCCTGCTGAACAATACACCTCCATGCTGCTATGTACGTTGCCGTTTCCTTCCAGTTTCAAGATCTCTTCGAAAGCTTTTAAAAGGTGATTTGATGACTGGACTATTTGTTGGCATATGTGCATTGGTTCGAATGTAGCCTATTTTGAAGGCTACACAATAAATTTTTGATGATTAAACAAATATTTTGCGTTTTATGGAACAATTCCCGGCACTTTTATATGGGTGGTTAAATTTTAAGGGCCGATGTTGAGTGTAAACCACACCTAAACGTCAAGTTTTTGTCTGCATTTCATTTGACATTTTTAAATTTCAGATTAACTCAATTTGAGAAATGGAAAGATACACAATCGAGGAACGCGTTAAAGTTATTCAGGCTTATTATGAAAACGGACGTTCAAATCAAAATGCAAATCATCTTTAATGATGAGGATCATTTTCACGTCAGTGAATTCGTGAATAAGCAGAATTGCCACATTTGGGCGAATGATAAAACCAATGCACCCACAAAGAGTGACTGTTTGGTGCGGTTTATGGGACGGCGGCTTCATTGGGCCGTATTTTTTCCAAAATGAGGCCGGTCAGGCAGTTACTGTGAATAGTGTTCGCTATCGTGAGATGATAACGAACTTTTTATGGCCCGAATCGGAAGATATGGATGTGGACGATATGTGGTTTCAACATGGCGGTGCCACTTGTCACACAGCTAACGAAACAATGGCTCTTTTGCGCGAAAAATTTAATGGCCGAATAATCTCACGTCGCGGCGCTGTCAATTGGCCGCCAAGATCGTGCGATTTGACACCGTTGGACTTCTTTCTTTGACGTTATTTGAAAGAAAAGGTGTACGTCAATAAGCCAGCAACAATTCAAGAGCTAAAGGATGAGATAATTTGGCACATTAACGGCATAGAACCTCAAGTATGCCTCAGCGTCATCGAAAATTTGTACCATCGGATAGAGGTATACCGCCGAGGCCACGGTGGCCATTTGGCCAATATTTTGTTCCATACGTAATTGAGTCCAATATTAAAAAATCAATACCGGCCCTTAAAACTCAACCATCCTTTATATATATTTATAATATTTTTCTGAGAATTTTCCATTCAAATATTTGAAGTTTTGTCTCATCTTTTCTACTCAATTTCCATGTTTCAGCTCGATAGCAAAAGACCGGTAGAGCTACGATTTTAGCTTGCATAGTATCAGCTTGACAGATCTGTTAAGGAGTTTGATTTGAAAAGTTGTATAAATGATGCGAATGCTCTATTAGCTGCTTTAATTCGTTCTTCCATATTATCTTCATGGTATTATCTGTTGTCAGTTTGCAGCCAAATTCTATTTACTTCAAATTTGTATTTTCCAATATCAACCTCGTTTGGTGATTGTGTGTTTTTCAATCTAAAGACCAGCAAGTAATTGTTTTTTTCGCTATTAATCATTATTCCAATTTTGGTCGTCGCTGCTTCAATTTCGGAAAACTTTGTGAGTAATGCACTTTTATTTTTGCTAACTATCGCTATCGCCAATTCATATAACATAACTGAGTTGTTTTTTTTTAGTGTATGTCCAGTTCTTTTGGCATCGCTCACCTTGTCTATATCTGCAGAAAATTAGACTTTGGAAAAATGGTATCGTTGGTTAACTTTTTGCTCGCCATTCTGTTTAAGGCTAAGTACGAATGAAGTGGCATAATTTAGGTAGTGCAGAGATCATTTACTCAGGCAACTCTTGACTGTGTAGGGTAATTAATTACATTTAATATAAAAACATAAAAAATACTTGCAAGATGTATGATTTGATTCCTTTCCTTCTTCTAACACTTCTCCTGCATTGGTAAAATTGAGAATCGATGCTGGTACTCAGTATCGAAAGCCAAAGAATGACTAGTAAACGTGATTTTGAACAAATTTTTGTACAATAATTGACCTCCCCGGTATTGCCTTTAGGTAATACATGATACAGGTATAATTCGGCAAAGTCTATTGAAGAATAGAGGCAAAAACTATCAACAAGTTTTATTCTTTATGTTTTATTTTAATTTTAATTTTTAATGCAAAACTTTATTTGAATCAAGATTATATTATAATATAATAAAAAGAATAAACTAGGAGTCCACAAAAAACTTTTTTCTAACTTCCGTCATACAGACTTCTGATTTAACAGGCATTATATGTGAACTGCATAGAATAATAGATGCCGTTCTGTACCCTCCCTAAGTAATATAGAAAGCAGTTCCGGGAAGAGTGTCTCCCCAGAAGGAGAGGAGGTATCGTTTTAGTGGCTACAGCACACGACGCAGTAGACGACGGCCGCTGTAAGTGCGATGGCATTTTGAACCCTACCTCACCCACCAAAAACAAAAGGTCATCAATCACCTAAGGTCATCAATATGATTCAAGAACGATGAGCAAAAGCATCTAAACTTAGTGGCATGCCACGCTGAATAGACCAAATAAGACGTCTGACCGACTCTTCCTCCTCTCATTCTTGAAGCTTCTGCACTAGTCGAAATGAGGTACGTTCAATCTTTGAGCATGTCGACCTAGGAAACAGTGGCATGTGATTATTTAATTGGCCTTTAACATACAAATTTATGTAATTTTAATCTAAGTCATTTGAATTTATTAGTATGAGTTACCGAAATTTATTGTTAAGTGCAAGCTTTATAAAGGGTGTTTTTTTTAGAGGTTAGGTTTTCAAGTTGGCACTACTTTTTTCGTAGATTGTCTTTTTGACAGCTGTCACTTGTCAGTTTGGTTTGCCATTTCATAATAAATAGACTTACACCTGAACAACGTTTGCAAATCGTGCAAATTTATTACGAAAATAATGGTTCGGTTCGCGCGACGCATCGCGCACTGCGTCCAATATTCGGTCGACATAATCGTCCATCACAGTCACTAATTCGATTAACCATGGATCGGTTTCGCACCACGTTTGCTCTAGTGGATAATACGCATCCTCAGAGACGTCGTACAGTGCGCACCGAAGACGCTATTGCTGCTGTGGAGCAGAGTGTCGAAGAAGACCCGAATGAGTCCATCCGCCATCGCGCGCAGCAATTGGAGATGTGCCCATTCACTTTATGGAAGATTTTGCGGAAGGATCTTAGTTTGCGGGCTTACAAAATCCAACTCATGCAAGAATTGAAGCCGAACGACCATCAAGCGCGTCGCACGTTCGGTGAATGGGCCCAAAACGAGATGGCCACCGATCCCGATTTTCACAAGAAAATTTTGTCCAGCGATGAAGCTCACTTTTGGTTGAATGGGTATGTCAATAAGCAAACTTGGCGCATTTGGAGTGAACATAATCCACAAGCCATTGCTGAGACGCCGTTACATCCTCAAAAAGTCACTGTTTGGTGTGCTCTATGGGCAGAGGGAATCATTGGTCCATATTTCTTTAAAAATGAAGCCGGCCATAATGTTACAGTCAATGGAGAGCGCTATAGAGCCATGATTAATGACTTTTTCGTGCCTGAATTGGACGATGTTGATGTGGACGACCTTTGGTTCCAACAAGACGGCGCTACATGCCATACAGCCAACGCAACAATCGATTTATTAAAGGAAACTTTTGGTGAGCGCATTATCTCGCGCCGTGGACCTGTGGCGTGGCCTCCAAGATCGTGCGATATAACACCCCTGGACTATTTCTTGTGGGGCTATGTGAAGTCGCTTGTCTACGCAGATAAGCCCGAGATGATTGACGTCTTGGAAGAGAATATTCGGCGCGTTATTGCTGACATACGGCCCCAATTGCTGCAAAAAGTGGTCGAAAATTGGGCCTCTCGGCTGGAATTTATTCGAGCCAGCCGCGGCGGCCACTTGCCCGAAGTCATTTTTAAAACATAATGGCAAACCCTTATCTTTATAATAAAGCTAAATTCTTGGCCATAACATTAAATTATATACGTTTTATTTCATCTTGAAATACGAAATCTCCACTCAATCTCATTATTTTTTTTTTTTTTTATACAAAAATTAGAGAAGTTGAACAAATTCCCATCGAAATTTCAAACTTTTTAATCGGAATTAAAAAAACTTGCGGTTGCAGTTTTATAGCCAACTAAATTTTAGGATAAGAAAGAGCAAGTGGCTGAAAATTGTAATTGATTTTTGATCATTTTCCCCCCTCGACGGTATTGCGCATTTGCTCCATGTAAAAAATCCACGAAAAGCATTAAAACTTGGTTCACGTTACACTTTCTTCAAAATACACGGAGGACTCTTTACAAGAAATTACCACGAACAGCAAATATCAATAATTTTGAGACATTGGCACACAAATTCGCAAATTGGCATTACTTGTCGACATAGTGCCGGCCTTTAACCCTTTCGCATCACCACTCGAAATGCCTATACATAATACCTTACGTCGGCAAAAGACTTTTACTGTTTGTTCTAATTAAAAAGAATGTTACAGGATTATCAAAATTATTTATTTTCCTAAAGAAAAAACATGCGCTGGGGTTATTCCGTTCTTGGTGATAAGAGAGAGGTTTATCTCGCGGCTTATGCCGCCTAATGATGCAAAAGAGTTAAAAGCATACTGAAAAAGCGACTCCTCTATCCCCATAACGAACACTCTACAAACTCTCATCGATTAACTCGTCAACCATGCAAATTTGCTACTGGGAAATTCTCTTTGTACCTTCTCATTATTGTATTTGAGTAAGGCGCTACCATTGTGAATTCGGGTGTCTGTGTGAGGATGCGATGCGCACTTTATTATGACTGAAAATTTAAGTACTTCAAAGAGATAAAGAATTAAAAAGCGATACTGTGTTTTTTATAGCAACTGCGCCCACAGCCTGATAGCTGCTGCCAACTGATGCACCAGCTAAAGCAACAACACAAATGGCCAGTAAAACGAGTGAAATGGCATAGCAAATTCATGGAACGAAGTGGTTGGAAGTGGAGTTGGCATTAAGTGGACTTGATAAATGGTACAACAGTCGAGGATGATGCACGTACATCCATGCATACATACATACACATATACATGAATATTCATATCGTTATATGTATGTGGTGGAATGCTTATGGTAATGGGAAGATATAAATATAAATGCATGCACGTGTGTACATATTTGCAGTTCGTATGTAATTCATTTAAAATCAATACACTCAGCTAAAGTTTACAATTAAAGAGTGCCGTATCAATCAAACTTAATCCGATTTTCATAAAATTGTGCACACGCACACATTCATAAAAAGAGCGCATATGAAAGCAAATGTTGATGCATAAAAAATATTCAAATAAACCAATTAACCCAACAAACATAGTAGGGAGTTGTTGTGTTTTTCCTTTTAAGTTTTGTCAATTTCTAAAAAACGCAATACGTGAGAGCAGCGAACAAAAATACATAAACTTTTCCAAAAAAGTGTGTAAAATCATTCACGAGTTTCACGTCCCATTTGTTGGCACAATTTTTGATGGTAATAATGAAATGGATATTTTAATGGGTTAGGGGTAGTCAGAATTTTCAAAAAAACCGAATTTTTTTTGGATTTCCTTAAAGTATGTATATCTTGAAAATATTGTGCGAAAATCTGAAGTGAATTCGACAAAAAATGTTCGCGTTCTTCAACAATTAACAAAGGGCGCTCCGGAGCGTTCACAAAACTTTAAATGCGTTTTTCTCAAAACTATGCTTTTTGAATGTAACTTAAAAACCGGTTGGTAGATTTCAATAAAATTTATACTGCTTTTGAAAAACATAAAAGACTCGTGCCTGATTAAAAGATTTTTTTTTTTCAAAAATTTCGATTTTTTTTTAACAATTAATTGTTGGTTTTTTTCTCTAAAATCTGGAAAATATTTCCTGAGGCTGCCATATTGTTATTTTGAAAAAAAACTTCGATCAGGCACAGGATTATCTATTAATAAAACTAATTTCTCTTTCGTCCGATTGATTTTAGATGAACTTGTGAAGAAGGACTTGTGATGATCACCGTAAGGGACTTCAGGAGAAACGGTCGCCACGCAAACAGCGATAACTTTTACAATTATATTTCTTTTTTTTTTTTTAATTTTGCTTAAGTCAAGTCGAATCGCCCGTCAACTGTGGCCGACTCTAAATGCTAAACGCACAGAATCTCTGCTAAGCCAAAATAAACACAGTCTTAGCACATTGATCTCAGTCATAACGGGGCACTGCCTAATAGGTAGACACGCCCAAAGGATGGGTGTGCAAACACATGACTTCTGTAGAAGTTGTCTAGATGAGGACGAGGAAGAGACAATCTCGCACCTACTGTGCCACTGCCCTGCTCTATCCAGACGCAGGTTTACTATTCTGGGTAGACAATTTTTTAACGAGTTAGAAGACCTCAGTTCTATAGAAATCAGAGATATTCTAAAATTTTTGAAAAACACATACTGGTTTTAGGAGAGATAGGGACAAGCTCCCCACGCGGCATCACAATGGGCTATGAGCCTGAGTGTGTCCCACAGGACAACCGCTTCAACCCCTAACCTAACCAAGTCGAAATATAATGTATTAATGCTATGCTTTTATTTTTCTAAAATAAAGCAAGTGACTAGCAGAAAAAAATTATTGAAAATCATCATTTTTTCGTGCCTTTGACCACCCCTAAATCCTTAAAAAATTCCTAAAATTAGTGTTTAGTTACAGCTTGTCAGCTTTTGTAGTGTATTTGAGGCTGAAATAATACAAGGTAATACAAATCTTAACTTTTTTTCTTACCCATGAGAAAATTGAAATATTATGCATGATAATATTACTACTGGCTTGTATAGCTGCGTTTTTAGTTTTCCAACATCAGGTCACAATTTTTGTTTTAAAGAAACTCAAACAACTAGAATTAAAAACAAAACTGTTTCAATTCTATAAAAATATACAACATAGACACAATTCAAAAATATATTTATAACAATATTAGCCAAAAAATTTCAAAACCATTTTTCTTTTTTAATTTTTATCAAAGACTTCTGGATATCAAATGAAGGAAAAAAAGAGAATTCAAAAATATTTTTTCTTTCATGACAATCCTTGCTAGAAAATTTCGAAAATGGCTCTTTTTATAGTTTCGGCATATAATTGGTGCGTACACCCTTTTTGGGCGTTTGGCCGAGCTCCTCCTCCTATTTGTGAGAGCTACAATTTCAAGCCGACTCCGAACGGCAAATATTTTTATGAGGAGTTTTTCATGGCAGAAATACACTCGGAGGTTTGACATTGCCTGCCGAACCTACGTTCTCTGTCTGTGAATTCCGAATGGTAGTAACGCACCAACGCATTCGACTACGCCGGCCGCCTTCAGCAAAGACATAATATTATATAGGTATATACATACATAGGTATTAAATGAAAGAAACAAAATTTTTTGATAACAATCTCTGCCAGAAAATTAAAAAAATATTTTTTTAAATTTTCATCAAGGACAAATAGGTATCAAATCAAAGAAGAGAGTCATCATCATCATCAGGTAGCGATTACAGCTCAGGGTGAGCTTTAGCTTCATCCATAATCCTCTTCCAATCTGCACGGTTCATAGCAACAGATCTACAGCTCCTAACTCGTAGCTTTTTCAGGTCGGCTGGGGCTTGGTCAAGCCAGGTTAACCTTGGACGTCCTCGAGCTCGGGTCATTAGACAATTCGTTGATAAAAAAGATTTTTGGGGGCGGCTGTCTTCCATGCGCACAGTGTGCCCTAACTATCGAAGCCTTTGGGATTTAATGTATTTCACGACGTCTTCCCCTGGCATAAGTTTAGCAACTAATCGTTGTAGCGTATTCGATACGTTCCATCGTTGCAGCGTATGGGGCCAAACAGTCTTCAAAGTACTTTTCGTTCGAAAACTCTTAAGCTACTTTCGTCTTTGCTTGTCAATGTCCAGCACTCGCAGCCGTAGGACAGCACCGGTAGTATTATTGACTGGTAGAGGCGGAGTTAACATTCAGGTGCGAGCAGTTTGGACTTCAGCAATTTTGTGTGGTCTTAATATGCTTTGTTTGCTGCCATTATTCTGTCTTGTATTGTGTCGTAACTACTGTTGTCATTTTTTATTAACACTCCCAAATATTTGAAGTGTTGAACACCTTCAAAGGTTAATGTCCCGATTTGGATGTTTTCAGGACTTCGCCTTTCTTCGCTGCGGGAGACCTTCAGATATTTAGTTTTGTCTTCATTTATTCTAAGGCCTACTGATTTTGCACGAAATTCAAAATTACAGATGGCTTCAGTGAGATATCTTTTGTTCCTTGCCACTATTGCGATATCATCTGCATAGAGAAGAGAGTAAAAAACTTAAAAACAAAATATTTTTTCATAACAATCCTTACCCAAACGTGTGGAAAATGTGAAAAAAATGTTAAGTTTTTATCATGAGTTGGTACCTATGAGATATTATTAAAAAAATTCAAACAAATATTTTTTTTTCTTCACAACAATTCTTGTCAGAAAATTTGCAAAATTTGTTTTCTTTTAATTTTTATCAAAGACATCTGGGTATCAAAGGAAGGAAGAAAGTCAAGAGAGTTAAAAAATATATTTTTTCAGAAAATTATTTGTCAAATAAATTGGAAAATATGTTTTTTTAGTTTTCATCAAAGGCAAATGGGTATCAAATCAACGGAAAGTGTAAAAATAATTAAAATTTATTATTTTTTTTTTTGCATAACAATTCTCACCCAAATGTGTGGAAAATGGGAAAAAAATTTTCTTTTTGACTTTTTAGTCTAGCTAATACTTTCCGTAAGCAATGCAGAAACGATACATCAGAAAAAAACTTTAATTGAGTTAAAAAGATCTGCATACAGAACTTATATACCGGGAATGAATCATTTAAAAAAAAAAACTCAAAATAATATATTCTCAAGAGGGCAAAATATTTCGATATTTCGAAAGTATAGTATCTTAGGAATATACTGTAAAATTTTCATGCGGAAACTCCCAATATTAAGCTTCTACAGCCCATTAACAAGGTTTTTCAGCCAGGTCTTATCAAAAAAAAAAAAAACGAATCAACTAAATCGTCTGAAATTTTAATATTTTGCTCACATCATCAATGGATATCGCCCGTGATAGAGTCATATTATTATTTCAATTATTTCATATTACTTTGCTTAAAAAATTGAAAAAAAAAACAGATTTTACAGTGTCGAATTCAAAACAGCAACATTTGGTCAATTTTGTTTTTATTCTCGTACATAAGGGCATAGCTACAGTCATACTGATTAATAATTTGTTCGATTTTTGTGTTTCAGATAAATAGAAGAGCCACAATGGGCATCACCATCCAGGTCCAATTTTTCAGGGGGGTCAACTTCAGCTCCGTTTTTTAAATTATTAAAATGAAAAAAAAAAAATATTTTTTTCGTATGTAAAAAGAAGTTAAATAAGTAGCCTAAAAAAATTTAAATATCGTTTTTGATTTTTTATTGTAAAAAAATTCCTGAAAGTACTCTAAATTTTCGAGCTCTAGACCACCGGGACCCCTTAAGCGGCTTTCAAGAGTGCAAAGCCCTAAAAAAGAACCAAATTTCTTGAAAAAAAGACGATTCGTTTTTGCGTCATCATACTGCAATATTTCACATGGATATCATTGTGAATAAATTTCTGGTCAAAGAATCAACGAATATCATTAAACGATCGCCGTATCTACCCGATATGGCTTTGGGTAATTTTTTCTCTTTCCAAAACTTTCAAAGTGTTGCCAATCATACCCACAAAATAAAATATATTAATGCATTGTCTGTTTCCACTGAAAACGAATTCAAAAATCTTTTTCACACTTTTTTCCAGTTGCCATGTTTGTCAATAATCGATTGGCAACTTTTGGTATACCTTAAGTTCAATTCTTGGGCATACGAGTATTTCAAGTAAATCTCTCTTTGATGTCAAAATGGACTGCTCTTTTGCTGATATTTTGTTCTGTAGCTTTTGTTTCATTAATGAACAAATATACAGGTAGGACTAGCATCTGGACTGTGAGATGGTCAATCTGGAGTTTCCACTTAATTTACCGGCTTTCATAACCTGCAGGAGGTATTTTAATGTTTTTAAGTCGCAGTCTTATAAAATTCAATTACTGCAAAACCTCACAACAGACCCATTTCGTGGTCTAAGCGGCATCGTTGTCTCTATGTGCGATGCGGCTGACAAATCTTGGAGACTTACACAATATTTCAAACCTCTTTGGTAAATTTTGCCCACAGAGTGTTTCCATGTCAAGATATCCATAGATTTTTTTTATTTTTTCTCATTAATAGTTAATGTTAAGCTCAGTAGACCCTGCAAGTTCTCATAGTGAATTTCCATTACCTTTTCGAGTTCTATTCAAATACGCATCAAGAAAAAGATCAGAGGGGTGTTTGTATAAACAACAAAAAATATTTCCCAAAGATTTTAAGTTGAAAAAAAAATCTTTTTAAGTATATTTTTTTTTTTTAATTTTAAAGTCAAATATTTCGGTTATTTTTTTATTTTTTTCTTTATTTTCTCGATAATATATGCTTTTGCAAATAGTTTTCTGGGAAAACAAATATTTTTTTTTAATTTTTGAGGAAAATTATTTAAAGAGATTTTTGAAAACCACCTATTCTTAAATTTTTTTCATTCGATGTTACGAATTTTGGTAGGCAGTTTTCAAGGGCAAATATCTTGGATTATTTTTAACGTTTCAATGAATAATTCCTTTTTTTATTTAAAGTTATTATTATTATTCAAAAAAATTCAACTACTTTTTATAATTTTTTTTGGAAAAAATTTAATTTCGAAGGGGGTGTTTATGTAAATGTCAAAAAAACTGTTTGCTAAAAATCATTATATTTTTTGTTTTTAAAACCTTTTCTTTTCTTTTTCTCTTAATTTTATAATTTTGATCTTTATTCAATGATGAAAATCGATTCACCGAGCGCAGATTCAGTAGACGAGGAGAATGAGGATACTGACGAGAGATTCTGACCTACTGGTGTCTTGAGCTCTAACAGCGGTAATGATGATACTGAAAGCGACATTGATGACGTCACTTCGAACCCCGGCCCATCAAAAATAAATATTATTTGGAATACTCCTGATGAAAATTTTGTACCAAAAAAAACTGTTTGTGGACTTCGGAACTACACAATATCAAACCACATACCAACACATTCAAGTATAGATGGGACACGACACGAAAGAAGTATTGGTATTGAGTAATTGTCACGAGCCTCCTGGGACTAATGTTACAAAAACGTTGACAACAGGAGAAAAAATTCTAGTCTAATGTCCAAGTGAAATAAAATTTTATAGGGAGATCATGGGAGGAGTCGACTTGGCTGATCAGATGTCTGGGCTTTATAAATACGATAGGAAATCAGATAAGTGGTGAAAAAAGTTATTTACAGCCTGATAATGACGACAGCAGTGAACGCTTGGGTTATTTATAAAGACCTCAACCGGAAAAAGATACCATTCAAATCGTTTTTCGTTCTTTAGCTGAGGCATTGATCCAAGACGGCTTACAAACTACACCACAAGTTGTCAAACGCAAGGCAATACACCTTCCTACATGACGTCGTTGTATCAATTGCAGTTCTCAAAAAATTCAAACTCGCACTAAGACGATATGTAAAGAGTGCCAAGTACCACGTGCTTCGCACCTTACTATACGTAAATTTTATGTAGGTATAAAGATATTTTTCACTAAAATTTTCTTGAATAATATAACAATTGAAAAATATAAATAAAATAAATAAATATTGCATCTCAGATTTTTTTAAATTCATTTTTAAATTATACATCACCTAATTAACCCACTTCGATAAACAATTTCATACCAGGATTGCTGTGCGAATGTCGGCATAGGGTTAAACAAATGCAAAAAAAAATCTGAATTTAATTTTAGGGGGGAATCACCCATTTGGGCATTCTTATGATAAATCGGCATCGGAAACTATGTGATCTTTACATTTTAGTTGTATGATATGTGCTGAAGTTGTATGTGAAAAATAACGGGAAACATATTCGTTGAATATCTTAACCCTCTAGCAGGGGGTTAATGGGTCCCTTTTGCCTTTTTGGGGAGGAAGTGCAAAGAATAACTATAACAGGGGTAAAATGTACGGGTTTTATCTTTCGACATAGCTCCCTTTTAGAATAGAATTATTCTTTATTTAAAGTAACAATTCACGCAGACGACCTTTAAGGCCATTGCCGTATATTCTTGGTTTATTTGTTTAAAATTCTCTTTTTTTAGTTTGTAGGCAAATATTGTGAACTGTAAATATGAATAAAGAACTATTATATTCAATTCTATTCTAGATTCCTTTTAAGCTTATACACTTCGTCCAGCGCTGCCCTAGTTTGCTGATCCCTTCCGAATAATAGAATTTGTCTAAGTCCGAAAAATGGTCATTCGTCTCTGCAATCGTTTGCATAAAATGTTTCTTTTTCCTCAGCCATGTTTACAAATTTGGGCGCAAATAGTAGTCCGAGCGACCTCAGGGAGCCAAGTCTGGAGAATACAGGGATGTTAAACGTTTTGTAACCATACTGGCATTAATTTTGAGACCACAACTGCTGAGACGTAAGCTCGAGCGTTGTCGTGATGGAAAATACAAATCACTCGGCTTTGTCGATTCTAAGGAATGCCAAACACAAAGAAATAGACCGATCTGGCTGAAACTCGGTGCGAAAACCCGGGTCTGGCCAGACTTTTTCGACTTTGGACGTGAATTTAATATATTTCTATTACAGCTAATGACTTGAGCTTCCTGGTAGCTTTCTAACTATTTATGGATATAACCTTTTAAAAAGAATCCTCGAACAGGCCGAAAAAATACCAAACTCGGGTATCCAAATAATCTGCCAGATTATATGTAATAAAAAAAAAATTTTCTCCAAGAGATGCTACTAACAATACATAATATCGATGCGCGCCAGTAGCGTCACTTCTCTGAAATTGCGCGGACTTTTCCTACGACCCTCGTACACCGAAACTGAAAATTTAACTTAGACGCCAGACACAAGTCTACGCGGAAAATGTGTTTAAGGGTACATTTCGTTAGTGTGTATTGAAAAAATTGGGAAATTAGATTTCAATATATGGAACATACACATTTTCCATTTTGACTTATTGCTGGAGTTTAAGTAGAATTTTGTTCAGAAAAAAAAATATTCCCAGAATGAATTTGACTAATAGGACAAAATTTAACCGTTTCTAGTAAAAATTGGCAAAAAGTGTGATTTCTTTGTTGTCTTTTTATTTGATTTACCGAAACATGTGAAAGCAGACTGAAACCCCTGAAATTGATCAAGTAATCAAATTTATGTAAATAAAAAAATTTCCCGAAAAAGTTCACTTTCTATTATTTTTCTTGCTCATGACCTATGTTTTGAAAAACATGAAAATTGCAATCACAAAACAGACTGAAAACCCTGAAATCGATCAAGCAATAAAATTTAGTTATTTCAAAATTTTCCAAAAAATCCAATTTCTATTATTTTTTGCTGACTTGGCAGCCCCTTGCATATGAAATGTGTATTAGAAAAAAACTTTAACATGAAAATTGCAATCACTTAAATGGGTAGCGCAAACCACACCACTGCAATTGTCTCATTGGTTTTCTGCAAAATAATCGTCTCTGCAAGAACCATCACTGCCATTGCACCACTGCAAGCAATCCAACAACTGGCGAAGTGAATTTGGCAACAGATTGTGAATGACGCCAATGAGCAAAATGGTGCACACATGAAAATTCAATTAACCACGAAATCTTTCAGGAAATTAAGGAAACTGATTTTTCAGTCAATTCGACATTCACCGTTATGGCCAACCAAAACGATATTCATCGCTATGGGCTACACCGAATTGTCGCAGCATCGACCGGCAGCATCATACCACAAGCGGAAAACGTTGGCAGAGTTGCAAAATTTAAATCAATTTCCGCTTTTATGGCTGCATTGCATACGAATGCAAATATATATTTGTGCACATGTAAATACATTGCATATGTATGTACGACACATACGCGCACACAAGCACCAAACTGCTTTCATTCAACTGCGAGCGAGTTTTTACCGCCATCAGTGTGCTCATAAATTTTTATTTAAACCCACTAAAGTACAGTTAATGATTGTTCTCACTACATATAATTATCATACATTTTGATATGACCTTAACACGCCGACGACTATCAGCCGTTATCTGTTGTTGCATGCATTATAAACACTGTGCATATATGCATGTGTGTATGGGTGAGTGCGTAAATATATTTTTCCACAAATACGAGTACTATATTGGTGGTAACCAGTTTGCTTACATGCATAATCAGCGAGTGCATATATATTTTTGTGTGTGTGTGTGTGTGGGTGTGGCTGTGGGTGTGTGCATGGGCTATTGCATTACTGCCCACAGGTGGGTATTATCTACCAGCAGACTTGCTTGTTTATATATACGTATATACTATGATATATATACTTACATATAGATATATACATATATATATATATATATATATATATTTAAAAATGCATGTGGGTGTGTGTATGAATCCGCCGTCGCACCGTTTCGACTGGAGTATTAAGTCCTGCATTTTGTTGGTGACATTTAATGCTTGGCATTACGCGTTCTGCGGCTGCACATAAGCTGGCTCCTGAAATAAAGCGAAAAATGCTCGATTATTTTTGTTAGTGCGGCGCAAGATTTGCATAAGCGATCATTTCTTTTCACAAACAAACGCGACAACTCAGCCGATTTAATAAATAAACAGTAAAGCTGGCCAGTAAAAGCTGTGCGAGAATGAGAAGCGCGAAATTTTTTCCACTTAAAAATAAATGAATAGCTTCCATCTTTAATTTTACGTCACCCAACTAAAGTTATTTTTGGTAAGAGCCACAGCTCCGTTAAGGAGAAATATGATCAAAAATCAACGGCATTTTTTAGCAACTTCAAATCTGCGTTCTATTAAGCTAAAATTTAATAGGCCATAAAAGCGCATAATAAAAATCTTAATAGAAACTTTAATACAAAATCGCAAACGTTTTTGCTATTTTTATAGAATTTTAAATTTAGATTTACATAATTTTTGTTAGACTCTGAGCAATAATTTCATATCGGGTGTTTTTGAGCTGCATGAGAACTGTAGATATCGGTAACTATGGTTGGACAGCTGAGAATGGCAAACTGTGTTGACATTTCTATTCCCTAAGGCTTGGCAAGTCATCATGTAAAGGGTTTTTCAATAAAAGGTGTTATTGCTTGTGTATTCGTTGTTTGTGTGGGACGTAGCGCCGTCTTGTTACAAATAAACGTTGTCCAGATCAATACCATCCAATTCCGGCCATTAAAAATCGTGAATCAACTCTCTATACCGCAATCCATTCACCGTAACTGTTGCTCCAGCTTTATTTTCGAAAAGGTAAGGTCCAATGACTCCGCCGGACAATAAACCGCACCAAACCGTCACACGTTGCGGTTAGAGAGACTTTTCAACAATAACTCTTGGATTTTCTGAGCCCCAGATCCGACAATTTTGCTTGTTGACGAAGCCACCGAGGTGGAAATGGTTCTCATCACTCAAGATGATTTTTCAATGGAATTCCGGAACATTTTCATGCATTTTAACGACCAAATCAGCAAAGACACGACGTTGAGTTCTTGTGTTAACTGGACTTTATAAGCCTTAAGACCCAAATCTTTATGCAAAATACGGTGTAATGACGTTTGTGGAATGGCTAATTCCAAAGAACGACGAGGAATGGACAAACCAGGGTTTTCTTCAACACTTTCGGCTACGACTGCAACATCTTCGGCTGTTCTTGAGCGACGTGCTCGGGTTTTATTCTTCACATCACTAACTTGTCCTAACAGTTCAAATTTTTTCATCAATTTCTGTATTGCGGTCAGGTGCTTCACGATGACCCAAAAATGTTCAAGTTTTACGAACCGTCTCTGAAAATTTTTCACCATTTTTATAGTGAATTTTAATAATTTCAATGCGTTGTTTAAGCGTGTATCGTTCCATTTTTATTAATAACGTAGTTTCTACTTGTCAAATATCAAAAAATGACAAGTTCAAAAGTGACATCTACCGAAATAGCGGGCTATTTAAAATAACACCTGTTATTAGAAAAACCTTTATTATTTAACTCTCCGTGGGTACCCGGTTCTGGCCATACTTTTTCGACTTTGAACGTGAATTTAATATATTTCTGTTATAGCTAACGACTTGAGCTTGCAAGTAGCTCTCTCTCTCATTTATTGATAGAACATTTAAAAAATATCCTTGAACAGGTCAAAAAATACCAGACCCGGGTACCCAAATTTATTATTATTTAATTAAGTCCATGAGTTACAATCCTTGCAGACTATGATACAAAAGTTGCTTATATTAAACTACTGATATATTACATGTACTCAACTGTTTGATGTCATTCATGAATAACACAAATAAAAGCGGTCCCAAGATACTTCCTTGCGGAACAACAACAACGGCAGCAAAGGGAGAAGATGAATTGTTACAACACAACGTCTATTCTCAAATAAAAGTCTATCCATTGCAGAAATGCAGAATCAAAGCCAAAACAAGCTAGTTTTTTAACTAAGATCCTATGAGAAATTTTGTCGAAGGCTTTCGAAAAGTCAATGTAAATACAGTTTACCTGGAAACCAGCCGAGAAAGAATCAATCAATGCAATATTCACTAAAAACAGCCAGATTAGATATTGTAGATCGGTTAGCAACAAACCCATGCTGATTTGGGCAAATCAGGCCAAATCAAAAATTTTGGAAATAGTCGACAGCTTTGAAATAGGCCTATAATTTCTAACGCCATTTTTATTGCCACCCTTAAAGAAGGGTGTAATGAAAGAGAGATTCCGTGCGCCAATGAAACATCTCGACAATAAAGATTGGTTGATAATAATTTTCAGAACATAGATGGAGGCCAGACAATTTTTTATAGAAACTGCTGAAAGCCCATCAGCATCAGTATGAGAGGATGATTTCAATTTAACTGAAGCATTATTAATATCCTCAGCAGAAAGGCAGATAGTTCCAAAGTTCAGGGTATTAACAAAGTCCGAAGAAAAGTCGGAAGGAGGTTAAAGTTCTTCATCGGCAAAATTAGATTTCAAAAACTCAGCAAATAAGTTTGTCGCTTCAATTGGGCTTCAGGCTTCACTATTATCAAAAAAGATACCAATGGGAACACTGGCACTACTCCTTCTAAATTTTGTGTATTTCCAGAAGGTTTTGGGATTTGCTTTGATGTTTAACTCCATGCTGTTATAGAGATAGCTTTTATAGAGATATTTATTTAAATCGATGAAATCCTTTAACGTTTGCTTATATTTAAAGAAATACAAATTATTCTTTGTAGATTTAAACTTCTTCAATAATTATTTTTAAGATTTTTAAGCTTTTTCAAAGTCTTAGAATACCAGGGTAATTTATAAGGTTTTTTTCTGAGTGGAATGTTATTTAAGCAGAGTTTAGACAAAATGGATTTAAAGACAGAAAAACTATTGTAATATATGTGTCAAGTTTAGCAAATAAATTATCCCAATTAATGTCTAGTAATAAATCATTGAAATTGGCAAAATCGCATAATGAATAATTAAATGATAAACTGACATCAGACGGAACAGTATCAAAACAGTAAAAGTTATAAAAAAGAGGTTGTCTGTAAAGTCGGTTTACTGACGATAGTTTAACGTGATAACGTCAAAAGAAAATACTGATTTTTCAAAAGAAAATTTTAATTTTATTTGTTTGATAGATATTTTGTATGGATATAGAGAATGAGTTAACATTAACATAACATAATATACTTTAACATAACATAACATAACATAACATAACATAACATAACATAACATAACATAACATAACATAACATAACATAACATAACATAACATAACATAACATAACATAACATAACATAACATAACATAACATAACATAACATAACATAACATAACATAACATAACATAACATAACATAACATAACATAACATAACATAACATGCTGTTTAAGCACGGTAACGACGCATGAGCAAGATAACGACGCATTTTTTGGTACGTGCAGCCGGCTACATAGAATTATAAGACGTTATCACGTCAAAAAATAATAATAACATTAAAACAACAGGTATTATTAACAAACTTGGTTGTATTTTAAATTCTTCAAGTAAATCAAATTAATAATAATCAATAAGAAGGCATATGCAAATACAAATACGTGAATTTATATATGTACATATGCGCATATACATACACATATACGCTCACTTAAGTAGGAGAGAGCAAGATGTCGAACGTTGCCGTTCGTTTGCTTTGTTTGCTTTGTCGTTCATTCCGCGCTTTCGCTTGCAGTTCATTCAAGGTAACGGCAATGAGCAAGGTAACGACACATGAGCAAGGTAACGGCAATGAGCAAGGTAACACTAATGAGCAAGGTAACGACACATTTTTTCGTGCGTGCAGCCTGTTAAATCGAATTATAAGACGTTATCACGTCAAAAAAATCATTCCAACAATATTTCTATTTTGCATTATTGTTCAAAATTCTCAAACTCTTAAAAAACACCCTACATAAAAATAATGTGAAATGAAGCGAAATAGTCAAGTCTGCATAAATTTCGAGCTGCTTTAGTTGTTTGCGGGCTGTATAGTTCTTTGTCTTCCAGATAGTACCTTTGGTCTTTCCTAGCTTTGCCAGCCTTTCCCCCATACAGCTTCCTTTAGTTCCATGGAACTCGAGGCGCAAGTGGGTTGGAGTCTATTCTGATACGAGAGCTCTATAAGTCGTCTTAGTGACAACAAATATAAGCTTGCCAGAAATTACGTTTCGATCTGTCTCATAGTCCTCAAGATAGCTGATATTTCAGTCAGAACAATGCTGCAGTTTTGAACTAACCAAATCACTAAGGGTGGGTTTCACGAGAAGACCACGCCCCTAGCCTATCATTAAGCTTAGAACCATTCATGTGGGTGTACAGGCTCGAAGTGTAACCAACTAAAAAGGGCATAAATGCAGTTTGGAAAATTACTTTTATTCAATTCTAGCTAAAAAATGTGTGAAAATAATACAAAATTGAGCATCAATTTACTTTTGCCCGATATGACCACCTTTTGCCTTGACTATGGCCTTGAGACGGTCCAGAAACGAATCGCAAGCTAACCGAATGTGTCTTACAGGTCGAGATGGGTGAATCTTTTATTTCGGACCTTGCTCTCCAAAATGGCCCAAAGAGAATAATCCATCGGACTTGCGTCTGATGAATTTTAGAGCCATTATGTGCACGTTATGAAGTTCGGAATGTTGTTTTTTAGCCATTCTTGGTTCCCTCGAACTTTGTGAGACGGTGCCGAGTCCTGCTGAAACGTACATGGCTTCAAACAACCTCCAAAATAGTTTCCCGATAATATTTCACATTTACTTTGACGCCATGCTCGATGAAAACGATTGGAGAGCGTCCATCTGCGGTTACAGCGCGGCCAGAACCATTACCTGTGACGGGTGATGCCTCCTGGTGCCCAATCGTTAACTCAAATACTCGTATGAACGGTCAGTCAAATAAACCCAATCGTTTTGGGAGTTTGGATCTTATAAAGCCTGACTTTGAGATCATTTTTTAGTATACGGAGGATCCTACGATCAGATATTTTCAGTTCTTCCACCATTTGATTGGCTCTTCATCGGAGATTTCGCTCAAGTTACTTCTTCACTTTCTGAACCAGTACACGTGACGTTGCAGTCTTTCCATGACGTTTCACGATGCTACCAGTGACATTGTGACGAGTTCTGGCGCGATAAACAAAAACTTTATTTACTTTAAGGTACTCGAGCTCACGAACATTCGCTGGTTGTGGTTTTCCAGCCAAATGTAATCAATCACACTATTACGTTTGAGGGCCATTGCTGATTTGCAGTGAGAATCCACGTGTTCTGTGCCCTCAACTGTATTCGAGTAGCTGAGGCAAAAAGGGTTATTGGTCAGCTGGAAAGCTTGTAGGTACTCCAAGAAGCTGCAGTCTCCTGTGCTTATCTGAGTTAAGTAATAGTCGCTGTCGCCAAGCTTCCTATTCATTCACCCTTCGAGATTTGGTATGAGTGTGTACGTCCACCGCCCAAAATGAAGTTATTATCATTGAAATTATTAAAATTACAAATAAATAAACTGTCAAAACTTGTTAATACATCCTAGTAATTGTCACAAACATTTTTTCTTACAAAACCTGAGCAATTCGATGTAATTTATTATGTCAAAAAATTTTAGATTCTATAATAGGTATGAGCATTAAATTTGAGTTATTAAAATTGTATCACGGCAATTAAAAGGTACTTTAGAATTTGAAAAAAACTCAACATTCCATTTCAAGTGATACAATCTCCTGGGCCCCGCAATTATACGCCGCAAATATGTAACCCGCTTTTTGTTTTTCAAATCCACAAATTACAAGCAGATTAGGTTTAATAGACTAGGCTCTAGAATGTATAATATTTGTCTACACATGTCCGTAGGTATGTCTGTATGCGTACATATAAGCTCCTACTTAAATCTATACTCATAAAAATTATCTCGTTGCTCAATGTAACTGCTTAAGTTACAAGCCCGCAACCCTTAGAGCAAAAAGCGCTAAGGGATAAGGCCTATAAATTTTTGCTCTCCCCAAATGCTGTACTATACCCTTTTTTAGATAAAAATTACCCAAGTTCAGGGGGTACTATAAATTTTGCACCAACTGTCCGAAAGCATACGAGTAAGCGAGTGTTACCTTAATGACCCAAAAAATTCATTATCTGTAAATTAAAAGGTGCCTTACGGCAGCCACACTACTTGCATATGAGCACATAGAAGGACCTGTGTGACTTAATATGGCTCTATTTGCACCCCTCTTTATAAATATAAATGCACACAAGTGTGCGTGTGTGGGAATTCTATACTCTAAATTTGAATTCTATTTTGTTTATTTCCTTTTAGCGTTTTAGCGTGGCCCTACACGTGTAAGCCCGTTTATGGACAGAAAAAAGCCAAAAAACAGCACGAAAAAATTGAACAAAACAAACTTAAGGCTCTTTTTCGATATTATCAACTACTAATTTATGCAGCAAAACATTTTGCCTAACAAAAATTAGCTAAAAACGAGTGGTTCGGGTTGGAGTGGCTGAAAATGAGTTGGCAATATCAGAGACACCTATAAATGATGCTACATTAACCAGCTGGATTAGGGTTAAAATTAAGCGGGGATTTAGCAGCAGAGGTCAAAGGTGTAATGCATGCTAATCACAACCCCTTTTGATGAAACTTCTTCAAATGTTTTTTTTTGTTTTAATTTTTTTTCAACTAGCAGGTTGTTTTACAATATTTACCATCGACTTAAGCCATCCTAAATGAGCTGATTTTTCTTTTTTTGTTTTACTCATTTTTGACAATTTTTTTTTCTTAATTTTTTTTGTTTGTCATTTTTTCTTCCCCCATCTTCTATGTATCTCCATTACATAACGCAGTTGCGTTAGGAATTCGTGAAAGGGTTCACCGTTGCGTATACGTAACCCCGAGTGGTTCACTTGCCGCTAGGCCAGCCTTTATCAGTACGCATCCGTGTTTGTGCTAAGGCTCAACACAAAATCGCATGCTTAGCGAAAAGTGAGGGTAGGATTTGCACAAATCGCATGTAATTACGCTAAATAAATTTTTAAATAAACATCTTCTCACACCACTTCACACACTGCTGGAAGCTTCTAAATAGGCTGTTGGGACTAGCAAATTTGATACTTTCATTACACCGTAGAAAGACGGCAAAAAAAAAAGAGAAATCAAATTAAGATGCGCATGCAGGAATGTAGCAACGATTTTTACATAAAAATTGCAGGACACAGAGTTTTCCAAATGTTTTGTTGCTGTGCTGTGTACATTTGAACCTAAAAAAGTTTTTCTTTGCTCATTTGTCTATTGTCTAATCCTCTTGTCACAGTTCGAGTTATTTTATGTATGTATGTATATATGTGTATGTGCGCTATGGTTGCCTGCGTTTATGTAAGGCGTGACGGCTGATTATTTCACATTTCCTCTTTGGTTGTTAGGGATTTTTACGCTGGCGCTTCTTAATGCGTTTTTATGCGCTTCGGTGTCAAATATCAACTTTGCAGAAAATTAACTTCGTATTGTTTTTATCCAGTTTAAGTACTAAATACATTTATTTCATTCCAACCATTAATGAAAGTGTTGTGGTGTGTAGCTTAAATAATCATTACTGAGTAATCTATGTATGTTACATTGAGTGCTGGAATTAGGGTTTTTCACTATTTAATGAGCGAAGGAGGATAATTGAAGGAAGAAATGCTGATATATGAGTAAACATTAGGATAGCCCAAAATAATGTTGCTTTTTTACTTGAGACTATACCTTAAAATTCGATTCTTCAATAAATTCCTCTGTAAACTTTGGCTCTCTGACAAATGTCGATGGGTTTTCTTCCTTTTTGAGTAAAAATATTCCAGCTTGGGATTTGTGCACTAAGTATTGTTTTTGATAAATCACTTGTCATTTTCATTGAAGAGTGGAAAGTTTCCTATATTAGCCCCCTGTTCAAGAGTGCGAAAAAAATAATATCTGCCACTATAGACAATTACTTTCAAACATTTCTAAAGGGTATGTATATATTGTTGAAGAACGGATAAAATTTCTGACTAGAAGTTTAATCTCGTCAAATCAGCATCAATTTGTTTCAAATCGTTCAACAGTTTCTACATTAAGCTTTATTTACGGAATACTACATTGCGTGCTTTACAAGAAGATTTCAAGTTGTCTGTATATATAGGGTGCGCCATATTTTATGTCGGTATGAAAGCATTGAATAACTTTGAAAAAAAAATAATTGATTTGTATTACCGAGGTAATTTTATTTGGTTTGGTTATTAATAATTTATTGAAACTACATATTTTTTTAATACAATATCAATCAAGCTACCTTTATTAGCAATCACAAACTGCGATCTTTTCTCTGCCTTTGTCATCACCTTGTCAAGCATTTCGGGTTTTATAGCTTCGATTTCGGCACGAACGTTTGCCTTAAGCTGGTCAATTATTTGCGGTGTGTAGGCGTAAACCTTACTTTTCAGATAACCCCACAAAAAGAAGTCCGGGGTGGTTAAATCAGGTGATCTGGGGTCCAGTCAATTTCGCCTCTTTTTGACACTAGACCTCCCGGGAATTTTCGTTGCAGAAATTCAATTATTGCATTCGCAGTGTGGCATGACACACCGTCTTGTTGAAACCTGAAGCCGTCGAAACCTTTCTCACGCATTTTCGGGCAAACATAATGAGCGAACATCCATCGATATCGGTTTCCATCGACCGTTTCATTTTTTCGGTAAAAATACGGGCCAATGAAGGTTTTGGTGCAAATGCCGGCCCAAATAGTTACTTTTCGGTCATGCAATGGCGTTTCATGGATCTCGTGTGGATTCTCAGTTCCCCAATTGCGGCAATTTTGTTTATTCACGCTGCCAGAGAGATTAAAGTGTGCCTCGTCTTCTTCTTCTTCTTAATTGGCGCGATAACCGCTTACGCGATTTTGGCCGAGTTTAACAAAGCGCGCCAGTCGTTTCTTTCTCGTGCTAACCGGCGCCAATTGGACACACCAAGTGAAGCCAAGTCCTTCTCCACCTGATCTTTCCAACGCAGAGGAGGCCTTCCTCTTCCTCTACTACCACCAGCTGGTACCGCATCGAATACTTTCAGTGCCGGAGCGTTTGTATCCATTCGGACGACATGACCCAGCCAACGTAGCCGCTGGATCTTTATTCGCTGCGCTATGTCTATGTCGTCGTAAAGCTCATACAGCTCATCGTTCCATCGTCTGCGATATTCGCCGTTGCCTACGTGCAAAGGTCCAAAAATCTTGCGCAGAATCTTTCTCTCGAACACTCCAAGCGTCGCTTCATCGGATGTTGTCATCGTCCACGCTTCTGCGCCATACGTTAGGACGGGCATGATGAGAGTCTTGTAGAGTGTTAGTTTTGTTCGTCGAGAGAGGACTTTACTACTCAATTGCCTACTTAGTCCAAAGTAGCACTTGTTGGCAAGAGAGATTCTACGTTGGATTTCAAGGCTGACATTGTTATCGGTGTTAATGCTGGTTCCTAAATAAACGAAGTCTTTTACAACCTCGAAATTATAACTGTCAACAGTGACGTGGGTGCCGATACGCGAGTGCGCCGACTGTTTGTTTGATGACAGGAGGTACTTCGTTTTGTCCTCGTTCACCACCAGACCCATTCGCTTTGCCTCTTTATCCAGTTTGGAGAAGGCAGAACTAACAGCGCGGTTGTTAAGGCCGATGATGTCAATATCATCGGCATACGCCAACAATTGTACGCTCTTATAAAATATTGTGCCTGAGCGATTAAGTTCTGCGGCTCGTACGATGCTCTCCAACATCAGGTTAAAGAAGTCACACGACAGCGAGTCACCCTGTCTGAAATCTCGTTTGGTATCAAACGGCTCGGAGAGGTCCTTCCCAATTCTGACGGCGCTGCTGGTGTTGAGCAACGTCATCTTGCATAGCCGTATTAGTTTTGCGGGGATACCAAATTCAGACATCGCGGCATATAAGTAACTCCTTTCCGTACTGTCGAATGCAGCGTTGAAGTCGACGAAAAGATGGTGTGTGTCGATTCTCCTTTCATGGGTCTTTTCCAAGATTTGGCGTATCGTGAATATTTGGTCGATGGTAGACTTTCCAGGTCTAAAGCCACACTGATAAGGTCCAATCAGTTGGTTGACGGTGGGCTTCAGCCTTTCACACAATACGCTCGCTAGGACCTTATAGGCGATATTTAGGAGACTAATCCCGCGGTAATTGGCACAGATTGCAGGATCACCCTTCTTATGGATTGGGCAGAGCACACTTAAATTCCAATCGGCAGGCATGCTTTCATCCGACCATATTTTGCATAGGAGCTGATGCATGCACCTTACCAGCTCCTCGCCGCCATGTTTGAATAGCTCAGCCGGCAGTCCGTCGGCGCCCGCGGCTTTGTTGTTCTTTAGCCGCGTTATCGCTATTCTCACCTCGTCATGGTCGGGTAGCGGAACGTCAATTCCGTCGTCAACGATTGGGGTATCGGGATCATCACATTCTCTTTGACATGCGCAGCTATCACTATTAAGCAGGTTCGAGAAGTGTTCCCTCCATAATTTAAGAATGCTCTGGATGTCGGTCACCAGATCGCCGTCTTTGTTCGTCAGTCATTAGAATTTGCTTCCTAAAATTGGGTTCAGTGTCAACCATTCGAGCGACTGTTTGGCCGTATTCCAAGCGACGTGAATGGTCTGTCGACAATTTTCTTGCGTCAATGGCACTTTATACGGAAATAAATTCAAATCGTCCTTTAAAATGCGCCGCATTGTGGTTTCACTGACGCGAAAATGCTGAGCGCGACCACGATACGACACTGTTGGCTCCTGGGCAACGCTCTCCCTCACTGCTTCAACAAGTTCACTAGAACGTCTTGGTCGTTGATGAACGGTGTCTTGACGATCTCCTATTGTGCCGTGACGGTGCCTCTTTGCCGCGATACTTTTTGCGATATGCGCGTTGATTTAGAACGATAGAACGACTATTTTCGATGTATAGCGTCACTATTTCAGCTCATCGATTCGTCGTAAAGCGATTCATGGTTGAAATTATACTGAATTGACGTATCGAAAACATATACATATGTTTGAAGTCGATCGGTTGGTAAATGATAAAGTTATTCAGCGTTTGCACACCAACATAAAATATGGCGCTCCCTGTATACAGATTTTTCGAAAACTTTTGATAACGTGTCTTCTTCTAACTTAGTTAGTATATTAGCTTGCTTTCATTTCATTTTCCTTAAATGCGTAAAATCCTATATCTTTAACAGGCGATGCGTTGCCACCATTGACAGCACACCTTCCTAACTTTTCTTGGCTTCTTTCGAGTATCCTCAGGGAAATATTTTAGGTCCTTTACTATTTGTTCTGCTTATTAACGATGTATGTCGTTTGTTTTTCTTTTAGTCTATTTCTTTTTTAATCTATGCAGATGATGGTGTGGAAAGGAGAATGAAAAGAACCATACAGGTGGAAAAAGGAAAAAGGGACTTAAGATAAGAGGATGCCGACCAACAGTGGCTATTTACGTTCGTAATAACCACTTCAAGCTACTGATGAATCTGACCAACTGTATGATATTTAAACCCGCAATACCCGCAGCTTCTGCTGAACACTTAACGAACACTTCTCAACGCATGGACACTTAACGAATCGTGTCCGGTAAGGATACCTACCAAATTTAAGGGCTGCGGCTTTGTTAGCTTTAGAAGCCCAACGTTCGCTGAATGGACGCCCGTCTTTCCAAAAACAGACCGGAGGTTCTCAAGGGAACCCCAATCCTATTAGTTTGCGGTTAAACCGTATAAAGGGTCCCCTGTGTAGCCAGCTCATCAACTCAGCAGTTTCCCTCTATGCCGCTGTGACCAGGAACCCAAATGAGCCTTATATCGAAGTATTCGGATGCAATCGAGAGAGAAGTGAGGAGTTCTCCAATTAATTTCGAACGCACAAACAACGAGTCCAATGCCCTAATTGCCGTTTAGCTGTCGGAATAGATATTTACGGCCTTTACAGTAATTACAGAAGTAAGCAATCAAGCCTCCTTCCGCCAGAGGATATTAAGAGCCACCTTTATTTGAATATTACAAAATCAAAACCACTTTAGCAAAAATTCAGAATGTTTTGTTGACTCGGTACAAAAGAGCTTGGCATAATTTTACCAGCGTATTTTCAATATATTTCTCTATCGGAGGTGTGCATAGCTCTCTGATCCATATATAGGGTGTTTTTTTTTAGAGGTTAGGTTTTCAAGATGAAATAAAACGTATATAATTTAATGTTATGGCCAAGAATTTAGCTTTATTATAAAGATAAGGGTTTGCCATTATGTTTTAAAAATGATTTCGGGCAAGTGGCCGCCGCGGCTGGCTCGAATAAATTCCAGCCGAGAGGCCCAATTTTCGACCACTTTTTGCAGCAATTGGGGCCGTATGTCAGCAATAACGCGCCGAATATTCTCTTCCAAGACGTCAATCGTCTCGGGCTTATCTGCGTAGACAAGCGACTTCACATAGCCCCACAAGAAATAGTCCAGCGGTGTTATATCGCACGATCTTGGAGGCCACGCCACAGGTCCACGGCGCGAGATAATGCGCTCACCAAAAGTTTCCTTCAATAAATCGATTGTTGCGTTGGCTGTATGGCATGTAGCGCCGTCTTGTTGGAACCAAAGGTCGTCCACATCAACATCGTCCAATTCAGGCACGAAAAAGTCATTAATCATGGCTCTATAGCGCTCTCCATTGACTGTAACATTATGGCCGGCTTCATTTTTAAAGAAATATGGACCAATGATTCCCTCTGCCCATAGAGCACACCAAACAGTGACTTTTTGAGGATGTAACGACGTCTCAGAAATGGCTTGTGGATTATGTTCACTCCAAATGCGACAATTTTGCTTATTGACATACCCATTCAACCAAAAGTGAGCTTCATCGCTGAACAAAATTTTCTTCGATGCGTCGCGCGAACCGAACCATTATTTTCGTAATAAATTTGCACGATTTGCAAATGTTGTTCAGGTGTAAGTATATTCATTATGAAATGGCAAACCAAACTGAGCATAAATCAAGTGACAGCTGTCAAAAAGACCATCTACGAAAAAAGTAGTGCCAACTTGAAAACCTAACCTCTAAAAAAAAACACTCTACATTTAATCTGTTATGCACGTCTGCCATGCGCTTCCATGTGGAATATGCTAAGTTCATTTGGAGGCCATATCACGTAATTCTAATAATCGTGTGGGGCGTGTTTAGAAGGTCTTTCTTAAATTTGCTTTACGATCTTTGAATTTTTCTGAGCCGAGGCCTTCTGAAACTCCCGCCTGCTTCTAATAAACCTTAAGACCTTAGATGCTAGGAGAACTGTACTCTCACTGTGCTTTATGGTTCATGTTTTCAGTGGTTCTTTAGATTGTACTCCTTAATTGGTGATGGCATTAAGCCACGCATAGACATTTTGGTCCCTTGCGATACCAGATATAGACCGACGTCTACGAATACTGCAAGTGGGCAGAGCTGGAGATCCGATTTTGAGACGTCTTCCGGACCCTCAAATAGTGGGGCACTCAGGCATTTAAAGGCATATTTAATAATGCCAGACAAACGCGCAGAAGGTGTCCTAAAGTTTCCTCAAAATCCTCTCTGCATTTCCCGCACTTTTCCGTTCTAGCGCGTACTGCAAAAAAATACTACGTGTATTACTCACTGCATGTAATGCCGCAATGTGGCGTGCTCTTAGTAAATTAATTAAAAAAGATCTGGAGTTCTATATCAGTTGATTTTTTTTTTTTTTTAGAAATATGAATAATGAAATATTTTAATCTCTTACTTTCCCAAGTTTCTGTTTATTTTTAGTGCTTTTCAAAAATATTTGCTTCTAGTCTGTAAGATGTAAGGATTGCGAAAACTTCTATGGCAAATCAAATACAGAGAGTGGCGATGGTTAGGTCACACGCCTAGAAATTCACCAGAAAGCATCATGAGAATGGCACTGGACTGGAACCCGAAAGGGAGCAAAGATTGCGGTTGACCGAAGAATACTTAAAGAAGATCGATGTTGTGCGAGCTAGCAGATGCCGAAACCTTATGGGACGGCGAAAACACATTAGCCCAGAACCGAGTACGATGGAAAAGCCTAGTCGAGGCCTTATGCTACTAAGTGGAGTGAATGACCTGAAATAGTAGAAGAGTTTAAGCTTAAACCAGGTTCAGAATTGAAGAGTTGAAAGGAGGCTCCAAAAGTGTACTCTACACATACGGCTTAAAGACACTGGAAGGCGTAGCATCATCTATCTATGTCTAGATATCAATTTAGAGAGGAACTCCCGCCCAATTCACAGTCATCTGGCAATCAAAACCATATATTTGACGTTAAGTCCTCACTAGTTTTTTAGTGCATCACTTTATTAGGATTGCATAGTGGCAAGAGGCTCATATCGGTCCCAGGGCATATGAGAATACGTGCATATGAGGCTAATGCATAGGCTGAAAAGACTCGTTGGTAATAGGATCAAAGCTACATTGGTCAACATACCCACCAGGAAGAGATTAAAAGCGAGGAGCTAAGCCTAAGAAATATAAACTGACACCAAGCAATGGGCTAACCCAGTCTAAAACCTTACTGGGTGGATGTAATCAAAAGAGATTCAGGACAATGTAAGAGAGCTCACTGGCATTATCTCAGATCACTAACTCGAATGATGAGTGCGAAGCCATAGCAAAAATAAGGAATAGATTTATCAGCACAATAAGGCCAAAACAAAAGGCACATACACTTAGCCCAATCCAACTCCATCTTATATTTACTTAGACATCTGGGGTTGGATGACGTATTCTAAAGAGTAGAGGGCACAAAACGGCTTAAGGTCTAAGTGTAAAGATCCAATTATTCTAAGCTTAAAAAGTCTGAATAACAAATTTAATAAAAGGAATAATGATAATGTGATTAGGCCTCGGTAGTCTAGCGCAAATGTACTAGCCTGCCATCCTAGAGGTTGTGGATTCGAATCCCACGTAAAGCACGGTCCTCGCTCTTTTCCACATTTACCTACTTTCCCTGTTTCTAAACACAACAAAAAAATCATTGCCCAATCTCAAAACTTATCCTTTCCATTCTTACTCCCGCACAATAGTCAGCGCATTATTTGCATTGTGACTGCTAAAACAAGCAAAATTAGTGGCATTGCATCAGTGACGCCAGCAAGAGGAAGCGAGCAGCTGCGGTAATAGCGCAGACACACCACTTTAGCGAAGTCCTCAACCATCTGTGCAAGCCTTCTGCCAGAAAAATGTGAAACACAGATGGCGCTCCAAGCAGAAAGAAGGCGTTGTTCCTAAGCAACGACAGGTGGGCATTCCCACTATTTAGGACGGGTAGCGGCAGGTTAATCACCTACCCTGCCAGAAATCCAAATAGATTTACAAAACCAACGCAAAACTGAGTCTTGTCGAGGTCCAATGCTACCGAGAGGAGTAAAAGGAAAAAAAAATACGATTAAGCAATAAAAGCTTGATTTTGTGATGGATTAAGTGGGTTGAGTGGCAAATCATACTGAAGTGGACGATCGATTTTGTGATGGGTTGAGTGGTAAATCTTATGGAAATGCAAGATCGTGAAAGGTCACTTCTTCAGTTTCACTAACGACTCGACTCACCGTTCATTTAATAGGGTAATTACTATAACACACCCAGGGAATTTTCGACAAGTTTTGTTCAAAAAGTGGCTAGAGGATACAATTTTTTATCAATTTGAATATTTTTTTACATGCTCATAAATGTTTTTGGAAGATATTTTCTAGGCCTGAATTCCAATTTTAAATAAAACACCGAAAAAATTTTATTTTTAACATAAATACTAATTTTCCTATCCAGTTCATTGTAATGTTTGATAAAAAGCGCTAAAAAGCTAGTGGTGTTTTATGGAAAATAAGTCAAAATTTGTGGAATAAAACAGAAAACCATCGCAAATACCGCCCCGTCTTCCAAATTGATACTTTTCTTATATTTTTACTCACTTTAGAATGAGTATAAGTAACAGACTGTGAACTTTAAATTGCGATTTATTTTTACTCCTTATTCTTAGTCATAATTTTATCAACTACATATGCAATCACTTTATATCTGACGTACTACGCACCCCCTCAAAGCTATCTTCACGAAATTAGCATACAAACAACTAAATTTTATTTAGCCATTCAAATCAAGGCAACGCTTGGCAATGATTCAAGCAAAAGTGTTAATGACTGCGATAAAAATTTGCATAATATTTTCTTTTCTTTTACGCAGCAAGTAATTAATGATAAGAAGCTCAGACTTTGAAAATAGTTAAAATAATAAAATAATTTACAATCTCGGTAAATATTTCCATCTTACAACAAGAAGATAGCCAAGAAAAATAAATATGAAGAAACTTTATAGTCGAGGGAGGCTAGCGGTTGGGTTCATTTTAATAGCCTTTTAAAAATACGCTTTAATATTGTAGTTTGCAATGATATTTGCTTTAACATAAAGAATAAATTTTCTGATTAAATGTGAAGTTAAAGTGAGTATTGCCTCGGCTGGCTCTGGTGTTGCAGACGAGGCCAAGCAAAAATGTGTAATGCCACGTGCCCGAATATATCAGCTGCGAGGTTTAAGCCTAGCTCATAGGCTGCCAATTAATATAGTATCCAGATGATCGGGTGCTCTTTTAGTCGTGTGGCATCCAATCTCCAAATTCGTTTTTTAATTTAAGAAAAGAGATTTCAAATAAGAAAGAAGCGTAGCGGCAGTAAGTGAGTGGTGAGCGCTATCGAGCCAAAAATTATTCGGCTAAAAGTCGACGACATTTGGTTCCAACAAGACAACGCAACTTGCCTTTCAGCACGCCTAACAATCGACTTATTGCAATATTCAAACCACCAGTGACGCCATATGACCAGATTTATTGGAAAAAGTAGTCAAAAATTGGACTAATGCAATTAAGTAAGTAAGTAACTCGCAGCCACGACGGGCATATGCCGGATAAAAAAAAATAAATAATTGGCGCGTACACTTATGTTAGGTGTTTGGCCGAGCTCCTCCTCCTATTTGTGGTGTGCGTCTTGATGTTGTTCCACAAATGGAGGGACCTACAGTTTCAAGCCGACTCCGAACGGCAGATATTTTTATGAGGAGCTTTTTCATTGCAGAAATACCCCCGGAGGTTTGCCATTGTCTGCCGAGGGGCGACCGCTATTAGAAAAATGTTTTTATTAATTATGCTTTCACCGAGATTCGAACCAACGACCTCTCTGTGAATTCCGAATGGTAATCTCGCACCAACCCATTCGGCTATCCATATGCCGGATATCATATCTAAAAAATAAATCCCATGAAGTTATCTACCCGATTTTAATAAAAAAAATGCATTTCAACAATATTTCTGTTTAATGTTATCATTTTAAATTATCAAACTCTTAAAAAAAGAGTCTCAGCTGCCGCTTGGTAGACAATAAAGAAACTGTCAAATATTCTCTAATTGAACACCCGGGTCCAGCGTTCTTCAATCACAAGACCTTTTCAGAGGTAGACTCATCAGAAGGTAAAGTTGTCAAAATGTTATTATTAGACACTCCATACCTTGATTAGTTCCAAGAATACCTCTCTGTGAAACCATTTCCCCTAGATCCACATATATTTTTAGCCACACAGAGGTTTTTCTAAAAATTTGGTATTGTAATATTTTAATAGCCAGAAAAGTACGTACAAAATTTAAATTGGAAATTTAATTGGCGAGTACACTCTCCTATTTGTGCCCAGCGCCTTGATGTTGTTCCACAAATGGAGGTCCAGAAAGCAGGCAACTGGGAACCACATCAATTGAAGGAGAGGAATATCGAGAGACATTTGGTGACGTGTGAGATGCTTCTTGAACGGCTGAAAAGAAAAGATTTTCTGCATCGCATCGTCACTGACGATGAAAAATGGATATATTATGATAACTCTAAGCGTCGAAAGTGTTGAAGCCTGCCATGTGAACCAGATCCATCGACAGCGAAAAAAAATATTCATGGTTCCTCTGGTGGGATCAGAAGGGTGTCATCTATTATGAACTCCTTAAATCATCTGAAACTATCACTGGCGATTGGTGCCGACTGCAGCTAATACGTTTGAATCGATCTCTCAAAGAAAAGCGGTCGGAATGGGACGGTAGGCATGATTTTGCTGCATGACAACGCCAGGCCACACGTCGCTAAATCGGTCCAGAAATATTTAGAGGGATTGAATTGGGAAATCTTGCTCCACCCGCTATATATCCCAGACATTGCATCTTCGGACTACCATCCGTTCCCATCAATGCAGTCAGCCGTTATTGGAGAGCGGTTCACTTCTTACGAGATGGCGATGGCTCAATACATGGATGAAGTCAAAAGAACTCGAATTTTTCGTCAGTGGAATACGTATGCTGCCTGAAAAATGGAGTAAAGTTCTAGCTTCCAATGGCACATACTTCACATTATATAATGTTTTATTTAATTATTTAACTGTTAATTCGCAACTTTGACTAAGAAGAGACGGAAATTTATTCCCATACCCAATATACAGTGACCGACAAAAGTCTACATACACCTCCCATTTCCACTGGATTTGTCTCATCTTGAAATACCCATACAGTCGGCTGCTGTTTACTTTCGGGCTCATACGCGTAAATCCATGACTCATCACCTGTCACGATGTCTTAAACGTGTTTCGAAGCACCGCGATCGTATTTTTTGAGCATTTCCTTCGACCAATCGACACGAGCCTTTTTTTGAGCGATTCACAAATTGTGTGGGATCCAACGCGAACAAATGTTTTTGACAGTCAAATGTTTATGCAAGATTGTCTCAACCTCACGATAGGTCACATGGCGATCTTGCAGTATCAGTTCGCGCACAGCATCAATGGTTTTCGGAACAACAACTGATTTTGGACGACCTTCACGAAATTCGTCTTGGAGTGAACTACGACCACGATTGAATTCACCATACCATCGATAAACACTGGTCCTCGATGGAGCTTCATCGCCAAAAAATGAATTAAGTTCATCCATGCAATGTTGCTGAGTTAATTCACGTCGAAAGTTGTAAAAAATAATCGCACGAAAATGTTCACGATTTAATTCCATTTTTGGACCGAGATGAATCTTTTAAGTTACTGTAAACAACACAAATAGCGCTTGTATTTCAAAACGTTCTGAGTACGTAAAAGCCAAAAAATGTCAAACTTTGCGATACAGCTGTCAGTTGCCGAATTGCAACACCAGGGTTGCCAAATCCCGAGACATAAAAGGCACCCCTCGTACATTAACCTATTTAACTTCTTACTTTTGCTTACAAATTTGGTTGTTTTTGACGCTTTTCTCTCAGTTCTCTTCCTTAGCTCCTCGAAAATTTCATTACTTCAAAATTACTCTCAATATTTTACTTAAATCTGCATAATTTTATATTCTATCATTCTTGTAAATTTGTTATCATTTATCTTAGATATTTTAATTTCTCACACCCTCTCTTTCTCATTCACTCTCTCTCTCTCTCTGTCTCTGTCTCACCCACTCTCTTTCTTGCTTTTCATCAAAGCCATACATTTTGCTGATGTATGTAATTAATTCAAACGAAAATGAGTAGGTCTGCGTAAACACTTCTAAGCCAAACAAACTGGAAAAAGAAATGTGCTTCAGCCTCGTTTGTTTTCAAGTCAAGCAACTAATTTTAATTGTTTTCATTTACTACAGCTGAGATACCCCAAAAAGTACAGAAGACAAAAAAAACTACTCAATTTCAAATGTTTATACGGTTTAAATGTGAAAAAGCAGAAAATTACCAACGCGTCGGTTAACTTCACGAGCTGCAACTAGCGAGCGACCGACTGTCACGCCCACCACAATGGAACAGGCACGCAATCAACACAAAGTGTGCGAAAAAAAAATTGAGAAAATTAAAATTTTAATTTTGAAAGCCAAATACACAACTGTAATTTACAATACGACCACATAAACAACCACTGAAATACGAACAGACTTAGACTGGAGGCACCGAGTGATCAAAAAAGGAGTGAGAAGAGAAAAAGATGCGGAGGCTAACCAAACGAATAATTATAAGAATTCATTGGTGCGGATACTCGTTCGTCCTAGAAGTACCTACCTCTGTGCAAATACACAGCAACCAGGCGCAAACCGGAGTGAAGTCACCTAGGCTTTGCCGGCGTGGGTGCGTATTGTCAACTGGTCCGTGGGGCCCTTATAAATTTTGGCTGAAAGAAACGAAAATAATGACTGTGGATTAGTGCATCGCTCAATTTTTTATTCCATTTGCACGAAGTGTAAGTAAAAATGTTTCAATTTCTCTATTCCCTATTCTCTGTTTGTCTTTTCATTTTGTATTTGCCGTAGTGCAGATCCCTGTGGTTTTATTTGGGGATCAAATTTAATTGGATTGTTTATTCTGTTGCTGTTTGTTAGCAGTTATCCTTCCCCGAGCACTTACACTGGACAAATAAATATCCTTGTGATTATATTCGCATGCAAACAATACATAAGTACGTGTGTATGTATGTAGGAGTTAATGTGTTTGGTAGTTAGCGTTGAGTTTGTTCTAGGAATTTATGTGAGATGTTGGTTTTTGGTTGGTTGGTGGTCGAAAATGTTTCCAAATGCAAATGAATAAATAACTTTTAAATGCGTTCAAATCAAATTCATAAATTTGGATTTGGTGCATAAATGAATGTATTTTATAATTAATACTGAATTTGGTTGGTTTTGAATGTGAAGATTTATTTATTATTGCCGCTTAAATGTGGAAATAAGAGAAACGAGCAGATTACCCTAGTGGTTAAAAATCTAATAAAAAACAGTAATGCTGTGCTCGGACGCACAATTGTTAGCGGGTACCAACGCAAATATGAATGAAAGTAAATTTAAAAAATGTTCTGCGCAATTTTTCGTTGCATTTCGAATCAGAATTATACTAATTTTGTACATCCAGCGTCGCTTTGTTCGATAAGTTTTGTCCATTTTGAAGGAAATTCTATAATTTGCCGAAAATTAAACAATTTCTCACCCCCGACTAATTTATCATGGTAGGTCTCCCAAAAGGACAGATCTTGGCTGTAGGCTGAATGCAAATAACTTGTAAAGAAAAAGGTTTTTGGCGCATCCTTAAAGAAATGTACGACCTTTCGTTGCCTTGATGAAACACAACATCGTTTCCATTCGGCAATTCTATCCGCTTTTGATCAATCGTCGGCTTCAATCTTTTTGGCTGTGAACCAGAGACCTGCATGGCTCACTGTTTTCTTGAGTTGTTCATACGCTAAATTTCTTGCTCACATTCAGTCAATTGAACCAAAATATTTGGTCAAGTGCAGTCAGCTCATGCAGGCGAACGCGTAGTTCAGCTCAGTCAACACGTATGATCTAATGTCTTCGGCTCAAATCTAATCATTGAACAAAAAGCAGCATTGAATGAAATTAGCATCGGCCTTTGCGTTCAAACGATCAAACTTGTTCAAAGAAGTAATTGTCGTTATTGCAAATAGCACATGTTCGAGCGAACGAGCGTTGGCGTACAATGTACGTTGGCGTACAATTGCGTTTCGTATTTGAAAGGATTAGTTGGTTTCAGCAATGTTTCCTTATTTACATTATTTTCTTTCGTGTTTTATTATAAGTTTTAAGAAAAAAAACAAATATGAAAATATAGTGTTTTTGCTTTAAAATTTTGCTTTTACTTTGCTATCGTTAGTTACAAGCAAAAACTCATGCGGGATCATACGTGTTCAAACCGGCTCATTTGGCTCTATAGCCCTTTTATTCTTGCTCAAAAAAATGAATGTATAGCCGAACGAGCAAATACCCGAAACGGCTGCTATGAAGACGAACATTCATACGCTTCGCTTGAACAAAAAAACAGGCCTTTGCGTTCAAACGATCGAACTTGTTCAAATAAGTTATTGTCATTGTTTATTTCAGCTCAATCAAATCATGTGGTGCGTTTTAGCTCTCCGATGTTATCACCAATCGTCTTCATAGCAGCCGTTTCGGGTATTTGCTCGTTTGGCTATACATTCATTTTTTTGAGCAAGAATAAAAGGGCTATAGAGCCAAATGAGCCGATTTGAGCACGTATGATCCCGCATGAGTTTTTGCTTGTAACTAACGATAGCAAAGTAAAAGCAAAATTTTAAAGCAAAAACACTATATTTTCATATTTGTTTTTTTTCCTTAAAACTTATAATAAAACACGAAAGAAAATAATGTAAATAAGGAAACATTGCTGAAACCAACTAATCCTTTCAAATACGAAACGCAATTTACAGCGTACATTGTACGCCAACGCTCGTTTTCTCGAACATGTGCTATTTACAATAATGACAATTACTTCTTTGAACAAGTTTGATCGTTTGAACGCAAAGGCCGATGCTAATTTCATTCAATGCTGCTTTTTGTTCAATGATTCGATTTGAGCCGAAGACACTAGATCATACGTGTTGACTGAGCAGAACTACGCGTTCGCCTGCATGAGCTGACTGCACTTGACCAAATATTTTGGTTCAATTGACTGAATGTGAGCAAGAAATTTAGCGTATGAACAACTCAAGAAAACAGTGAGCCATGCAGGTCTCTGCTGTCCATAGGGGCATTGCACTCATTCGGGTAGGTTCATCATGAGTTGATCCAATTTTCTTCATATTCTTGTTCTAGGTTAATTGAATGAGCACAATACTATAGATACATATTAAAATCGAAGTGCCAACCTCTTTTTTCATTCATGCGCGTTTTCATGCCAAGTGATCCAAATACATTAGACATTGCCGTTAACTTTTCCGAAATTTTGTTTACTTCTAGGCTTTTGCAAATTAAGAAGTCAACTGAAAAAATTAAAAAAATATATATTAATAATTTGTAGATTTATTTTTCGTTTTATTTTTAATGCTTTATGAAAAAATATTATTTTAAATTTTTGTTTGGAAAATATTTTAGTTTTTATTCGAAATTGTTGAAAAAAGAAATTTTTGTCAGATTAATAATTTCAGATTTACTTTTTTTTATTTTTTATTTCTTAGGATAGAAAACAGTTCTGTTGGAAAAAAATTCAGTTTTTATTCGAAATTGTTGGAAATAAAATTTTTTTGTCAAACTAATAATTTCCGATAAATTTTTTGTGGAAAAAATTTTAGTTTTTGTTCAAACTAATTGACAAAATTTTCTTTTTTTTCAAATTAATAATTTCGGATTTATTTTTAGTTTTATTTTTAATTATTTAGTATAACATAAAATTTTCAATAAAAATTCTGTTTGGAAAAAATTTTAGTTTTTACTCAGAATTGTTGAAAAAAATTTTTTCCTAAGTTTTTAATTTTAGATTTATTTTTAGTTTTATTTTTAATATTTTAGTATAAAATACTCTTAAAAAAAAATTCTGTTTGGAAAAAATTTTAGTTTATATTCGTAATTGTTGAAAAGAGAATATTTTGACAGATTAATAATATCAGATTTACTTTTTTTTAATTCTTAGGATAAAATATACTTTACGAAAAAAATTTTGTTTGAAAAAAAATTTTATTTTTATTCGAAATTGTTGAAAAAAGAAATTTTTAGCCGAATAATAATTTCAGATTTACTTTTTTAGGATAAAATATACTGTCAAAAAAAAATTCGAAATGGAAAAAATTTTAGTTTTAATTCGAAATTGTCGAAAATAAATTTTTATTGTCAAATTAATATTTTCAGATTTATTTTTAGTTTTACTTTTAATTTTTTAGGATAAAATATATTTTCCAAAAAAAATTCTGTTTGGAAAAAATTGTTGAAAAAAAATTTCTTTGTGATATTTTGGCTGCGACGCACCAAGAGTGTAAAGTGCAAATTGCTTAAGGGGGGACCCTCATTTATCGGGTCAAAAAAATCGATTTTTTGGAAATAATTTTAATCTATTCTACAACTATTTAAGAATATACTTTCAAAATTTCAAGTCGATATCTGTATTTTTGAAGGAGTGACAAAATTTTTAACAGGACGCGACGGGTGGCCTGATCGCCTGTATCCAAAACTTTAAACGCGTTTTTCTCGAAACATCATTTTTCGATTTTGTGTACACAATTGAGAAAGCTGTATTGAACCAATCAGGCTTTACAATAGCTCATTTTAAAGATAATTAAATTGTTTTCAATGTGACATTAAGTGTTTTTTAAAAAAAAAGATTTTCATATTTTTTTGTAATTTTAAAGTCAATTTTTATGCACGAAAAATCACTTTTAACATAAAACTGGGTAAAAAATATCAATTTCGACATTTTTTTTTTAAATCAAAATGTCACATCGAAGGTATTATCCTAAAGTTTTAAAAAAAATTTGGTTTTTTTATTTCAGAAAAAAATTCAGAGCGCTAGAATGTACACAGATAGAATGAGGTGCCATGGACGAGGTGTATATTTCCATACTTAAAATGTTTTTTTTCTTCTCCGAAAATTTTTGTAGACAGTCAAGACATTTATTAAAGTACTTTATGAATTACAAAACGTTTGAAGTTATTTTACCTGAGAAAAAAATTCCCAAAAATGATGCATTTTTCGACCGTCTAAATCGCTGCTTCAAATAATAATCGAGGCCTCATAAAAATACTGGAATTAAAAAAAAAAATTGTTTAAATAAAATTTTATAAGCTACAATTTTTCAGTTGCTTCTAAAAACCAAAGAAAAATATTTATTAAAGACTGAGACAGACGACATACACACACATGCACAAGCAAGCAAACAAACATACTTTCATATAGATGCAAAGCAAACATCCAAGCAAACTCCATCCCTATCCCTTTGACAGCCCACTTTCAACCCCTCAAAGCGAGCGCCACACACACACACACGCACATGCATTCAATAAACAACTGCCAGCATAGTCAGCCGATAAACAAGCAAACAAACAGCCAAGAAAAACGATATTTAAATTTTTTAGGGTTTTTTTCTTCCAAAAATGGAAAAAAAGAATTTTTTAATTTTAATAATTATAAAAATGGCGCTGGAGTTGACCCTTCCGAAAAATTGAACCTGGACGATGTTGAATTAAAGTTTGAGGTACTGGAGCGCGCGAACCGCTCTCTACCTAGTTAATGGTCTGTAGAAGCTATAATATTGGGAGTTTCCGCATAACAATTTCACAGTATATTCTCATGATACTATACTTTCGAAATATCCAAATATTTCTAGACTACCGGTCGCCTTAAAATGCTGTGGGAATAGTAGATCTATTCCAGATCTATTCCACCGGTCGATATTGCGATGTTTGGAATGAAAGGTGAAGACTTATTCGACGCAGAGGCAAAAACAAGTGTTGTATCTGTAGATGGGGCAAAAACGGTCTCGTTTGCAGACTAACACATGGGCTGAAAAGTCCCGGGCCTAGCACATAGATTGCACTAGCTTTATTGCATTCCCCCCTTTTTGAGTTAGTACTAAGCTTAAAAAGACAGCTGTTGAAATTTCATGATATTCTATTCATTAGTTCATGAGTTATTGTGCTTATTGTGTTATTGCTATTTTCGAAACAATGGATCGGGTTTTAATTTTATACTGCTTCTTGATGGGAAAAATTACCGTTCAAGCAAGGCAATGTCACGAAAAGTGTCATGAGGACTGCGCTCCATCAGAAACAACAATAAAACGATGGTTTTTGTACTTCAAACGTAGTCGTAAAGACACCGATGATGCACAACGCAGTGGACGTTCAAATGAGATGGTAGAACCAGAAAATATCAAAAAATCCACAAAATCGTTTTAAATGATCAAAAAGTGGAGCAACGTGAGTTAGCTGACATCGTAAGAATATCAAGAAAGCAGGTTGGCTTAATATTGCATACGAGTTTGACTATAGAAAAGCTCTGCTCAAAGTGGGTGTCGCGATGCACCGTGAGCTCACCGTGTCACAAGTTAATCAAAACAATGGCAAAACTACGTTAATTGGTCTTCGAACTGCTCTCACATCCACCTTGTTCGCAGACCTAAAAACAATGTCCGTCAGTGAGAATTTCGCTTGAATCAAAAGGTTATCGCTGGAACTGAGCCCTATTTTGAGGCAAAAGATAAATCGTTGTACAAAAGTCGTATTGGAATATTAGAGTCTGCGCTGGAATGATGAAAATTATATATATACCTATATATAATTGGCGCGTACACCCTTTTTTGTGTCCTATTTGTGGTGTGCGTCTTGATGTTGTTCCACAAATGGAGGGGCCTACAGTTGATGAAGACCTACAGTGATGAAAATTACGTTGATGAATAAAGCTAATTTTGAACAAAAAACATTTGTTTCTTTTAATAGACCAGGGACTTTTCAGCCCATGTGCTACGTGGCCATACTGTAGATATTTACTTCAAGAAAAGGAGCAACACTCGAAGAAGGTCCATTAACTACAACAACAAAGATATCACCAATCCACCACGATGCTAGCAAGAAAGCCTAGAAATCGGTTCGAAGGATCTAACCACCACCTACTTCTTGAGCAGCGCTGCCAAAGGTGTGACTTCATTCCTCGAAGGGATGAGCCTTTTTCATCATTAAAAAGCAAGCAATTACTGCCACCCTTTAGGTATCTATCATGCCTCATTGTTAACTCCGTATTAGAGTTCCGCTGATGTGCCCACTGGCAAGCCAGTCAGCATGTTCCAAGGACGAGAACATCCGCAAAAGACCAATTAAAGTATATATATATATATATTTATATATATATACACTTCTGGATGGTAGTCACGCACCAACCCATTTGGCTACGGCGGCCGCCAGTATTCACAGTATTTCTCTATTCATCATTATAGGCAACTGTAAGGCAGTTGAGTTAGCAAGATTGGGCTCCTCGCTCCAAATTAGACAGGAGAAGGTCGACGTACCTATACTCTTGGCAACATGTAAACTTTTATAATACAGGCACACCATTACTACACCGCGCTATTAGTAGACAAATGAGGCCCGAATGGAACATGGGTCACACTAAGAGTCTTAATTAAATTAAAAAGGCAGGACCTAAGAATCGTAGAAGGTGTCCTATGTAGGCACTGTCTGATAGGAAGATATGCCAGTAGATTAGGAGCACCATCCAATGACTATTGTAGATGCTGTCAAGATATATAAGAGGAACAGACAGTCGAACACCTTCTATGCGGTTGCATGGCTCTGTGTAGAAGACGGTAACTGGCCCGCCCAGGTGCGTCGAAGGACAGCCACTTCACCTAGCCTACCCTAATACTTATATTCTTGTGTTTGCTTTGCAAACATATAATTTGGTATACCATTAAAATGCAACGCTGCTGCAAGAGCGATACCTTGACAAAAAATGTCCATAGTTTCATGCCATGTCACAGCTTACGCTGACGATTTTCGGTTAAAGAAAAGTATCCCACACTTATGGGTATTCTGCGCTCTAATATGGCCACGCTAAGTAACTGGGCAGAGAGTAGGGGAGTCGGTATAAGCCCCGAAAGAACGGAACTAAATTTCTTTACAAGGAAACACAGACTGCCCACAGTCTTCCCGCTAATTTTCAAGGGTGTCGAGATTTCAAAGGAAGGAGAATGGTATTTAACACTCATTAGCATACATTAGGACTTATATTAGACAGGAAACTTACGTGAAAATCAATGTTGAGAAAAACGTTCGAAAGGCACAACATTGCACCGCACACATGCCTGAATCAAATGGGGATTAACATTTCGCATCACACACTGGCTTTACACTTCGGTAGTTTGGCCCATTTGACTATATAGAATACTTGTTTGGTGACCATCACCTCAAAAGGCAAGCTATACGAAACTGCTGCACACAGTCCAAAGAATTGCATTTTTATGCATCATCGTCGGTTTAAGGACCACACCTAATAAGGCGCTCGAGGTACTAGTCAACTTTCCTGCTTTAAATCTGGTAGGAAAACATAGTATAGCGCTATGGAAGATAAGGAGGTTTGGCCACGCTTACTATTAGTAATTATAACCAAGAAACTGACTACTCTTTCTTTAAACCCACCTTCGACAAGCTCTTGAAGACCAGCATCCCGTCTAGAAGAAAGTGGCAAACTCAAAAAAGTTAGAAAATAAAGTAGCCTATGGAGTTTTTTTTAAAGAATTAGGATTAAAATTATCTGCCCAACTTCCGGACTACTGTAGCGTTTACCAGGCAGAAATCCTAGCCGTAAATGAGGTAACAGTGTACCTTAACATACACGTAACAAACCCTACGAGAAATATATTCTCGGAGAGCCAGACGGCCATCAAATCAATGGAGCATAATAAGATCAAAGGTTGCTCGGGAATGCCTGGCAGCTTCAAATATATTAGCACCGTCTTCAGGGTCATATGGGTTCCGGGACATAGAGACATTGTAGGAAAACAGAAAGGTTACTAACTTTTGAAAACATTTGCACTTCTTGAAAACATTTGCAAAATTGGAATTCCTATGAGAACTTGCAAATTAAGGATAAAAAATTCCAGTAGATCAATAGGTCATGGAGAGAATAAAATACTCGTTTTACAACCAGTCTAATCTGGCGGCAAATAGATCAGAAAATATCAGGAAAATTGCTTAAGCTCTCAAGAGAGAACATCTCGAAGGTCGTGACTTGAGTCAGCGGTCTTCGGCTGTTAAATAGTCACTTTTCGAGGCTAGAAATATATTCGCTTACTGCAGAAGTTGTAGAGACGAGGAAGAGGAAGAAATAGTGGAAAACTTCTTCTGTACATGTCTAGCTTTAGATAGAAGTAGAGCAAGATTATTGTTAAAATACCATTTTGACTCTCTTTCGGAACTATCTGGTGTTGGTATAAAACATATCCGAAGCTTCATAAAAGAGTACAACTGGTTCCATGAAAATTACACAGTAAGGTTCCCGTATTACACAGTGCTACCCAAATGGACCTACATGGTCTAAGTGAGTTGGCTACTCTAAGCCGACAGCCACAGAAACCTAACCTAACCTTCGCGCTCGTATGAAATTTTACTGGATAACTAAAAAAGTCGATTTTTATCGCACTGTATATTTTTTGCATTTATGAAGGTTGTACTGCTAAAAGTTAACATTCTAGGAATAATTTGCACTTAATTGCTTCAAATTTTGACGGCTTTCTTATTCAAACAAGTAGTCGTTGTTCGGTATTTTTCATAACCCTCCACACTTTTTCTATTTTTTCAATTTTTGTCCCTGGTTCACTCATCTCGGTAGCCTCGACAATACTAAGTCTTACGTTGGTCTTTGTTGCTTAGGAGCAATGCCATCTTACTGCTTGGAACGCCATCTGTGTTTCACATTTTTCTGCCAGAAGGATCGCATAGATGGTTGAGAACTTCGCTAAATTTGGTGTGTCTGCGCTATTAGCGCGTTTTTTTTTCAATATAATAGACGCATTTGATTTCTTATCCAAGGCCGTCCCTCTTATGGGCAATTCCATAATCTAACCTGATAAATTCTAGCATGAAATTCATTTTTTACACATTTTTAATTCGCAAATTTGTGCGTCTCGTACTGGACTTCGACTGCCTAGACTCTTTACTGCACTAACTCACTAACTAGCTTTCCAGCGCTTGCATCATAAACGTATTCATACGCTATTCAAACAATGTAATATTTAGCAATTCGGCGAAAACCCCTTTTATCTTTTTTATGTACGAAGAGTCAGGCCAAGTGAAGCAAGATTTCGACTGCGAATGCACTAAACTCCAACTGTCACAGCCACTTTGCGCTAATCACCACTTAAATGGGTTGTAAAATACTAGATAAGCTAAGAACTGTTAAATGTGTCGGAATTAATCGGTCATTTCTCTTTGCGTGGTTTACAAAAACAAACACAAAACAAAGCACATACCAACAGCAACAGCAGCAGTAACAACAAAGCATCCTGCAACAAAAGCTTAGAAATAAAACCAAAGCTGCAAAACAATCAACCCGCGTAACTTTCATAGCTCACTAGCTGAGAGAATAAGAAGAAATTTGCGAAGATTTTAAAACGTCCATACAACCACACCCTTTAAGAAGTTCCTAAATATTTACGAGAATGTTGTTTTCGACTAAATACTTTGGCATACAATGTAAGCAGCGTCTTCAATGTTTATGCTTACATTCCTCACTTGCTGCGTTTCATACTGATTTTTGTTGCTTTATTCGTTATTGTTTGTCTGTTGGTTTGTTAGTAGCAGGCATCTGAACGGAAGGATGGTGGAATGAAGGTCTTGAAGGACTTTTTGGAGGAAGTAATCCTCTGATTTTGTCAACCAAACAGCCGCATGATACAACATGACGGCAAGAAAGCCAAACCCCAACAAAATACACTCTTCTTAATACATACATACATACGTACATATGAACACAGTTAGCCCGCGCACAACAGCGCGAATGAGTAATATGTATTTGTATTATTCCAGTTGGCAGCATTTTTGGTGGCCATTGAAAAATTTTTGTTTCCAGCGCGTTCTAAATTCGCATAATTAAAATAAAACATTTCGGTTAGTTTGGAAGGAGAGCGGAAGAGAGAGAGAGACAGTGAAGCCGAAGAAGAAGGCGTGAGGCAGGCGTTGGACATTTTGCAGCGCATTTTACTTGACTGCAAACTGGTTGTAGAGTGGGCGGATGAGCGCTAGCAATAAAAGGGCGATGAGCTAAGGCATTTTTCTTGGCAGCGCGCAGCTCGCAATGCGTCAAGATGAATGAGGTGGCCAACGTTAAATATAACGGGTTTTCCTCTTGAAACAAGTTAATTTGTGCGCTTAGAATTGGGACTAAATAAAATTAACTACCGCACGCTAGTGCAGTTGTGGCCCAGTTTGCGGCCATAAGAATGCGCTAGAGGTATTGCTACTATTTCATTATTTTTCTTACAGCTGTAGATTTCGCGGTAAACTTAGCTCATTCAAGACGAAGACAATGTTGGCTAAATTTATATTGCAACTTCGCGGCGCTTACCCTTTTCATATTATCTTTCATCTTCCACTTGCTCAATCTTTTTTTTTATGATTTCATATCCTTCAGTTAGTGTTAGAGTTTGAGTTTGCGTTTGAATTTCTTTAACAGCGCGCCACAAAAGTTATTGTTAGAAATTTGCCACTCAAACAAAACAAACTTTTCTGCGAAACGGCGAACGTATGACAGGCAGAGTGGTTGGCTGAGGTTGCCATTGCTTCTTGTCATATTCCTCTGCTGCTTCACTCTTTTCTGTTGAAAATTTTAATAATAAAATAAAATGTTCGCAACGGATATTAAAAAGTTTTTGAAATGAACTCCAGAGAGCTTTGCCGGGTATACTTTTCTAAATTTTTTTTTTTTTTTTTTTTTTGTGTTTTGGTACGAAAAGCGTATTTTTTAGCGAAATACTTGTTTTTATGCTGCCATAAATTAATATTGTTTCGCTTTTTAGTTAAAGCTGTCATCATAGTTGTTATGGGTGCCAGTGAATAATATAATATAATTTTATGCCGAAATCATGTTGCAAGCTTCTGTGCATGTATGTATGGGTGGAAAATGCGGTCGGTGCGAGTGAGCAAAAAGCAAATTAAGAAACTCTAAAATTCAAATTAATTTGCTACACCTGCAAATATATATTGTTCGAGTGCAAACTAATTTAGTTTTTTTTTTTTTGTTTTTGATATACTCAGGTTTGCAAAATAATTTACTTTTAAAGAAAATGTTTTTAATGATGAGAATTTTTTAAAAAACATTTTAAATAAACTTTAAAATCGAATACCTTGATGACGGCTAAGTTTTGGACATTTTTGACCTACATCTGAGGAAGTGCTGACTGCTCCAAAATATTTTTAGTTTTATTATTTTATATATAGATTTTTTTTTTAATCCATTTATATATTTTATGTATATTTTTTAACACTCAGCAATACTTGTACTAAAAACTAAGACATTATACTAGACTTCCATGGAAAGCACCCATCGATATAGACATAAGAAATCTGTCGTTGAATTCTGTTTAAGGGAAAGGAGAAGGCATTGAGAGTTATTTCTGCAATTATAGGGTTTAGGTGCGATTTTGGAGTCTTATATTGTGTTGCTATTGTTGTTGTTGTAGCAGTAATTTTGCCCTGTCAGTGAAGTGTAATCACCGGTCGTCTTCGTCTAGCTCATCTAACGGTAGGTCCAGTAAACTTGATGTTTCGACAGGTTGGATCCAGAGAGAGAGAGAGGGGCGTTAGCTGAGTGGGTTTGATGAGGGCATGGGCAAAGGAGGTTAGTGTCGTACGGGGTGCCTTCACATGTCGGACAAATGTTTAGTATGTCGGGATCGATTTTGGATGGGTAGGTTACGCGGGACTCTCGGGAAAGTTGGAGCTCTTCGTCTGCAACGGGTGAGGGTTGGACTCCGATGGCGGCATTCGGGGGTCGGGAGCTTAAGAAAGTAAGAGTCTCCCGATGAATGTCGTTAACTATCTGGTACACTGTCCGATCCAGTAATTGTCAGTCTGTTTCTCGCCGGTTCTGAATCTCACCCGCATAGTTGAGGAGGTGTCTCCTGACATGTCTGGGAGGCGGCTTAGGCTTAAGCAGGTGTCTGCATGGATGGGACCTGCGGTAACACCCTAACAGGAACTGTTATAAGGAGTATATGGGCCTCGTCACGTAGATGTTGAAATGGGGATATCAGAAGACATCCTGTCGCAGTCCTAATGGTAGTGTTTTGACAAGTCTGTAGCTTCGTCTATTACGAAACACTAGTTCCAGGCGACCAGACAGGTGCAGCATAGTTAAAAACCGACCGGCCTATTGCCTTAAATGTCGATAGCAACATTTCTTTGTCACAAGTGCTGCCGGTAAGCGATTTGAGGTCCTTGTTGCGATTTGAGGATCTTGTTGCGATTTGAAGACCTTTGTTGCGATTTGAGGAACTTGTTGCGATTCTGTACTTTAATTGCAATTGCGGTTGTATGCGCTGAGAAAAAGAGCAAACTGTCGAAGGTAATTCCCAATATTTTGGAGTTGTTAACAGTCGGAATTGGTGTGTCATCAACTTTTACCTTAAGTTGCAGTTTGGCCTCCTTTGGCCTCCAATGCCAAAATTAATGATTCCTGTAAAACTGATTCCAATTATTGTCTCTAGTCCTTGTGGGGTAACCGCTGATCCACAGTTAGCCAATTCATCGGCAATTTAATTTCCTTAAACACCGTGGTATTCTGGAAGCCATTTAAGTGCAAGCTTACTCTGCCTTGCAACATTATTAAGCTCCTACTTACATTCTTGAACAATATTTGAGGTGTTCTCCAAGACCTTCCAAGGAGCCTGCGTGTCACTAAAGACTTCGATCTGTTTTCCGCTCCATCTCCTCTCAATTATCCATTCTACTACTTTTGGAATGGCTAAAGTTTCCGTTTAGAAATCAGTTGATATTCCTTCTACAACGTAATGATACCTATTGTTATCGCTTAAGTACCATTCGGCTCCAGACCCTATTTCATTTTTGGACCCATCGGCTTGAATCGTTAATAAGTTTTTTGCACAACATCAGTCCTTCTCGGCACCTTACAAAGAGAAGTCTAACGCGACAAATCGCATCTCCGAGGTGGGCAATGGATATTGTCGCGGCTTCTGAAATTATGATTATCGAAATTGGCGCACATAGGATCCATTCTGTCATGAGCTGTATGGCATGAGCCGCCATCCTGCTGAAACCAAAGATCTTCCGATTTCTGGCCACAAACAATCCACTATCACGTCTATGTAGTACTCGCTGTTGACCGGAATGGTGTTTCCTTCCATTGGCTTCCTCCAACGGAGAATCTTTATTTGAAGTAAGTGCAACTTTGAACTAAATTTGCACTTGGATATTTATTTTATTATTGTTTTTTTTTCCACATTATGTCACCACCCTTTTTTGGTGTTTAGCCGAGCTCCTCCTCCTATTTGTGGCGTGCGTCTTGATGTTGTTCCACAAATGGAGGGGCCAACAGTTTCAAGCCGACTCCAAACGGCACATATTTTTTATGAGGAGTTTTTTCATGACAGGTTTGGTAGTCACGCACCAACCCATTCGACTACGGCGGTTGCTACTTAATAGGTCAAGGAAAAACGTCTCTATGTTAGTTGCTTTGATCACAACTTACTGTCGCCTAGATCGACATGCGCAAGGATTGAACGTAACCCATTTCAACTACTGCAGAAGCTGCAAGAATGAGGTGGAGGAAGAATCTGTCAGATATCTTCTCTGTCACCGTTCTGCGTGGCACGTCCTAGGAAATATATATCACGAAAAAGCTTGGACGATGACAGCATCCAATGAAACGTCTCCTGGAGCGTTCGTGGAAAAGAGACCTTAGATGATTAGTGGACGCTGTGTGCACTTTTAATGGCGAATGTCACTGTTAACGGAGCGCTGAGCTGCATAAGATTTATAACCGTATAGGCCAACTAGGTCTTTTTATGGGAATCGATAAAAGACAACTTTCTTGACTGTTCTCGATACCCTCTATTATTGTAAAATCAAGCGATGGTTTCCTCTGTTCAAGTGAATACTACATTTATTGCTTCTACCAGGCGCAAGTTGGCACGCAGTACGGCCTTGATCAAAGAACACAAAGTAACAGCAGCAAATTAACCAAACATCCGAAAATCGAAACAACTAATCCAATTCAAGTAACCGCTTATGCATCAATCGAGGCATTAAAATTCGACAAACACAATTAACATACGAAAGGATACACCAAACATTTATCCACAAAGATCTAACTCAAAATTCAGTGTAAACAAAACTTAACAACGCCAAAGTGCACACCCTGCCTCCTCATGCGCTCCGTTCGCTCATCCATCGAAGGAAGAAACTCCTTGCGTAGCGTAACTATTTACTCGTACCAGCATAAAATACAAACAGTTTAAGAAAACTTTTCAATTTGCGAATTCCATTTGCGCTCATTTGCCTTGATTTGTGCTGGAACGTCAAAGACAGCAACAGCAACAGTAGCAGCAGCAGCAGCAGTGGCGGCCCTAACAGCAGCACCGAAAATCTTCACCGACAACAGCAGCCACTGCTGCCAAGCACTTGCATGACGCTGGCAGTAACTGGCAGTAGTGGCAGCATTTTGTTGTCTTCCCTCTGATGTTGCGCCGTTGTTGTACTTGACGTTTGTGATGGCGTTTCCGTTTCCGGTTCGCAGCTGCTGTTTGCTCAAGTATAATTCCTTAAGTAAAAAGTAAACACTTTTAGCGCGAGCTGTTCTGCTTCTTCTTAAATGCGACTGCCATTGCTGCTTTATGCCATGATCCCCAAAAAATATCTGATTTTTATGCGAAGAGCTGCTATAAACTAACCATTTCCTGACCCTGCTTCACTCGCCTAAAAGCTTCAGCTCACTTTTGCCGCATAAGTAAGTGGTAAGTTGTTTAGAATATTTTTCGGACCAAAATGCAAATGATTTGTTTAGTTAGCCGCCATCGCCCAAGCTGCGCCTAGCTTCGTATCACTGTACATTTCAATTTCAGATGCGTTTCGTAACATTTATGATTTGGTTAGTTTTTTTCTCCTTTTTTCACTTCAGACGTTGGCGTTGCCATTGCTTGACACACACACACTTCTGTGAGTAAGGAATTTTGTAGGAAATGTAAGAATCTGTAAATAAGATGTTGAAAAAGTAGAAATGTAAATAGAAATTAAATAAATAAAATTCATGCAGTTCAAGTAAATAATAACGGATTCTTATTTCCACAACAAAAATCAATATTCTCTAATGCATTCGCATTCATAGGTTTATTTTACGTATTTGGGCCTGCGCCTATTAATAAAGGGCGTAAAAAACATATAGTAAATTATTTAAGGAGGTAATTGTATGCCAGGGGTGCAAGAGATTCTCGTAAAAATTCCAAACAAAGGAACCCCAACCGAGTGTGACAATTGGAGGGGTGTAACGCTTAAAGTCCTCTGCATGGTTATTCTCAACCATACAGGTGACAAACTCGGAAACACACTACCCAAGCAACAGACTGGATCATGTATGGATCAAATAGCTGGTCTTCGAATTATTGCAGAACAAGCAAATGAATAGCCAGAGCTCCTTCATGTTGTTCTCGAGGACTTTAGGAAGGTTTTTGTTTGGCTGTGGCAACGCAGTATCTGAGACGCACTTCAGTGAAAGGAACCTTGAGATAGAATACCCCGAATTATTCGAGCCCAATACTTTAATTTGAATATTTTAATTTAAATGCAGATTGCTACATCATGGTGCTCTTTCTGATCTTATTGAAACTGTAGCAGGCATCAAACAAGGCTGTATACCATCGTCTCTATTATTCTTAATAGTCATTGACGATGTACCAAGCAATGCTCTCGATATCAGTCCAGGAATGGCAACTCTTTGGAATCCGATCAATATGGACCATGTAGGAGATCTTGACTGCGCCGATAATATGCCTCTCTTGAAGCTATAAAGCTTAGCAGATACAGGCAGAGCAAACTCAATGACTTGAGCTTCTCAGCTAAAAACATAAAACTGCGAATCAGTGTCAGGAAAACTGTTTGGTCTTCCAAACAGCTGACGACGCGCACCTCTCTCTCTCACTTTGTTTTGTCCCTATTAGAGGTCGGCCCTCCTTGTCCTCGTCCGCCAGGTTCCTCTGTCCTACGTCGTCACATCATCATGATGCTGCTCTCTTATGCCGCTACCGTATTTAGCCAGGATTCTTGTGGTCTACCTCTAGTTCTTGTTGGCTCAGTCATATTTAAAAGGAGTTTGACGATGTGGTGTAGGATCTCTACGCATTACGTGTCTCTCATTTTCTCCGAGTTTGGTACAATTTTCATATCTTCTCGTACCTATATGTTTTACACTTTATTCATGCGCGCTATTCATGTTGCCCAGCGAAGCATTTTCATTCCCCCAGATGCATCTTCTGGTTGTGCTTAGCTTGCATTGCCCAACATTCCGACACGTTTCAGCATTTTTGGTCTCGCGCAAGTTTTGTATACTTTTATCTTAATAGTTAGTTTAATTTTTCTGTCACGTAAAACGGCCGTCAGGCTGCGCCACTTTAACCACGCCTCATTGACTTGGTGTGCACATCTTCGCCAATGTTTCCATTTTCGCTCATGATCGATCCCAGGTAATTAAAACTTAATGTTACTGTTACTGGATGCCCATTGATACAGGGGGCCTCTCGTTGCTCTGTTTTCTCTCTCCAAACGTTAGGTGCAGGTATTAGGTTTTCTGTCCAGGCAAGCGAGATCCTAATTAATTAAGACTCTATCGTCCGCGTAAAGGATATTCCACGGCGGTTTGTCTTGAACTTTAGCTGTCATATAATCCACAACAATGTTAAAAAACAACGGGCTGAATACTGAACCTTGATGCATACCGACCATCACTGGGATATTTTGCATTAGTCCATATATAATACTTGCGTGGTGATTTCGTGGTACATGTCTTGAATTAAGTTGATGTATTGTTCTGGTATTCCTTTGACTCTTAAGGAAGCCATACTAATTGGCTAGGTACCCTATCGAAGGCCTTCTCTAGATCTACAAAAACATGCCAAATTTTCTTCCCATTACGATATTTCTCTAATTAGTAATTTAATTGCCTGTATCACATCTGTCCGCGGCCGCCGTGGCCGGACGGGATGGTGCGTGAGTACCATTCGGAATTCAGAGAGTGAACGTGGGTTTGAATCTCGGTGAAAGATCAAAAATTAAGAAAAAGTGTTTTCTAATAGCGGTCGGCAGCCAATGGCAAACCTCCGAGTGTATTTCTGCCATAAAAAAGCTCCTCATAAAAAAATATCTGCCGTTCGGAGTCGGCTTGAAACTGTAGGTCCCTCCATTTGTGGAACAACATCAAGACACCACACTTAGGAGGAGGAGCTCGGCCAAGCACCCAAAAAGAATGTCCGCGCCAATTATATATATATGTATCACATCTGTTTTGGCTCTTAGACTACGAATCCACATTAGTTTGGTATTATTACTGACATGTTTCAATGCGATCTTTTACAACCCTTTGCCACACCTTGAGAGTATGCGATGTAAGTTTGGTTGATTGTTTTCGCATTTTAGTATATCTCAGCGTTATTTCCATTCCTTCAATTTACTTGATTGGCCCTAAGATTAGGCTATCAAATCCAAAAGTTTTACGGTCATTTGCCTCGTTCAGCAGTCTATTATAGTATTCTGCCCAGCGAGCTTTAATGCTTGCTTCTGTCGTCACAGTTTCGCCATTTGTGATCTTGATGTAATTCACAGTTTTCATATCGGTAGCATCGGTCTGTCTCTTTATACAAATTTCATGTAGTAGTTTTTCACCTTCGGGTTCGCTCATCGTATACGTCTTTAAATGTTTCTCGTTTGGCTTTAGCTACCTCAACTTTTGCCTGCTTTTACGCTGCTTGCTCATTATTCTTATCTGGTGACCCGACAATTGTATCGCAAATGAACAACTCCTTGACCGAAGCAGACAAAAACCAATAGACGATACGATGTAAAACGAGAACGCAAATGGAAGTGCGTTGGACATACACTTCGCAAATCAGCGACCGACATAAGGGGAATAGCACTTGACTGGAACCCGCAAGGATCACGCCGCAGAGGGAACCCTAAGAGATCTTGGCGGCATAACCTTAATGAGAAACTCTCAGATTTGGATGACCGAAATTAAGACGAAAATGAGAAGTATACAACATTGGCAACCATACGTTTAGGCACTAAGAGCCCAAAGCCGGCGCTCTAGCAGCTAGTAATAATAGTATGAACAAAAAGAAACAAAAAAGTCTTAATAAACATGGATTCACAAAGTAATGGTAACATTTATTTCGAACTCTTTTCTGAAACATAATATAGAACTATTTTTGCCGCACATCAGAAAAACGATCTGTGCAAAACTAGAGCTCAAATCTGTGTTTTTATTCTTTTTTTCACAGAGCGTCAAATTTGTTTCTTGTACCTTCAAATTTCAAAGAGGAAGTGGTTTCAAAAAACCCAATACAATTATACAATAATAAACGAGGCATGGAAATAGGCGTAAAAAGCAAGCAGACTGTGAACACAATCCCAAGATATTTTTTCATAGTTAGGTTAGGTAGTGCTGGCTGCTCTGTAAAAATATCTCACTTAGACCTCTGGGGTCCATTGTATTACCAGTATTTGGAGTCGAATTATTATTAATGTACGTGTTCGCGAGTTTTAACAAGCCGTTCAGCCTTTTCTCAAGGATGAAAAATACATTGATCCAAGGCACATTTGTCGAGACCTACAAAAATCAGGGCAATGGCAAGTAGGTGTTCCAAAGTACCCTAGTATTTGCTTCCCTGCATGTGTTAAACGCATCGCTCCGGACTAATCGCATTTTGGCTGCGTGGTGTGGGTTGAGAAGGTGTCCCGTCAGTATGCCAGCCAATATTTTGCAGTCTTTTCTAGAGAGTGATTAAATAAAATTTGTTGTTTTCGTATTCCAAGTCCTTAGTCATATTTTGAACTAGGTGAAGTGCTCTCTGCATTTCCCGAGCTTCATACTCATTGAGTTCCATTTTCGGAAAGGAGAGGGCATATTTCTGACGTGCTCAATTTTGGCAAGCGAATACCTGCCTAAGCGAGCTCATCAGCTCTCTCATTTCCTTTGACTTCTTTGTGTTCAAGTATCCTGTAAATAGTGACCTGTCCATTTCCGCAAAGTTCATCTATTTTGAATCTGCATTGTTGAACAGATTTCGGGTTAGTTCAAGAAGCCAAAATTGCTTTAATTACCGCTTGGCTATCAATGAAAATGTTTTTTCGAGTATTAAGAAGGGCTAATTCCAGAACCAATTCAGCTGTTTTGTTGCGGCACAGATTTCAGCTTGAAATATACTGCAGTAATTAGGGAGTCTGAAAGATTTTTGGAGATCAAATTGCGGTCAAAAGCCAGCCGCTCCGCCCTTTTAGACCCATCTGTAAAAAATTGTATGAGCGGTATATGGACTCTAAACCCTTATGCCGGCCATTTTTTCACTGTAATGACGCTACACTTTTTGCCAAATTTAACTTGTGGAATTACGTAGTCTGGCCGTCCGCGTGAATCCAGAATGCTGCCGTGACCAGGAAGCGTTTGTGAGAGTTAATACATAGTTATCCTGTGGCAAAGTATCTCAAAAGTTGGAAAAAAACCTTCTGCTGGAGATCTTATATTTATTTAGCGCAAAATTTGTCACTCAATTTGGGTTTTGAATACCTTTTTTACTATATAAAAATGGCTTTGAAGGATATATATATATAGGTATATCATTGGCGCGTACACCTTTTTTTGGGTGTTTGGCCGAGCTCCTATTTGTGGTGTGCGTGTTGATGTTGTTCCACAAATGGAGGGACCTACAGTTTCAAGCCGACTCCGAACGGCAGATAATTGAAGGATGGAAATCTTTATTTTGAACTTTATGAGTTCCATTGCACAGGTGTCAAAAATGGCTCACGTACAACGCTATCTTCCTATTGGGTTATTATTTTTGGGTCACCATAGTTGGATGTAAAAATATGCAAATTCGATCGAAGACCACATTCACTTTTCGTTTAAAAATCAGAAAAAATTAAATTTGGCATTTTAAGAAGAAACAAAAATTGCTTAGCGGAAAATGGAAGAATATTTTTTTACATAAATTTTCAAAATTCCTGTATTGAAATGTGTTTTTCTCTCGCAACCGTATAATTGACATTTCAAATAGGTAGTTTTCCATAAACGCAAAATGATTATGCATGTTAAATTAGCATGCATAGAAATATAATTAAACACTCGGCATGAATAACATAATAATTCAATTCACACAAACAAGCAAATTCCACATTCGCATTCATACATATCTACACTTATTCATATCTGCCACATATGGATTCACATTCTCAAATATCCTGCGATGATTACCAGCAAGCAAGCAGACAGACAGCCAGGACAGACACATACACAACGTCTTCGCTTACTTAGCTGAAGATTTATCGAATAACCAATTTTCTGTCATTCTGCCATTCTGTCATTCTGTCATTGTGCATACCATATGTCTCCATTTGCTTGATTATTGTTCTCCTTTGCAGAGTCGTAGCATTCAAGATTCATATCCAAACACTATTAGGCTTATGCAAAAACTGCATTTAAATGCAACATCAACAAATGTAAATCTCATTAAAAATATGCTTTATAATTAAAAGCCAAAATGGAATTATTAGAGAGAGACAAAGAGAGGGAGAGAGAGAATATATGTAAACGTTTTCATGTGTGTGCATAAATTTGTCTATGCAATTGAATACACTTCGCTATATGAACCGCATCTGAGGAATCTGCCTAGGCGGCGAACTTTACCAACTTACAGCTCCACTCGTTCTTGTATGTCTTATTCCGAAAGTTAGAATATATGCAGAAATTTGCATATCTAAATCGAGTGCCCCACTGTGCACTTGCTACGCCTGCTTTAGTTACTCAGTTCACTAGAACTCCAAAATTAAACCATATGCAGATTCTAATGAAATATGAAAGCATATTTTGCTGTGCAATTGTTATCCAAATATTCTATAATTGAAACCGATAAGAATGTAAATGCGATTATTTGTTCTTTAGTTAAGCAAAGCCTTGTAGGAAAAAACTAAGCTAGCTGACAAGTCTGCCCTCCTTGTTATCATCCGCCAGGTTCCTCTGTCCTACGTCGTCACATCATCATGGTGCTGCTCTCTTATGCCGCTTTGTATCGTATTTCGTCAGTTTGATTGTGGTCTTCCTCTGGTTCTTGTTGGCTCAATCGTATTCATGCCGTTTGACGATGTGGTATTCGTCTCAACGCATTACGTTATATTTGACAGCTATACAGGGTTAACGATTCAAAACACCATAACTTTTTGGTGTGAAATTAGTTTTTATTGATTTCAAAGACAAAATTGTTCAAAAACCATTACAACTTGAACATATATTCACTTTAGCTCGATATGACCACCTTTTGCCTTGACTATAGCCTTCAAACGGTCAAAAAATGAGTTGCATGCTGCACGATTGTGATCGTGAGGTATTTTGGCCAATTCTCGTATAATCGATTTTTTCAGCGCATCCATACTGGCATATTTTTTAGTCCTCACCTTGCTCTCCAAAATGGACTAGATGGAATAGTCCATCGGATTTGCGTCTGGCGAATTCGAAAGCCATTGTGTGGACGAAATAAAATGTGGAACATGATTTTTTAACCATTCTTGGTACACACGGAGCTTTATGAGACGGTGCCCAGTCCTGTTAGAACGTCCATTGCCTACGACTGAAATGTTTGCGTGTCCACGGCTCTAAAGCAGCTTCTAAAACATTTTCCCGATAATAAGTCGCACTCACTTTGACACCAGGGTCGATAAAAACGCATGGTGAGCGTCCATCAGCGGTCACTGCGGCCCAAACCATTACTTGCGATGGGAAATTGCTTCGAGTGGCCATACGTAGTCTGAAATTCCCGTATGAGCGTTTGGTCAAGTAAACACGATCGTTTTGAGTATTTATGAACTGCTCAATTGGGAAATTTTTTTCATCAGAAAACGCAATGTTAGGAAATTCGCCACGTTCGTGCAAGCGCAACAACTCCTTTGCTCTTTCGCACCGAACTTTTTTTTGCTGGGGTGAAAGATCGTGTGCTTTTTGGAACTTGTAAGCCTTGACCTTGAGCTCATTTTTCAATATGCGTCGAATGCTGTCTTGCGATGTTTTCAATTCTTTGACCATATTTCTTCCACTTCGACGTGGATTTCGTTTAAGTCGAGCCTTCACTTTCCGAACCATTTCTGGGGTTCTTGCGGTTTTTTTTGGTCCACCCTCCATCACAGAAAAAAAAATTCAACAAAACTGAGATGGAAATGCTATTGATGGCTTATAAACAATATATTGAACTGTTATTAGGACAATTTTGACGCTGATATCATGAGCTGTTTTACAGATACAAGCTGCGTGAAGTTGGTAATTCATAGCGTTCACCCTATATATACAGGTTGCGTTCGGTATATGACTTCCCGAAACCTTTATTTATTCTTTTCTCTCTTTTTCAGATAAGACATGGAGGACTACAACTTAAAACAAGAAATGCAGATACATGCAGTTATTGTCGCTAGATGTGCAAATAACACCGAGATAGAAATCTCTAGTTTTCTCAAATGTGCCCGATCATTTGTCATAATAAAATTTGTTCGCCATGAAAACACAAAAAACAAGAGAAATGTCCTGGCACTATCCGATTTGTAGAACTTACGCAAGCAGTGCAAGTTCCTATAGAGAAGGGCCTTCAAAATCAATGAGGGCTCTAACGAGGGAGTTCAGTAGGAGTTGAATTTTCTAAGGGTCTTACCCAACGAAAACCCTGTGTTGGGTATTTGGCCGAGCTCATCATCCTGTTTGCGATGTGCGTCTCGATGCTTTTCCACAAAATGGAAGAATCTACAGGTGTATGCTGTCTCCGAAAGGTAGATAGTTGTTTTTTTGTGAGGGGCTTTTTTCAGCGCAGAAGTATCCCCAAGTTTTGGTCATTGCCGACCGCTATTAGAAAAAACTTTTTCTAATTTTTTTGGTGTTTCGCAGTCACGTAGTATTGGTTTGCATACTAGTTTCGGAGATGTACAAAATTGAGAGAAGCTGCTCTTGGATTGTACGGGCGAAAGTTCTACTGCGAAAATGTATGTACATTTTGCGAATTGGATATGCAGAAAAGTGTAACGAATTAAGAGAAAGTGGATCCGCTGTCTAATTCATGTCGTGCGGATAGTATTTGATAGGATATTGGCCGGTGGTAGCAGAAGAGAAAAATGAGTCAGTTTTCCCATATAGTTTGCATGTATATATGTACGCATGTGTATAATTTGAATTCAAGTTGAATTTGATTTTCAAATGCTTCCTAAAACCGTACAGTCAAAATTCCTATGAAGAACCCCATTAAATGTCCTAAAGAAATAAAACACACAAAGGCACACATTTTCGTTCCCATGTACTCTGCAGCGGAAGGTCATACTACACATCAAACGTTCCAGTTCAGAAACTAGTAACTCATGGCAGAATTCATACTAGTTTAAGAGCAACTATACAGGGTTTGATTGAAAAGTAATGAGCCTTACCACGCGGAGCGATCAACCGAATCGGCTGGTGGGGGAAAATGATCGTTGGACCTTCCCCTTCCACTAGAAATCGGTCCCAGTTCGCTGGCAACAGCGGTGCAGTCAACATCGCTCCGCTCTTGAAAGCTGTTTTAAAAGTGTGTTAGGATTTTGCAGTGGCGAATATGCAGCGATCGTTGCAGCAACGTTACTCGATCAAATTTTGCGTAAAGCTAAACAAAACGAGTACTGAAACCATTGGGCTACTCAAGGAGGCTTACGGGGGCCAATCTCTGTCCAGTGCCCAGGTAGCCCAAGAAGGCGCGCATGTCGAAATCCAAGGTCAAAGCCATGCTGATCAGCTTTTTCGACTCTCGAGACATCGTCCACAAGGAGTTTGTACCTCCAGGAAGCACTGTAAACGCGGCGTTTTACAAAGAAGTGCTCTTTCGGCTGAAAAACCGCATCGCCCGGATTCGACCCGACCTCGTCAACAATTGGACCCTTCATCACGACAATGCGCCGGCGCACACTGCCTTCCTCTGCACCTCTGCATTGGCCAAGATGGGGTCCGGTGCTTCCCCACCCTCCCTACAGCACAGACCTGTCCCTCCGGACTTCTTCTTGTTCCCGCGCCTGAAAAGAAAGCTGAATGGGAGGCGTTTCGACTCCATCGAGGCGATCCAAAAAACTGTGAGAGCCGAATTGAAAGCGGTTCCGGCGGATGAGCTTAAAAAATATTTCCTTCAGTGGAAGGATCGCTACCAGCGGTGCATTGACGCTCAATGGTCCTATTTTGAAGAATATTAGTTGTATAAGTCAAAAGGTTTAATAAAACTGCTTAAAAAAAATAAGGCTCATTACTTTTCAATCAAACCCTGTACCAGTTGGAAAATCATCAATTAGAGGTGGATGCAAAACAAACATTTTTCGACCACTGGAAGGCATACTGCAGGCAATAAAACTGGACTAAATGCGAATTAGACGAATATAAATATAGTCATAAAACTTTATTTTTGATAGTCAATAAACTTTATTTTTTTGCTTTTTTTATAATTCTCATTACTTCCTATTATGAAATAGTTGTCTGATTGGTATAACACCGCTGCAGAGGCTTACCACTCATTCTGTTAAATGGTACGATCAGAGAATGTTAATGAAATGATAAGACGCAAATGTTACTGTTACCTCTTTGAGATGTTTGAGAGAAAAGGGAAATCGGCAGAAAACGTTCGATGATTTTAAAGAGGCTGGTAAATAACATTTCGTGTAACAGCATAATGTTACAAATATTAAGTATGAGTTACTGCAGTTGAGATGCCAATACAGCCAGTGTGTTAAAATTGTTAGTGCAATATTTTATATTTCTTTAATAAATAATAATAATAACACTGCAGTTGAACAGAGATAGCAGACGAACTAGTTTAACTGCAAAGCAAACCAAATAACATTGGGAAACAGCAGAGTATGTGCTCACTATATACATAGTTAAATATATAATATTATACATAAGTATGTACAAATACATGCATGTGCATTTAGGCGAAAACGTACAATTTGTTAGCCTACGATTTTATTGCATTGAATAGAATTGAATATTAAATTAAAGTTGCTATGACTTCATTTGATCACCGCATTTCAATTGTAATAGAATTTCAAAATTATAAATTGCAATGGCATTGGCAAACATATATGTACGTATGTATGCATATGCATGCATTAATACTCCATAGAAATGTACGAAAATGTTTATTTAAATGCAGATATAAACTTAAATACAGGTATGTAAAAATAAATACAGCAAAATTTTCTAGAATAAAACAATGTGTCTGTGGATACCTCTTTCTTCTTTTATTTTTTATCTTATTCTCTCAAAATATTTTTATTTCATAAATATTTACTTAGTGTTTTGAGCCAAAGAGAGTCGCTCAAAAACAGAGACATTTGTTTACGTGCATAAAATTTCTTTGTTAAATACGATTTTTGGGGGGCTTGCTTTATTTTTATTTACTATTATAATTTTTTTTATTTTTGTATATTTTTGATCATTTGATGGGTTTGAGTATTTGTGGCGGTTACTTCCCATGTCGTCTTTTTCCGGCCCTCAATCTCTCGTAGAGCATACGGCATCAACCACGCCTCCGCGACACTTTGTGCGATTCTTGGCATTGTACTTTTATTCGCTCCAGCTATTCCCGATGCTTCTAGCTTCCCTTTCAGCTGTGCGCTTCCAAGTTTCCCTTGGTCTACCAGCATTCCCAAGAGGATGCCACTCCAGTACCTTTCGGGCAATGCATTTTTCGTCTTTGCGTACGGTATGGCCAATCCACCTCCATTTTTAGAGTTTAATGAACACTTCGACTGACTCTATTTGCGCCTTTTTAACAAATTAGAATTTGCTATCTGGTTAGGTGGAGGACAGATTTGGCACTGGTGTTAAATATACGCAATTTGGTATTAAGGTGATGTAGTTATTTTGCCACAAAGGTGCGAAGATGAGAAAAGATGAAATAGCTTTGCTAATCCTACATTCAACATTTACCTCAGAGCCGCCATCGGGGATGACCATGCAGCCAAGGTAGCAAAATGTCTCTACACTTTCATACTTTTGTGCAGCCACTGCAACCGGCTTTGATGTGACCTCATCGAGAGGTGGTTTTTGATTTAGTGGAATAATTGGTACGTTTTTGCTCGAAGATGAAATTGAAAGAGCCGTCACTGCCAGTGGGCATCGCTACCTGCGACTGACTCAAGATTTTTTGTGGCCTGAACTTGAATGAATAGACATAGACGATCTTAGTGTTCAACAGGATAGAGCCACAAGCCACACAACACGGGAAAACTTTGCATTGTTGTGATGTAAGTTCCCGCTTGATGGTGACGTAATAGTGGCATAAACTGACCTCCTGGATCAGGCGATCTAACTCCACTAGACTACTTTTTGTGGTTTTTTTTTTTTGAGAAATCAAGTCAATGTGATTAAGCCAACAACGATTCCAGAGCTGAAAAACTAGAGAGTTGGCGGCGAAAAAAACTGAGCTAATCCTTATCAGGCGGAGCGAGACCCTCACTATTTCGGTTGGAGGACATGTAATCGCATCTCAAACATGGTTAAAGTATTTTGGAGACAACATCCATGAAAATCTAACATTCAAGGAGCATCTAAAAATAATCAGTTACAAAGCAATGAGAGGGAATCACGCGTATACTACCAAACGATGGAGGGCCTCAAGAAGGTAGAGGAAAGATGCTTTCAACTGTTTCTGCCTCTATTCCATATACGCCGCCCCAGTATGGTCAAAAGTACGAACAAGTCATTCAAGAGAGGTGTTGTAAACTAACAGAATTAGCTTTACTGATGACGCAATCTGCGTTATAGCGAGTAAAGTTCACTTTGGTACACGAGCAGAGGAACTTAAGCGACTGTTTCACTCACGTGGGCACAAACCAACATATGAAGATAAAATAACCGAGCGCGAACGTACGATAGCAAAGTGGCAAAATAGATGGGATCACGCATCCAAAGATCGATGGACATATAAGTTGATCCCCAAATTAATTGATTGGTAAAACAGAAAGCGAAACAAATTACTATCTAACCCGAATTTCCAGCGTACATGGTGCCACAGCGAAGACGAGAATGCACAACATATGACTTTTCACTGCACCGGATTTCATGAAGAGCGTTTCGAGCTCGCAAATGTCATCGTCGTCGTCTCCACACCTGATAACCTTGTAACGCAAATGCTGAACTCGAAAGAAAAATGGGAAGCAGTAAAAAAGTGTGCAGCAAGGATAGTAATAAAACTCCGAAACTTAGAAAACGAAAGCAAAGCGAATGCGACCGATATAGAATATCCACCAAATGCGTCAACCAAAAAAGTCTTTTTGAAACAGATCTCTTGTGAGGGTGGTGACTGTATTCAAGAACAGACGACATGCACAAACGCGTGAGCTAAAGCCTCAAGGTGAGCCCAAACAGACGACAAGTCGATATCGAGCAACGATATTCTAACTTTCCGATACCCCTTTGGTCACAAAGCTATGGAGGCTATCGATAGCGTATAACCCCGATACGCAATTAGGAGAGGAACCTGGACGCAGGCATCTGGTGTATCTAAACGACCTAAACACGGTTTCACTTTGATGAAATACATTTAACAGTCCCATGGTGGAATCAGCCAAGAGGGGAGGAATATTATAGGGTAAGTGGAAGCATGCCCCCCATACCACTGGTGTGACGTTACTTTTGATGATGTACCTCATATTTTCGATTTTAATCTCCTCTGAAAAAAAAGAGCTGAAAAACTACATTCGATTCGAGATTGTTAAGCCCATTGCGATACTCACACATTACTAACGAGTCCTTGGAAATTTTAATTCTTGACAGCCCGTATACGTGCCGCTGAATAGTTCGCAAGTGGTTTTTTACCTTGTTCACTCTTCTCGGGAGCATAGAGCCTCGACAAGACTCTTCAATTATTCACGGTTTTGTGCTGTTGATTTTGTACCGCCCCATGGGATGTCGGCATCTGCTAGTACGCGCAACATTGCGCTTCTCCAAGTGTTGTTTGGTCAACCGGAACCTCTGCTCTCCCTTGCGGGTTCCAGTCCAGTGCCCTTCTCGTGATGCTGGTAGCTTTCTCAACGTGTGACCTATCCATCGCCACTTTCAGCGTTTGTTTTCCCTAAAGATAGGTTCGCAAGATATTTCGCAAGTATTAGATTCGATTAGCGTACGACACCATTTGCAGAAATTATAAATCTTTCGATAGGGTGATTAATTTTGTGCCAACATGTATTAAGACGAAAATAATGTTAATTTTATTCCATAACATATAATCAGCTCTGCAATTTATTTTGGAGAGGTAATTAATATTTGTAGATATACTCCATTGAAATTTATCACCTACTTTTGAGTTACGTTGAATAGCCGATTGCGCGCACACACACACACCCGCACACTCTTATACGAAAGTAACTGTCAAAATAAATAATTTCCATTACGAGTTAGCTTTCAAATTTCTTAAATGAAACTATTAATATTTTCGATAAGACTCCAAATATTTTGCAATAAATAACAGTAAAGAATTTTTATTGTCAATAAATAAACACAAGAACTTTAATTTCCGTAAGCACTTTCGATTCCACACAAAGTGCTGCATCTACATGTTGGACAACACGTTAAGGCTGGCTAATAAATAACGGTACATTCACACAAAAATGTCAATATACACGCATAAATCCTTTACGCCCATACAACAACAACACCAGCAACATTGACAATAACAGTAGCAAAGAGGAGACAACGAAATTAATGCACGCATTACAACTACTAAAGAACAACAGCAGCAGCAGTGACAACAAAAACAACAAAAACAACAACAACAATATTCGAAACTCAATTATTTCAATTAATAAAGTTGCTGGTAGGTCGCATTTGCTCATAAGCGAGTGAGAGTGTATACGAGTACATATTGAGCATCGAGTTCAAGTTTGTTCGCACATACAAATACATAAATAAATACCTTTGGGCAAATACATACTTATATGTATATGCATGTAGATGTGTGTATGCATACACCTATACTAATGCGCGCTAATGGGTAAATGCTGCATGTTAACTACGCCCATTTCGGTTCGCTGGCGAAACTTGAATGCTTGTAAGGAAAGTAATCACCATTTCGTATTAAATTTACTTAGGCATTAATTAAAATCAAATTGACTGCCATTACAATACATTACAACTCATTCACAATGCAAACAAATAGCAATGGTAGCGCGCAAAAACAAGCCACAAGAGCTGGCAAAACATGCACACCAACAACACACTCGCAAAGGGTAGCCTAAGCAACAGCATTTATGTAGCCAACCTGCATGGGAAAAGTGAAAGGGGAAGCGAGATGGTATTGAGCGAATGGCTGGTATGAAAATGTAATGAATAAAGTAAGAAGTAAAGATTCGCTATGCTTAGCGTAAAAGTGAAAATAATTGAGTGTTATGGCGGGCCACGGTCGGCTGCATGGTCAAATTGCAATTACCAACAACCAATAACAGCTACAACAGCAGCGGCAGAAAGTATGAGCGAATAAAGTGCCATTACGCACTCAAAATATGTTGGCTGATGGCAGCAGTGGAAAAAATGCCTAGTTGATTTACGACTACTGCCACAATGGCTTTGGAGGAAGTCAGGTGAAGCCTCGAGCCCCATTATTGCCAGCAGGTGAGCATAGGAACCAAGCTGAGTTGATTGGCCCGTTGGCACCACAAATGCCACAACAGCTGCAACCAACAAACAACCTGCTTATTAGGCCTTTTATGTATAAACAATGACACAAACGCAAACTTGCTCACGTTTACATATGTTGAGGGCAGTAAAATAGACACAAATAATTTGAGACACTTGGAAAATTGTATAATTTCGAGATGTAAAATTGGAATAACGAAATTTCTCAAAGAGTTGCCACAATCGCTAAAACAATTTTTCTAACCAATATAAGAATTTAATTCCTAAAATTTGTTAATTATGCACATTGTGTAAAATTGATGATTTTTCAGCGCAAAAAAGAAAAATCATACCTACGGCCGCCGTAGCCGAATGGCTTGGTGCGTGACTCCCATTCGAGAGTGCGTAGGTTCAAATCTCAGTGCATGAAGCAGCAATATGATAGAAAATGTTTTTTTCTAATACTGACAAGTCCTCGAGTGTATCGCTGTCTAGAAAACAGTTTCCCATTAAAAACTTTCTGACGCCTTGAACAGGATTGTAGCGAACGGAGGGTAACGGGTTGACGGGTACTCGCTGTCAAAATTATAACACATTTAATGGCATGAAAATCCACAGAATTACAGCGGGGATGTATTTCTAGCCGTCGCTCCTCTTATTTGTGATGTGCGTCTTGACGTTTTCCACAAATAGAGGCACCTACAGTTGTATGCCGCCTCCGAAGGTCAGGCCCGAAACAGAATTGCAGCGGACAGCTCGGTCGGTTAACACAATTACGACGATATGGTTTTCAGCCGGCATATTGTGGTAAAATTAATTTTGTAGTGAAACCTTTCCCTTTGCCTTATTGGTGGAGCAACTCATTGAAGCTCATTGTTACAAAAAAAAAACGACTTCTTTCTAAATTATTTATAATTTTCGCGATTGCTTGTGCAAATCACATACATGCGTGCGTTTCAATTTTGTTGTTAATATTCTTTAAATAAAAAATAGAAAATACGGAAATAGCAAAATAGCAAAATATGCAGACCGGTATACCTCCTCGATTTAAAAGTTTCCGGAATGTATTGAGAAAACTCAAAATACAAGTTTATTCCTCACGAGTCATATTCCATATCAGGTGAATTCGATGGGTTCTTGGTCAAAGTTGCGCGACGGTGCGTTACCATGGGGTAAAACCCACGAGTTATTTTTCCACAAATCTTTTCTTTTTTGGCGAATTACATTCTATCAAAAGAGATATTTGTCGAGCTTTCGGTCAAAAAAGTGGTAGATTTCGGTCAATCTTAGCCTTGTGAGACGGGCGTTATCATCGTGCAAGATCCACAAGTTTTCTTTCCACAAATTGGGCCGGTTCCTACGCACATTCTCCCTCAAACGTCACATAACTTCCAAATTATATTCCTTATTTACCGAAGAATCGTTTGGAATGAATTCCGAGTACACAACACCATAATAACCAAAGAAAACGAGTAGCATAACTTTCAGTTTTGACCGACTTTGACGTGGTTTTTTAGGTTTCGGCTCATGTGGACAGCACCATTCAGCTGCCTGTCCACTGGGTTGCGTGTAAAACTCACGTACTCACGTCTCATCACCTGTTATAGTGAGCTGGATAAACGTTAGGTCCGAATCACTGCTCAAACCACCTTCTTCCGATGAACTTTTTGAAAGAAATTCCACTCTCTTGGAACGAGTCGAGCAGCCACGCATCTCATGCCCAATTGATGGTGTAAAGTGTTGCGAATTGATGCGTGAGATACGCTAAGTTCACGTGCTACCTCCTTCAAACTTAAATGGTGGTTTTCCAGCACCATTTCCTTGACTTTGTCGACGTTTTCATCCGTTGAAGACGTTAATGAGCGAGTAGATCGGGACAAGTCCTCCCCAACTTCTCCGCCCTCTGCAAAAGCCTTCTACCACTCGTAGACCCGTGTTTTTGATAACGCACACTCACTATAGGCTTTCTGCAACATTTTCAATGATTCAGCATACGAAATCCCATTCGAACACACAAAATTTAAGACAAATTCTTTGTTCGATATTTTTATCCATAGTGAAAATCGCAGAGCAAACCTGCGCTTGACTGATATAATTAAATGCCAACAACATGCTAATTGACATATCTAGCTCAAGCTCTGCTACTCTATAGAGGACAGTTGTACCAACATTCCAGCAAAACAAATTTAGGCAGATGTGTAACGCGCTCTTTTTAAATGAACAGTTCCCGATATTTTTTTGACAGAATGTACTTCACATAAACATCTAATAAAATGTTTAACTGTTTGACCTTCTAGCAAAAATTCGTGGCTTACAATACCGTTATAGTCCATACATACCATGAGCATAGCGTTCTTTTTTGACTGAAAATGGCGTGGTTCTTTTGGGTTTTGTTTCATTCGAAACTCTTCACTCACTCGCCAGATGTTTGGACTGCGTGTCGTACTCATAAATCCACGCCTCGTCTCCTCTAGTGACGCGTTTGATGAATGCTGGGTCGCATTCGATCTTAGAAATAATGTCATTCGCGATATCATCGCGATTACTTTTTTGCATGAAATTCAGGTTATTTGGGATCAACTTTGCAACAACAGGTCGCAACCCTAATCATGAACTGCAATACCTTGAACGGATCCATAGCAATCATTACGTCCTCTGTCAGCTCTCCAGCTCTTTGATGGTTAATTGGCAGCTATTGATCCACTTTTTTTTACTTTATTCATGTTTGCCACTACACAGGCCGTTCGTCAACCTTGATGGACGTCAACGATTGTCGGTTATTTTCTTTATAATATCACTGCCGAAAGGTTTCCTAACATTTCTAAGGTGTTCACACCATTTAATCAATTTCTAAGACATTTAATACTAACTCGTTGTTGTGAATTCAAATCCGTTTTTAAAACCGTAAAAAATTGCGAACGCGTTCAGAGGTAGATTTACTCAAGGCGACGTAACTTTTACAAATTTTAAGCCATGGTGATAAAATTACGGCACAGATTTCGTTACTTGTATGCCGCGATGTCTGAATTTGGTATCCCCACAAAACTAATACGGCTATGCAAGATAACGTTGCTCAACGAGCAGTGCCATTAGAATTGGGAAGGACTTCTCCGAGTCGTTTGATACCAAACGAGGTTTCAGACAGGGTTACTCGCTGTCGTATGACTTCTTTAGCCTGATGCTGGAAAAGATCGTACGAGCCGCAGACCTTAATTGATATTGATATAATCGGCCTTAACAACCGCGCTGTTAGTTCTGCCTTGTCCAAACTGGATAAAGAGGCAAAGCGACTGGGTTTGGTGGTGAACGAGGACAAAACGAAGTACCTCCTGTCTTCAAACAAACAGTTGGCGCACTCGCGTATCGGCACCCACGTCATTGTTGACAGTTATAATTTTGAGGTTGTAAAAGACTTCGTTTATTTAGGAACCAGTATTAACACCGATAACAATGTCAGCCTTGAAATCCAACATAGAATCTCTTTGGCCAACATGTGCTACCTTGGACTAAGTAGGCAGTAAAGTCCTCTCTCGACGAACAAAACTAACACTATACAATTCTCTCATCATGCCCGTCCTAAAGCGCGCTTTGTTAAACTCGGCCAAAATTGCGTAAGCGGCTATCGCGCCAATTAAGAAGAAGAAGATAAAATTAAGGTATAAATGTTAATCACAGATAAGGCAACCTAACAAAAAAAAGAACTTAAATCAGCTGGCTGAGAGCGTCACCTGGCGGTGGTGTCGAGAACTTTTGAATTAAGGTGGCCATTACAGGGCTAACTCTCTATCCACTTGAAAATTCCATTTTCTGTCTTCAGATTTTTCACAAAATTTTTTACTAAATTTATCTTAATTAGGTATTTCGCTCATATTTTCATATTTTCCACGTTTTGGCATAAATGAAAATTATATAAAACTTAATTAGGCCTCAAAAAACTTTCTTAAAAATGCAGCGGAATTTGGATCTTTTACTTGGGGTCCTGTTTCGCATCTGCGATGGGTGGAGAGCATTAATACATGTTTTAAACTTTTCTGTGAATGTGCAGCCTTGGCTAGATCTAGATTAATATTTTTTAAGAAAAGTATAACCGGTCCTAGCAGCCGTAGGGGACCTTATGAGTTTTATTAGAGAATCTAAAAATTCCTCATGTGAAGGGGGATAGACATTTTGAATTTGGGTTTCCTTATCACTTAAACTTCATTGTTTGAACTATTCGCTTAGCGCATTAATTATTTAGTGCACTATGCCCAATCCTGATCGGAATAAGAGAGATCTCCTATTGCAGTTCATAAAGTCTCTCTGTTGCATTATATCTATGTCCCACATACACATTTGTGAACCCTTAGAGTGAAAAATTTTCATTGTGGTAGGCATAGTCGGTTGATTGGTTGTCATTGCGCCACATAAAATCTAGTTTCGTTAATATTTAATTTATATATATAAGTATCCTCCCTCGCAAAAAGTATTTTCCCATACACTGCACATTCATGCAGCCCTCAAGTGATACGCAAATATTCTGCTATACTCTACCACTGAAAGCACATACTATATATATGTATTATACATGGCTTTGTGTGTGCGTGTGTGTGTTATATTATGCTGATAGTACCAATTAAATAACGCTCGAATTTGTAGCCTAATTAGAGCAAATTTGTGGTTATTGGCATTCAACACCCACACTCAGGCAACATCAATATCCAACCGCCGGCAGGTCCATGTGGGCATATCCCATAGCAAATACTGCAAGCAGGTACATATATACGCACATATATACATACACCCATGCGTTTAAATTCGTACTATTTATAGATTGTGTTGCCGATATTCGAGAGTATTTCGTTGCGGATGCATGAAAAGTTTCATCAAGCCAGCTGGTCTACATCTAAATTCGGTAAATCTCCACCATCACTACCTCGTCTACATTTGCAAACGTATAGTTGCCACCTGGAGCACTTGCATACATATATATACATGCATACACACATACATATGTACATAGATAAGCACGCACATAAATATCCAGTGCAAGTACAGCGAACAGCTGTTGAATGAAGGCGTTTACTGCGGGCTCGACCAAATCTCTGCTCACCGGCACACACAGGTGTTCTCATACATACACACGCACACAGGCACATACATATTCGTACCTGTTTGTGTATGCACGTGCACGCATACATATTTACCGCCAATATCATTTATTCCACCCTATGGCAAGCCAAAAATTTGTGTGCTGCCACACAACCGCCATAGACTTCCCCAACAAACTGCGAACAACCCACTGCCAAATCGTTAGGACTTCGCCGTATGAAGGGGCAATGCATTCATTGCAGGATAAGAGCAAATGAATTTCGAGCGCTATCGACGTAATAGTCAACTAGTCAGTAGTAGATCGTTGAGGCGTTTCCGTTTGCAAAATACCAGAAAATGAAGACAAAGTGGGCAATTAGTTGTAGGAAGCTATGCGCATAATAATTAATTTAATATTAAAATGTAATTTGCGTATAGTGGAAATTTATTATATGGGCATTTATGTATGTACTCGTGTAGGTGCAGGCTTACACATAAATGCGTGCGACTATTGTTTGTTTGTTTGTTTGGTTGCCTGGTTGGGGGCAGCCAGTGCGTTCGCGTCGCGAAATGCAAGCGATTTGGTTATTCCACAACTTTTATAGAGTGCTGCTATTAATTTACCAAAATTAGATTCACTTCAGCTCGACATATTTTCATCAATAAATTAATTGTGGTGAGTAGAATTTATTTATTTATAATTTTCAGTTCGCCGTTTTTGAAGTTTTTTTTTTACTCGAAGCTGAAGTTACCCCACCAGGATTTAGAGTAGTTATTTTGCACTGCATCGACTTCATAAACAACTGGCGGACTTTGAGACGCCATAGTAGAGTTGGAAAACTAACGATAGTAGGGGCTATCGGTATTTTCGATAGATTGCGATTGTCAAACTTTATTTTATAGACTTACTGTTTTACTAGTCATTTGTATACAAGCACAAGGTGGTCCAAAGTTAATAATTTAATTTTGTTTCTTAATAACTTGTTTACTTAATAAACATTTTCTTTTTTTGAGTGATAGAAATCCTTATTTTGACCTAATACGCGCTCCAGTACCTGTCTGTTTGTGTACTGCAGCTGTAGGTATAATTCTCTAGTGTCAAATATGTTTGACGTCAAACGCCATTTAAAAAAATTACGAATCTTCAAATAGGGTGATTAATTTTGCGCCAGCTTAGAGAGAGGTGACTTAATTGACGGTACAACCTTTTTCGATGTTTTGCCGAGCTCTTCCTCCTATTTGTAATGTACGACTTGATGTTATTCCACAAATGGAGGTTTTTAAGTCGCCTCCGAACGGCAGATGGTTTTTTATGAGAAAAACACTTGGAGGTTTCCCATTGCCTGCCGAGAGTTAGTGCACAAAAATGCAAACCCGCGAGATCTTTCTAGTCACGCTCAAACGAATTTCTTAAGCTAATAAAGCTGTAGCTCTCGAATTAAGTGGGTATCCTTACCGGGCATTGTCCGTTAGGTAAAACTTGAGATTGTCCTTTCTGCAGAACCTGTTTCGAAGATGAGATTGATCCATCTCAGCACTTTCTTCTCAGCTGCCCTGCTCTCGCCTGAAGACAGCTGCACTTGTGATGCCGTAGTCATAACACCATAGGCGCAACATTACAGCATATGTCGATTAATCATGCCGTAACTATAAACAGCTGATACTGAAGTAGAATTAATGACAACTTTTGCATTTTGTCATAGAAACACTGATAATTTCCCACTAAGTGAATTAATTTTACGTCGATCATTTCTAATATTAAATTTTTTATCGCAAATATCAAAGGAATTGTTAAGTATTACACAGCTGCTTAAGGTTACTGGAAAACACCAAACTTCAATAGATACATACGGCTATGGTTATGGCTATGGCGTTATGGTGCAGCTATGGATGCAGAACAGCTGATTGCTATGGTTGCGGTTATGGGTAAGGTAAAGCACCACTAATTGCAGCTTGAGTTTCAAATATCTCGGCTCTCACTTTTTTGCATATATAGCAGGTTTAAATATCCACACCTAGTGAATTCCATCAGCAGCTTGAAGCGGTTAACCCATGTATTATAATCAATCATCCTCCAATCCGAAGCCCCTTCTTCCTTTTTCCACCTTTCATGCCCAAAGTTTGGAGCTTGTGCACTGCCGAATGATAGCCACGCACCCAATCCATTCGGCTACGGCGGCCGCTATATATTATATATATATATATATATATATATATATAATTGGCGCGTTCACCCTTTTTGAGTGTTTGGCCGAGCTTCTCCTCCTATTTGTGGTGTGGGTCTTGATGTTGTTCCACAAATGGAGGGACCTACAGTTTCAAGCCGACTCCGAACGGCAGATATTTTTGTGAGGAACTTTTTCATGGCAGAAATACACTCGGAGGTTTGCCATTGCCTGCCGAGGGGCGACCGCTATTAGAAAAATGTTTTTCTTAATTTTGGTGTTTTCACCGAGATTCAAACCGCCTTCTCTCTGTGAATTCCGAATGGTAGTCACGCACCAACGCATTCGGCTACGACGGTCGCTATAGACATTTGAAAAAACGTACGTTAGCGCTGAAGTCACTAGAATTTCCATCCTCTAAATTTCATTCGTAATCATTTTCTTTTCTGCTTTTCAACGGCAATAGATTTCTTAAACAGATTTTGGACTCACCAATTTAATATCAGTAATTTTTATAGCAGATCCTTTTATGATATCCTATTCTGAAACCACAGTTGCTTTGGTCGTTAGACTTCTGACGAAGGGATTAGATTAGATTAGATTATATTAGATTTGTGGGGGGTTCGACTAGTTCAAGCTCTCAGTCAGGAGGCAATTGTACTACACCCGGGTTAAATTTCAGTAGAAAGAATAGAGATAGGAAAGATAAAATGTGATGGGTAAGACGGATATATTAGTTTGAGATCACTCTTCCACAAATCTCTTGGATTCATTGATGAATCTTAAGAGATCCGGAAGATGATGAGTATAAACTTTACCTATACTCAGTATATCGCACCGTTTTGTATAACCTTGAACGATGAAACCCACACGAAAGCGGTCTTCAGAACACTCCCAGGACCGATAGACGACCCGAAGTTGAAAGGCGAAACACTTTCGAAAGCAGATACCTAATCCATAAATAGCGAAAAATTTAGAGCTAAGTATTTTGTGTGGTATGTAACCTGCAAGAGTGGCAAAGGGCGTCGACGTTCAAGACAACTGGCACAATAAACAAAGAAATTTGCATAAGCTGGTGCTTGATAGCAAAACGATTTCTGCACTTTATAAGAAATGATGGAGCAAGCATAATATTTTGGACACATTCAGCTTCAGCTATGCGGGATTCACCATTAACTTCCAAAAATAATGAATCATCTATATGCTCCACAATGTCGATCTATTGGGCGGGATGAAGCAATAGGTGAGAGCAAGCTGAAAAATTTTTAAGTCTAGGATTTCTACTTAAAAAGGAACAAGGGCACAAAACAAATCAATAATAGCATTCTGGAAAGATTTATTTATTTTTTATTTATTTAAAAAAGTCAAGAAAACAATATTTCAGGCTGACTACTAAGAACTAACTAAAAAAAAGAATTCATTTCTACAGCAAATTCTTTCTTAGAAAATGAGAAATCCAGCCTGTTAGAGTTGGAGCGATCGCCATTAAAATCACGAAGAGCACGTTCAAGCAAAGCATTGAACTTATTTAAATATAAAGGAAGAGCGTTACGGAGAATTCTTTTTAAAAACCAACGAGAGAGACAGAATTGATCTTCTACTTTCCAAGGGCTTCAGGTTGATCAAAAGCAAATGTGTTCTATAAGATGAGATAGGATCAGAAAATTTTACTGATCTTAGTATAAATTTCAGAGAAACCTTTTGTACACGTTCGATCCTGTCAATTAGAAAGCTATGGCGGCATATTCGAACTTGAAGCGAACGAATACATTAAACAATAATTTCAGGGCATAAGAGTCCGTCTAAGACAGAAAATGGTTTTGATAAGAAGAAATTCATATGGCAATTAAATGAGAAACATAAGATACCCAGAGCTCAACTCCCCTCGATGGGGGATGCTCCGTTGGTGCTTTCTGACAAGGTGAAGTATCTAGGTCTAATCCTTGACAGTAAGCTAACGTGGAAGCCCAACATTGAGCAGAGAGCAAGGAAGGCAACAATCGCCTTGTATGGATGCAAGGGTGCAATTGGCAAAAGATGGGGCCTCTTGTCTAGAGTTGTATTTTGGCTCTATAATACCATAATAAAGCCCATCCTGTTATATGGAGTCATTGTCTGGTGGAACTCACTGGAGAGGACGACATCAGTTAAAAAGCTAGAGAGAGTTCAGAGGTCTGCACTCATTGGAATCAGTGGGACGCTTCGAACTACTCCTACCCTGGCGCTTAATGTAATGTTAAATGTTGTACCTATAGACATCGCAGGCAGAATTGCCGTTGCACGTACCGCAATCACACTAAGACGCTTGGGCTATAAGCTCAATCTCACATATGGGCACTCAAGAATCTTCAGAAACTTTGAGTTCATCCCCTCGTCGACGGATCAGTGTGGGCCCTCGCTTAGTCCAAGCGGAACTTTCTCCACCCATATTCCATCAAGGGAGGAGTGGACCGGGGACAACACTTGGGGACAGGGCCTAGTTAACCTGTTCACGGATGGCTCGAAGCTGGACGGTAGGGTTGGAGGAGGAGTATTCTGCAAAGAGGTCACAGTAACATTGCTGGAAACTGTAAGGCCAACGAGCTGGCCAGACAAGGGACCTGTGAGGTAGTGTACCCGCGAAAGGAGAGGATCGGGATCCCCTTGACAACCTGCGCTCTACTTCTGAAAGAATGGGCTTTTCACCAACTCAGCGAGCGCTGGGCAAGTACACGAACCTGTAAGGTCGCGAAGTCCTTCTGGCCACGTTTGGATAGGAGGCATTCGAGGAATATTCTGAGGATGACAAAATCTCATAGCTCAAATTTCGTGGGCATCCTCGCGGGGCACTGTCCGCGGGGTATACATACCGTGAGACTCGAAATTACTTCGAGTCCTTTTTGCGTCAGCTGTATGGAGCATAAAGAAGTTAACACAACCGCAGACTACTCACCGTTCGTAGTCCGTAAACACTCAACCTTCCCCATCCCTTTCCCTTTCGTACTTTTTTCCTTCACCTCTTTTCCCCCTCTTGCAATGGTATCACAAAGGATGAACCAAACTTCTTTCATCCAAGTGGACCCACTCTCTGGGCAACCATCACCTAACCTAACCTAACTAAATGAGAAACGACCGTGAAAAACTACACCCAAATCTTTAGATTGATATTTAAAGAAAATTGAGATTTTTGACACCACATAACCAATTTCTCTATATCTGATTTAAGCCTGCATACGTCAATTGTATTATTTATAACTGAAAATAAATGTAAATCGTCAGCACACAACAGAAAATTTGCAAATGAGAAGCAATTACTAATGTCGTTTATGAATAATACAAAGAGTAGCGGACCTAAAACACTTCCCTGAAGCACTCCAGGGCACGCAATGAAAGTTTCAGAGGAAATACCATCAATTGTGACCACACAACGCCTTTCGTATAAGTAGGATTTCAACCATTGCAAGAAAACAGAATGAAACTCAAGCGAAGATAATTTATGTAGTAAAATGTTGTGAGAGACGTTGTCGAAAGCTTTCGAAAAATCCGTATAAATGCAGTCGACTTGTTGCCCTGCTGAGAAGGCTCGAATACAATATTCACTAAAAACGGCGAGATTAGACACTGTGGATCGTCCAGTGATGAATCCAGCGAATCGAAATTAAGCTTTTAGTGGCAAAGGACATCTTTTCTCTGACAAACATTCATGAAAGACATACGAAAAAAGTTGCAACAGGAGGGAGAGAAAAAGTGATATCAAAACTTTTACCATATGGAACTTTTTTAAGCAAAATATGATAATTTTTTTATAAAAAACCTCCAAAAAAACAAAAGTAGCCAATAGGAGTGGGGACCATAAGGAACAACTTTAAGTGGTAAAATAAACATAAAAATAAAACAAAAGTTTTAGATGCTTAAAAATTTCACACTACATTCATGTCAGTCCATATGAAGAAAATAAATACAATTGAGCATTTTTGTACATTTCTATTAAGCGGTTGACGGCAATCTCCAAATTTAACCGACCATAAGACCCATTTTGTCAATCAGAGTCATGTTTGAAAAATTCTAGTAAATCGAAAAAGAAATATTAAATAATGGTGAAGTTAAAACTTCAGAGTATGCTGGCCCAGATTATCAACCAAGAAGGTTTTGCTGTAACTTTGGTGAGTTTTTACGGCAATCATACACTATAAGCTCCTGTCGAGAGAGAAAAAGGCGTTATAGAATTTCTCTATTACATACACCCCAAGTAAAGTTTTAAAGAAAAAAATTGTTAATACGGTTCTCAAACTTTTTACTGATATTTTGGTCACCTTTTGAATTTGTCAAAAAACTTAATGAAAAATTATGCGCTAAATCGCATATCTAGTTGCACCCGAGAACGAACTCCGAGTCGTACCATTTCGGCAAAATTCCATTCATTCTTTATGTCTTCAAATTCTTTTCAATTTAGATTCTACAACTTCGGTTTTACAATTTTAGTTAGTTAGCTTTGCTCGCCCACTTTTCCTCTCTCCAAAGTCGTTGTTAGCTACTTTAAAACCATCTTCTTGCGCGCGTAGAGCTGCTACCATTTCGTTCTACATGTGACAGTGATGCCAAGAAATATGTGTTTGTTTTGCGATTTCCTTTCTTCTGTTTGGACTCTTGATTGTTTGTTGCAATATTCCCATAGAGGAGATTCTTTTTAGCGCTCTGGATAATTTTTAGTGCTTTGCTGTATAGAATAACATCTATGTTTATATTGCATGTTCATATGTTTGCACAGGGTGGCGCAACAATCGCTTTTGATACGGTATAATAATGGAGCAACGAGGATTAAAAATCATTGCTAATTTTTTTCATTTCAAAAGCTAGGCATAAAAAATTTCATAAATTCTCATGCTCGGGGTCTAGGGGCTCAATCCAAATTCGAAATGTTTGATAAAATTTATAAGGAAATAGACTGAAAACATTAAAGAATTTTAAAATTTCTTTTCATGCTTTTTCATGGAAGAAATACACTCGGAGGTTTGCCATTGCCTGCCGAAGGGCGACTGCTATTAGAAAAATGTTTTTCTTTTTTTTTAATTTTGGTGTTTCACCGAGATTTGAACCTACGTTCTCTCTGTGAATTCCGAATGGGAATCACGCACCAACCCATTCGGCTACGGCGGCCGCCGTATATACCTATTCTAAAAAAGAAGGAAAAAAAAGTACAGGGTGCGTTATATTTTATGTCGGTATGAATAACTTTAAACATTGAATAACTTTGAAAAAAGAAACTGATTTGTATAAGTGAGGTAATTTTTTTCGGTTTGGTTATTTACAATTTAATAAAACTATTTATTAAAACTATGAATACAATATCAATCAAGTTTCCACATTTATTAGCAATCACAGACTGCGATCTTTTCTCTGCCTTTGTCATCACTTTGTCAAGCATTTCGGGTTTTATAGCGTCGATTTCGGCACGAATGTTTGCCTTAAGCTGGTCAATAGTTGCGGTTTATTAGCGTAAACCTTTCTTTTCAGATAACACCACAAAAAGACGACCGAGGGGTTAAGTCAGGTGAACTGGGGGGCCAGTCGATGTCGCCTCTTTTTGACACTAGACCTCCCGGGAATTTTCGTTGCAGAAATTCAATTATTGCATTCGCAGTTTGGCACGGCGCACCGTCTTGTTGAAACCATTAACCGTCTAAACCTTTCTCACGCATTTGCGGGCAGAAATAATGGCCCAACATCCATCGATATCGGTTTCCATCGACCGTTTCGTTTTCTCGGTAAAAATACGGCCCAATGATGGTTTTGGCGCAAATGCCGGCCCAAACAGTTACTTTCCGGTCATGCAATGACGTTTCATGTATCTGGTGTTGATTCTCAGTTCCCCCAATGCGGCAATTTTGTTTATTCATGCTGCCAGAGAGGTTAAAATGTGCCTCGTCAGTCATTAAAATTTGTTTCCAAAAATTGGGTTCAGTGTCAACCATTCGAGCGACTGTTTGGCGTATTCCAAGCGACGGAATGGTCTGTCGGGAATATTCTTGTATCAATTGCACTTTATACGGAAATAAATTTAAATCATCCTTTAAAATGCGCCGCATTGTGGTTTCACTGACGCCAAAATGCTGAGCGCGACGACGATATGACACTGTTGGCTCCTGGGCAACGCTCTCCCTCACTGCTTCAACAAGTTCACTAGAACGTCTTGGTCATTAACGAACGGCATGTTGACGATCTCCTACTGCCCCGAGCTCAAAAAAAATTCGACACCAAATGACGAATAGTATTGTCAGACAGTCCCTACTTGCCGCGTTACTTTTTGCGTTATGCGCGTTGAGTTTGAACAGTAGAACGACTATTTTCGATGTATAGCGTCACTATTTCATCGCGTCGTTTCGGTGTAAAGCGATCCATGGTTGAAATTGTACTGAATTGACGTATCGAAAACATGTCCAATTTAGTCCAGAAAAATGTCTTTAAAGAAGTGGGATAAAAAATAAAAAAAAAGTTTAGAACTTACACTTTTATTTAAGATTGACAATTCTTCTAATTCTTTAAACAAATTTCAAAGTATAGGATATACGAACCAAATTGGGGGACATCAGAATTCGCTTTAGAGGTATGGTTCCTTCGGCAAAGTCTCTTATTTTGATCCCTAGAATACGATTTTCACAGAGCAATGAGCGATTTTTAAATCGACCCGCCCTAATGTACATACAAAAAAGATGAAAAATACAAACATATATAAAAATGTTTGAAAAAATATTTCCCTTTTTTATTTTTGAAGGACAAACCACTCATATTAAAAAAAAAGATTTTTTGTGGGAAATATTTCATTTTTTTATTTACAATATTTGGAAGAATTTTTTTTTCATTAAATAGACTGATCAAATTTTGAAAAGAAGTCAATACTTTTGAAATGAATTCAATATGGAAAACTTTTCAATATTGACAATAAAAAAAATTTCACGAAGCTGGAAAAAAGATTATTTTCCTAAAGGAATTTTTAATTAAAAGTGCGCTATATGCTAAAAGAGAAAACACACATATCTATAAAAATATTAAAGAGAACCAAAGATAACTCATTTCTTTTAATTTTTAAGGACAAATGATTTAAAAAAAAGCAAAAGGTGCGTGTAGCGTAGTACACATTACAGAAGTGAAACTTTCAGGGCAGACAAAGAAAGCGGGAGAAACCCGAGAGAGAATGAGGGAGAGAAAGAGAAGGAATATATATCTAAATAAATTCACAACATTTGCAGAGAATACAAATAGACAAAATTTACAAAAAAAATCCGTTTATTTTATATTTACATAGTCACTCACTAAATTTTACAACATTTTTAGAAAATATAATAGTATTAATTTAATATATGAAATATTCTATTTAATTATTATTTACATTGTTATCATTATATGCTTCAATAGGTACTAATATTACGATTGGTTTATGATAACTAAAATATGATATATATTATATGTCTTTGATTGTACATTATCGATATTACGGGAAATAATGCACGTGGTATATCAACTTCGTATACATATATAGCTTCTGTCGCCAAGGCGTACTGCCACAGTACGCTCAATACGATCTGTCGTATTCTAACTATACGTTGCTCTCTCTCGCTCCGTTGTATTAGCGTGGCGTTAGAGCCGTGCGCACATACACTATCTTCCTCTTTGATGTATTAGCGTGACGTAGAGCGTCTAACACTATAACGTGCATAGACTGGGCACGGGCATATGCACTACTATCTATCCTGTTCTAACAATATGTTGCTCTCTTTCGCTCTACTATTGTAATATGGTATTAGTGCTGTACGATTACGCGTCACTCTCTTTCTCTCTCTGTTATATTTTAGCGCCTTGTATATAATGTAAACGTGGTTCTTTTTTGCTCTTACAATACGAGTAACGTCGTATGACTTAGACTAGAGTCTTAGCGTAGGAGTAGGAGAAAAGACGAAGGACCGCACAAAAGGGAGACGTGAATAGCCTAAAGTGTATCTAAGATATATAATATAACGGCTGATTTTTTAGCTATTATCTTTTTAAACAGTTGGTTTAAACAGCTGACGCACGTTTCGTGTTTTGTTTCACATTCAAACATCTTCAGTTTGGTCTATAATTTAACCATGAATCGTCTTACAAAGGAACAACGCTTGCAAATCATTGAATTTTATTATAAAACTGCGTGTTCTGTTAAGAAAGTGTAGGATCCACTTTTTTATCGAAAAATTGTGTTCAGCCACGAAGCTCATTTTTGGATCAATGGGTACGTAAATAAGCAGAATTGTCGATTTTGGAGTGAAGATCAGCCAGTAGAATTGCAAGAGCTACCAATGTATCCAGAAAAGGTCACAGTTGGGTGCGGTTTATGGGCTGGAGGTACCATTGGACCGTACTTCTTCAAAGATGCTGCGAATCGTAACGTAACTGTGAATGGTGAGCGCTACCGTGAAATGATATCCAACTTTTTTTTGCCCAAAATGCAAGAGCTTGACTTGCATGACATGTGGTTTCAGCAAGACGGTGCCACATGCCACACAGCACGCGTAACAATGGACTTGTTGAGAGGCGAGTTCGGTGAACATTTTATTTCACGTTCGGGACCTGTCAATTGGCCACCCAGATCGAGCGATATAACGCCTTTAGATTATTTTTTGTGGGGCTATGTTAAAACTCATGTCTATTCAGACAAGCCTGCTTCAATTAACGCATTTTTGAACAACTTTCCAATGACTCTTAAAAAATCGCCCTATATAAGGTATAGCTCTCTCTCTCTTTCTCCTTTTCCTCTACGTTATATCTTTTTTTCTGTCGCGGAACGAAAATGCCCAAAACGTTGCATGGCCTTGAAATTTTATTCTTCATTCTCGCTCGTCCATCGACGCCTAAAAAGTTTCACTTCAAAAATAAAATTTTTTTTGCAACTTTTTTTTAAAGCAAACGAACATTTTTTGTTTTTAGTTTAAAAAGTTTTTTTTGGATAATAATTTTACTATAGGGTCGGCCATGTAAAATTTGCTTTTTGAATCGGCTATAACAAAAAACTAATCAATATTTTTTCAAACTTTTTTTTTTAGTTTGAAGATTGAATATTGCCATTTATGAATACAAAACAATATCGTTCAAATGACTGCCACGACTGGCTTTACAGTAGGCCATTCGATCAACCCACTTTTTAAGCACATTTTCGATTGTTTGGACTCCAATTTCATGAATGGCAACTTCGATTTCGTGTTTAAAGCATCAATCGTCCCTGGATGGTTCGCATAGCATTTGTCCTTAACGGGTCCCCACAAAAAATAGTCCAATGGGCTTAAATCACAGCTCCGAGGTGGCCAATTGATATCGGAATTCAAAAACGGTAGCCAAAAGTTCGAGTGTAACTTTGGCAGTGTGACAAGTTGCACCGTCCTGTTGAAACCAAATGTCGTCCATGTCATCCTCTTCAATTTTTGGAAACAAAAACTCGTTGAGCATGTCACGGTAACGCTCGCCATTTACTGTAACCGCGGCTCCTCGCTCATTTTCGAAAAAAATGGCCCGATGATGCCGCCAGACCAAAAACCGCACCAGGGAGTGACTCGTTGCGGATGCACTTGCTTCTCTACAGTAACGTGTGGATTTTCTGAGCCCCAAATCCGACAATTTTGCTTATTGACGTAGCCACCGATGTGAAAATCAGAAAAGAAGAAGAAGACTCACTACTTTGGAAATAGGTTTTCAATATTTCCCAATTTTGTTCAAGCGTATAGCGTCCCATTTCGTAAATGTCAAACCATTAAGTAAATTATGAACACATTTGACATGTCATTTGTGTTACCATTCTCCAAAAAATAGGTGGTTCAAAAAGCAAACACTATATGGCCCACCCTGTATGTGGAAAATAAATTTATTTTAAAAACTACTTAAATAAATTGTATTTTTTTAGAAAAAACCGGAGATATTTAACTTTAAAATATATTTTTGAAATTTTTTTTTGTATAGAAACTAAAAAAAAATTCATTTTAAAAACTAGTTTAATTAAATTTAATGTTTTTAGAAAAAAATTAATTTTTTTGTTCACAATTTTTGGGAAAACTTTTTTTAAAGCAGTTAACTGAAAAAACTCAATTTAGAAGCTAATTTAGAAAAAACTCAGTAATTTAGAAGTTTATTCAATTTTGAAAATTAAAAAAACATTACGAAAAAAAATGTTTTATGAAGAGTATATTTTATAATGAAAGAGAAAAAAATCATATATGAACTTATATATAAATATTAAAAAGCACCAAAGAATTTTTGTTTCAGAAAAACTCCAAAAAATGTTCATCTTTGCGTAAATCGCAAAATCATAAAATTTTTTGCAAAACTTTTTCAGTTCACTTCTTTTTATACTCAAGTCTATAAATAACCTTATTAAAAAAATAAACAAAGTGCTAATTACTTGGGTTACTTGACATGGAATCACTCTTTTTCATGGCAAGAATTCACGCGATGGCTTGCCAATGCCTGCCGTGGAGCGACCGCTGAGCAATTTTTCTTTTAAAAGTCGATTTTTTATGCCTACAGTAGGCCTTGAACTAGGTCCAGACGAATGCGTGTTACGCATAAACCCACTCGGGGGAGGCTTTTATTTTTTTATTTATTTATAAAACTTAAAGCGTAAATGCTAATTCAAAACAAAGCAATAGCATTACGATTACTAGAACCACATAATTCGACTAGTGCAGGATTTTTTCTTTTTTACTGTGAAGTCAAATCTTTCTTTAATATTCGCAAATCGGTGCCAAATTTTACTAATAGTAGCTGGTTATTTCACAAATAACTAAATCTCAGAAACAAAATAGGTAAAAGGCCACTGTCGCCACCCTGTACACGCTGCCCTCATTCGTTATGCTTATTGTTGTTGCTATCAGTGCTGTTGTTGCACACGTTTGTTGTTGTTTTCATCTTCTTCGTTGACTGTTGGTTGTTTGCTTGCTTTTGGTAACTAAAATTAATTTGCCACCATTGCAAAAAACAAATTGTAGCATCTTTCATTGCAACAACTACTCGACAGCGTGGAGTAACACAGAGCAGCACCAAACAACAAAGATACCATTAACATTAACATCAACATCAGCATGAGCATCAACTATGTAGTGGTATAACTGTATATACGTACAACCACCATAGCAATAACAATGCTAATAGTTGTAGCAATAGCAACAATAACATTAACAACAACAAGGAGTACAATAACTTGTGCGCGCATGCAAACATTTATAATCATTTTCCCGGGGAATTGTGCTTCGTATATATGCATGTATCTATGTGTGTGTGCGTGTGTTTGCATTGAAATTGTGGTTATGGCCAAAGGAAAACAACCAACAACCACTAAGACAACACCCGGAGCTAACATAATGCTGCCAACAACAAAATACCAACACCAAAATACAACAAAAATCCGCAATCTTACTTGGTCACAGAAAAGAAAAATTACATTTTGTCGAGAATTTCTAATAGGAGGAGATGCACCAGAAGAGCTTTGGTTTATATTGTATTTATACATAAATGCCACAGTAAAGAAATAGTAAACATCAAACAGCATTTCGGATTACTACAAAGTACACGCTGGTAATTAAGGGTGCGTCAGGATGATAACGCCTAAAGTGATATGCTTTTCTTCTCTAAAATAGTAAAAATACTCTGAAAAAGAAGAGTAATTCGCTACTAACTAAGCTTGAGCTTTTTACACATACACCTATGCATACCCACACATCCATGTAAGCTCACTAGTCAAGCAAAAATAAAATATTTCGAAAATTTTACTTTATAATGCATTAGGACACAGAGGACTTGAGGAAGCGTTGCATACATCAACACGTTCAAAAAGGGAATGTTATCTCAATCTTCGAGAAAAGATTACTTTTTCGGTCCCTACCAAGTCTTCATTGTGATAAATATCCCTTCCATTTGAATAGGTTCAGAACAAATTAGGCCTGAAGTGCTCCTATTCCTCGCCCTCTTCATGAAACTATTTTTTAATGCTCAATTAAATCGTTTATTGTAATTTAACTTTTTGATAACGATATTTTTGTAGTAAGTAGTCAGTAAGAACAATTATTTATTGACTTCACAATGAATGAAATTTATGTTGTACTCATTCTCCGACCTTCTTCTTTGGACCAACTATTATGCAAATGGTTTTAAATGGTTAAGGAAGGTTTCTTCCCTCTTCCTCTCTTGAGTTCCTGGGCAATGGCATAAGTGCTCACAAGCCTCTCTTACGCTATGATTTCCAATTTCCATGATTTAATAAATGTCTTCGACAGCGTGCCTCATCTTCGATGTGCATATTAGTGAAGTGACCGCTTTGCTATTGCATTCGAATCATATTTGTGATCCATATACCACACAAATATTTTTGGCCGCTTGCTTCGACCTCTCGCTTTGATTGTAGAGCTAATGAAAAATATGTGAAATTTTCCATTTTTTTAATTCTATTTTGGCACATTATGCTCATAACACACAACTGGCTTCACCAAGCACAAATCGATGGCGCGGCGGGAAACAAGAATACTGCGCTGTGGTAACTCTGGGCTTCAAAAATGCTTACCAATTTCCAAACGTCCAGACATATTTCAAGCAGTATTCCAAACTTGCCTTAACGCAGGCACTTTCCCAAAGAGGTGGAAGAAACAAACACTTGTATATACTTTTACCCAAGGGCAATAAAAAATCTGGCGAACCCGAGTCTTACCGACCAATAAGTCTACTAGACACAATGGGGAAAATTCTGGAAAGAATTATTTGCTACAGGCATTTCGCTGAAGACAAAGGTATTCTATGCACTACCAGTTTGGCTTCAGGAAATCCCGCTCAACAATAGATGCTATCAAATGCGTGGTAGATTTAGCAACAGAAGGCATTGAAGGCAACAGATGGCGCGGCGGGAAAAAAGAATACTGCGCTGTGGTAACTCTGGACGTCAAACATGCTTTTAACACAGCTAGCTGGCAGCATATAATAGAAACTCGCAAAAATAGGGTCGCCTAGTTATAGAATCAAAATAATTGAGATCTATTTCAGTGACCATAAACTGAGATTTAGAAGTAACAAAGGCGTTAAGGAGTACATCGTATCAGCAGGGGTTCCTCAAGGATCAGTTCTGCGCCCACTGCTATCGAAGCTAATGTACGACGGGGTTCTAAGACTGGATATGCCCCCTAGAACTAAAGTCATTGCATTCGCGGATGACATCGCGGTGGTAATGGTAGCAAAACATATCCACGAAATTGAGAGGATCGCAAGCGAATTAGTAAGCAGGATCAAGACTTGGCTAAGGTCTATGAAGCTGGAATTGTAGTAGCTGAGCATAAGACCGATGTAGTTCTAATAAGCAGCAGGACGATAGTAGGAACTATAAATGTACATGTTGGGTCTGTAACCATTAGTTCAAAACCCGCTATAAAATACCTAAGAGTGATGTTTGACAGCCGTTTAAACTCCAAAACGCACCTGGAATACGCTGTGAAGAAGGCATCGAGTGTGCAGTACTGTCTGTCGCGAATCCTGCCAAATAATGGTGGACCTAGCCACAGCAAAAGAATTCCATAGGTATAGCAGGTTAGTCAGCTCAGTTCTTTTTTATGCCGCACCGATCTGGACTGATGCACTGAACCTAAATAGTTTCACAAAAAAAACGGACAGCAGGGCTAAACTCCATTGACATTTTGGCGAAAGAAATGCCGAGAGTGTATATAAGGCTATCTGAACACGATGGTAGAGCAAGTCATAAAACTATTGCAGAAGAAGAAAGGCATCGTTCGATCGCCCACTGGCAGGAGCGGTGGAACAGATCACAGAAAGGTAGATGGACGCATGGGCTAATACCCATTCTTACGTCGTGGTTAGAAAGGAACCATGGGGAAACAAACTTCCACCTAACCCAGTTTCTTTCAGGGCATGGAGTATTTCGAAAATATCTCCGTAGATTCGGCCATGACAGTTCCCCAAACTAACCAATCTGCACGGATAGGGAAGAAGACGCTGATCACGTCTTGTTCCAATGCCCACGCTATGCTCCCGAAACTTGTGGTATATATTTAACGGAGATAATATTATAGATTTTATGCTGATATCGGGTGATAACTGAAAGCGAATCTGCGGGCATGAGAAACATTTTCATAATGGTTTAAGACGTGCGATGCTTCGCAGACGTAATAACTAGCAGCCTATGAGCTAACCAGCCCCGTCAGGTAATTCCTTCTTGGACAGTTCTGCGGGGAAAGTGGTAGATAGTCGAAAGGTGTTTAGTACGTAGGTGTAGCTTTGAGGCTACAAGTCGTGCATACTGCTATGCCGGTATAGCAGTACTCATGAGAGTTCCTTCTTCACGGGCGTCTTCCCGTAACAAAAAAAAAAAAATAACCAAGAACAAATCTCTCAAAGACCTTTTTTTGAAGCGATTTGAAGCTTTTAACTTACAAACATTTAATTTAATTTACTTCTCTTTAGTCTGAATGGGTTATATCTTTGAAACAATAGGAAAACACGTTCAATTTCTACTATTGTTGTTTACACAAAGTGATATGATATCAGCAAAAAAAAAATTAGGAAGTGTTAAAATCAATTTTCGCTTGAGGTGATACGAATATAAATATTTTTTTTATTGCAAACCACTTCTAATTTAAGAATGTACTGATAATTTAAAAGATAAACTAACCTTTTAAGGTAAAAATATAGTACTTCAATATTTTCACCAGTTTAGACTGTTTCTGCCATTTCGATTTTCATTCATTTTTCATAAAAACATATTTCATTCTGCAACAAATATTATTCAAACTAAAGCTTCAAACTGTATACAAAATTTATAAGAAATCTAAAACATTGTATTAAATTTCTAAACTTTTTTAATAAAAATTTAAAAAAAAATTAGGTACCGAATTTTATAGTTCAGTAAATTTTTCGATATGGAGAAAATAGGCAACATTGTCAAGAAAAAAAATATACAGAAATCAACGAGAATTTTTTTTTATATTCAGACTTGTTTATTGTTCATTATAATAATAATTATTATATAATTTAATAAGCTATTAAATTGTGTAACAAAATATTTTCTAAAAATTCTAATTAAAATGTTCGAAACTTTAAAGAAAATTTTTAGATTTCCTATAAAAAGGACTATGTTTTTAATTTAATAAATTTTAATTTATTGTTGTTGTTGTTGAAGTCGAGCCCTAGCTACGCTTGACAGCTTCTGCAGATGGGATGGAAGGGGAGGTTGAGTCTGGCTGCATGATGCCCTACTTTCCAATGACCTGTAAAGGTTGCAGGGATGCGTGAAATGTTTCGTCGAGAATATCCTAACAGGTGATTCGTCTTTTGGTCTTTGTACGACGGTAATATGTTTTTTGTTGTAATACATGTAGTTAATTGCGTCCACTTTCTTTCGGCTAAAGCATGATATTGTGAAGCAATGGATGCTTCTATTGTGTTCAGTGGGGTGGCGACTGCCACCGCCTCTGAACTGTCGAGTGGCGAAACTTTTCTTGCTAGCTCACCCGCTATCTCATTACACCGTATGTTCCTATGACCGGGAACCCATATCAGAGTAATTGCAAGCCAATGCAATTCTAGCTCCTCTCTACGTTATGAAACTAGTTTGGATGAAATGGAGTTGGAGTATAAGGCCTTGATAGCTGCTTGACTGTCTGAAAGGATAGCTACTCTTGCACCAATTTCTTTGTAGTGTTTTAGTGATTTGCACGCTTTTCTGATGGCTAATAGTTCTGCCCAGAACACGCTGGCATAGTCAGGAAGTCTAATTGACTGAGATAGGTTGAGTAGCTCCGAATTTTGTTTTTTTTTAAGGAGGTTGAAATCAAAATGTCAGAAACATCTCAAGGGTGCCGTTACACCAATGGTATGTGGGGCACGCTTTCACTAATACTATAACAATCCTCCACCTCGGCTAATTCTACCCTGGGACCACAAAAGTATAACTCCTGGGTAGAGCCGCGTTTATGTCCGAAGGCACAACAGGTACCTGCGTCCAGGTTCCTCTCCTGTAGGCGTATGAAGGCTATACACCGTCGATAGTCCCAATTACTCCCACTATGTTTATAGGTGGTTCCAAAGTAATCAAAGACATCGGAAAACTTGCGGTAGTGTTATCTGAACTCACTACCGTCTTGTCTTTTGTACGATACTGTATTGAGTGTTTCACTCAAACGTCTGTGCTTGTTGTCGGTTCGTCAGAAACTGTCCGCCTTCTCTGTTGCTGAAACGCTTTGCGTTCCCAATCAATATGGCGAAGTCACGTCATAATCTTACCTGCGAACGTTTGAGCTGGCTCCCTCTTACCGCTGGTTGCGCACATATCTCGTATGAGTAGCTCCGAATGAAAGCCAGCTTCCGCACCACAGTTCATCTAAGAACCGACAGTGTATATTTTAATATCGTATCTTCCAATCCCCTCCCCTTTGCCCCCCTTCGGCAATCGGTGGAAAACGTACCGTAAATTAATTGAATCTAAAAACTTAATATTTTTTAGACATTTAAAAACGTATAAGCGAGAAGAGAGAGAGAAAATTTTAGAAACGAAAAAGAAGAAATATTGGGTTAAAATAGTCGTCAAAAGTATGCGCCATTAAATTTTATTAGAAACTTTTAAATGCAATATGATTGGTAAATGTATTCATATCAGTTTTTTTCACATAATTTTGATCAAATTGAGATATTTGGGATCAAAATGGCAAGGAAGTTTAATATCATACAACTCTTCTCCTTTCACTACACCTAAACCGCATTCTTACCTTTGTCTTTAGGCTCCATCCAGGAGAGCGCAGAGTTTTTGTTCACCTTTTCTGCATTTTTTTCGAAACCGTATTTTTAAAATAGTGGGAATGATAACCTAATCAAATTTTAACCGATTACCTTAAAAATTTCTCTACAAATTTTCTCTACAAATTTTCTTAAAAAAATATAGTGACGTAGAATTTTTTCGACGAATTAATTAAAAAAAATTGTTTAAATTTCATACGTTTTTAGTAAAGCGCAATTTTTTTAAGATATTCTCAAAAGGTATTGACCTTAAACCTGGTAAAGTTTCTAACAATATAATTTTTAATTTATCAGGGTGGGTGGAATAAAATTAGCTATTTTTTGCCAAGTTTTATACTGCGGGTTTTAAATGTGCAAGGTTATTGAAAAACTTAAATGAAGTTCAGAAAACAACAAATAATATAGGAATTTCGAATTTAGCTACCATTACCTATGCAAAAAAAAATTTTTGGGAAGAGAAAACCGTCTACAGCCATGCAATAATGGAGAAAAAAGTGATCTAGGCAGGAGAATTTCCCCAAAGGGCACGCTAAGGAATCTCAAGCGCCTAGCCGCCAGAGCCGGACATTTGCAGAGAAAATGTTCTACAGTCTCTTTCTCTGTAGGATCGCCACAGCTTCTGCAATAGGGGTTGTACGGAATTCCAAGCTTCTCCGCATGAGTACCGATCACCCAGTGACCAGTGAACACCGCAATGAGTTTGGAAATTGAATGGCGGGAGAATCCCATCACCTTAAGCGTTCTGTTTCTATCGTATTGGGACCATAATGCTTTCGAAATAGTACACGATGAGACAGACCTCCAACTGTCTTGCGCATTTTTTAGAAAGCAATTGTGTAGTTTCTCTTTAACAACGGTCAAGGAGACACCGATTTCTGAGAGGGGGACAGCTAAAACCGGTTCTGTCGACCCCTACCAAAAACTGCAATATATTTTTTGAAATTTTCATTATAGACATCTAAGTTTCGAATGAAAAAGATAAATTATAAATATACATATATAGTTTTTTTTATATTTTTTGAAATTTCTGTCATAGTCATCTAAGTGTCAAATGAAAAAACAAAATTCACTATGATTACAAAAAAAAAATTTCATATAATCCTTACCACCAATTTGAAAACTATTTTTTGAAATTTTCGTCATAGACAAATGGGCATCAAATGAAAGAAGAGCGCCAAAAGAATTCAATAATATTTTTTTTTAATTTTTTCACAATAATCCTTGCCAAAAATGTAAAAATGAGTTTCGTTTTTATTATTATTATTATTGATTGGCTATTTGTGCGCTGCATCCTTAATCTATTGTGCAGCCATGTAGCCTCCTTAAACATTTTTAGGCTATTAATAAGTCCTAAAATTGCTGTAGGCTTAATTTCTACCTGGAGGTTTGCCCCATTTCCCACGTTATTTAGTCTGCGTCGTGCCACTGCTGGGCAGTCGCATAGAACGTGTTCTGCTTATTCCTTTCCCTCTTTGCAGAGTCTACAGGAATCGTTTTTTATTGCACCTATCTTTTTCATGTGGTAATTAAGTTTACAGAGTCCTGTTAGTAGTTCACTGTAAAGTTGTATATCCTTTCTGCTAAGGTTAAGGATTGCTTCTGCCTTTATTCGTTCTGGATCCATGTGTCTTTTCGACTACCGCATGCCCGATTGGGCTCTCCAGTTTGGATTAGACCTCGTTGTTCCTGCTCATGCGGAAAAGCACTTTTGAAGCTGTTATTTACCCCGCAGAAAGGTTCAGGACCTATGAAGGAAAAGTATTCCCCCGGTTTCGCTGAAGTGTCCGCAATTTCATTCCCTTCGTGTCCCTCATGTCTCGGAACCCACATCAAGGTAACAAAGTTTCTTGGAGCTAGGGTGTTAAGGATTTTGAAACATTCCCAGACCTTCCTTGATTAGAATGAGAAGCTATCCAGCGATTTTAGAGCTGCTTGACTGTCAGAGAGAATATTAATATTGACATCACGCGTGCCTCCCTCTCTGTACACATTCTCTGGCACACAGCTCTAAGGCGTGGATCTCCACCTGGAAAATGGAAGTGGTTTTCCCCATTGCTATTGCTTTTTTGAAATGTGGTCCGACAATTCCAGCCTCGGCCCTACCATCCTCGATTTTGGACCAATCAGTAAACCACACCCGTGCGCCCAATTTTAAGAATATTTCATTTTTTCTTCACGCGTTTTTAGTTCCACCCGCTAAATTTAAGTTGTTCTTTAGAAATCAGACGACTAATCAAACATAAGCGAGCTCTGAGGAAAAAATGGCCAACAAGCCAAAATCCTTTGGACAAAACAATGTTCAATAAGGCAAGAAACGATTTTAAGAAACGAATGGCTGAATTAAGAAATGAATCAACAGCTGATTTTCTAAAAAATCTTTATCCCTTTACAAATGATTATGCATACACCCTATGGAGAGCTACGCGATATCTAAAGCGTCCTACTAGAAGAAATGTCGCTATTAAAGACAGCAATGGAGTTTGGTGCAGGTCAAATGAAGAAAAAGTGGAGGCATTTGTGCAAAACCTTTCTACAGTGTTCCAACCTAATCCCGATGGTGATGGAATACAAGACGAAGAAATTTTTAATTTCTTAGATGTGCCATGCCAAATGAGTTTTCCAATAAGCCGTATCAGCACAACAGAAGTAGAGATAGGGATTAAAAACATCAATAACAAAAAATCACCAGGATATGACAAAATAGATGGAAAAACTTTAAAAAATCTGCCCCAGAAGTGTCTTCAACTATTAACGCGTATATACAACGCTATGCTGAGACTTGACCATTACCCAACGCCGTGGAAATGTGCGGAAGTTATCATGATAAATAAGCCCAATAAACCTGAAAACATTATGTCTTCATACAGACCGATAAGTTTGCTGGTAACATTCTCCAAAGTATTTGAAAGAATACTTCTAAGAAGAATGCTGCCAGTACTGGACAAGCATAATATAAGACCGGAACACCAGTTTGGGTTTAGAAAAGGTCATGGAACAGCAGAGCAATGCCACCGAGTCATCAATCATATTACAGAGGCACTGGAAAGTAAAAAATATTGTACAACAGTTTTTCTTGACATACAACAGGCATTTGATCGAGTTTGGCACCCGGGAATTTTATATAAAATTTAGAAAATACTGCCCGCTCCATACTACTTATTACTGAACTCATATTTAACTAACCGAAAGTATTATGTTGTAAATCAAGGCGTAACATCTAATATATACTCCATAAATGCTGGTGTGCCTCAAGGCAGTGTGCTAGGTCCGGTTCTGTATACAATATTCACTGCCGATTTGCCAGTGTTGCCAGATGTAAGCATTGCAACGTATGCTGATGATACAGCTATAATTGCAACATCTCTGACCCCAGAAGGAGCGTCGCTGAATGTACAGAAAGAGCTTTATGAAGTAGAGAAATGGATGCACAAATGGAGGATTAGAGTCAACCCTCAAAAATCTACACAGGTAACTTTCACTCTTAGAAAAGGAGACTGTGAAGTATCTTGGTGTACATCTTGACAGAAGGTTGACCTGGAGATCGCATATAAACTCTAAAGTGAAGCAACTTAACCAAAAAACAAAAAAGATGTATTGGCTTTTTAGTAAAAAATCGCAGCTAAGCCTGGAAAATAAAGTAGAAATCTATAATGCAATCTTAAAACCGATTTGGACTTACGCTTTACAACTCTGGGGAACAGGAAGTCACTCCAATATGGAAATAGGCCAATAGGTTACCAGTCAAAAACTCTAAGACTAATAACAGGTGCTCCTTGGTTTGTGAAAAATGCGGAGATACATAAAGACCTCAATATTCCTTATGTTAAAGAAGAGATACAAAAATATAGCAAAAAGTATATTAATCGACTCGACAATCATTGTAATACCCTAGCTATAAATCTGTTAGATAGTAGTCAAAGTATACGACGACTAAAACGATTCCATATACTAGATTTATCAAATAAATAACATAAAATATCTCAACATAAAATGGCATATAATGGTTAGTCTCAGTGGAGACTAAACAATTTCTGTTAAGTACCTAGGTTAAGATTACAAAAATTATAACATTTGCTTATTGTCGTCAAGATAGATTGCAAATAAAAGTATACATACAAAAAAAAAAAACATTTAAGTTGTTGTTTAATAAAATTCTTTACATACTCGTTTCGAAGTATTTACTGTCGTTCGAAACTATTACTTCCCGTCTTTTGAGTAGGTCACAAATTCTGCACTATTTTTGCACCGCAAGTGTGCTTTGAAGTGATACATAATAAAAAAAATACCAGTCTAACGGTTAGACGCGATAGAAGTGAAACCTTCCGTAAAATAAACTGAGAGAGAATGAGACGAAAGCAGCATTAGGAGCGGGACATTTATAGGTTCATTATAATATTGCTATAAAGTTCATATTTTATTTTCTTCATTTTATTATTATTCATCCTCAATGTTTTCAATCTCAACAAATGATACGAGTGGCTTATGATAGCTAAAATATGATACAAATGCTTTGGTTTCGATGTTGTCAACATATCTTTGAAATACCGCGTCAATTGTTGTTTTTGATCGTGTTGTCGATTCAGTGCGATTGTCAAACATTTTTAAATTGAATGTTGTATTGAGAAAGTCAATTAAAGGAACCGCTGTGTCTAATGCATAATTTACGTTAAAATCGCCACTTAAAATCATATCGTAATCTTTTCTAAGTATCCGCGATACTTCTGGTGTATACTTTATTAAATTTTCGTGAATGAATTCCGTGATGCTATTTATTGATTGATGCGGCGAAATATAAATTGCCACAATTAAAACTGTTTTTCCATTGCTCAATCTGGTTTCGCATGCACATATTTCTCCCACTTTAGAGAGCTGAACAGACAGTGATTCTAGTTGCTGTGCATTCAGATCTATCTGTGGAGTTACAATACGAGCACCGTCATTTTGATTGTGGTATATTGCAACACCGCCTGCAATTGCGTTAAATATTTAAAAATGAAAATATGTATTTACGAATATAAAAATACGGACGCAATACAGCACACGCGGTTGCTATTATGAGCGTCGTAACGCGTATATTACACAGACGTACTAACATACACACAAACATTCGTAGGACGTTTGGTCTAAGCAAGTATTAGGTAGTGTAGTATAGGTATACATAATGCCTTCTCGCTCACGCAGGCGCGCACATATACGTACTAACATACAAACAAACATACATACGTATGACGCTTGAACTAAACACCAAAGCAAGTAATAGGCAGTGTAGTATACATAATAAAATACTCACTATACTAGCGTGGCTCAGCAGTACGCAGCCACACACATATACGTATATCAACATATAACGCTTCTCAGTGTCGCTTTTTCGTTTCATCAAGTCTCAAATCACTCCCAACGATTCTAAAGAAATTTTCACTTCAAAAATTGTTTGTTAATGTAAATACTATTTATTTTGCTAACTATTTTTTCTCCAACTTTCACGCGCACTATTTTTTTAATTAATAAACATAATTTATTAAACTCAATTATTGCAGTTTTATTACAAAAATTTCATTCCATGTGTGTAACTACTTTTCGCTTAATAAATTATTTCCGACTGGCAAATGAAAAGTTAGAGTAGTATCTATACACATATACATACATATGTACTTATAAGCACACATAAATATTCGGGTTTTAAATTGTGTCAACTGAAGCGTGCACAAGCAAATTGCTGAATGTAGAAATCATTTGCTTGGATATGAAAAGAAAAAACACAAACATTTTTGCTATTATGAAAGTATAAAGCAAACAATTTTGTAATTTCATACTTGAACTTTTTCACAAGCTTTCTCCAACAATAAGTTGAAAGCGCCTTTGGCCTCTCCACTAGTTACGTATACGCCGTGTGGGTGCGCGCACACACACAAGATGGGAATGTGCAATGATATTGTTTAATTGCATGAGTGTGTGTGAGTGCAATAAACGGACACTTAACATTTAAAGCTCAACCTCATTATTGTTATTGTAAAATGTGATATTGTTTAAATGAATTATACGATTTTTTTATGTGCTGCAAAAAGAAAAAAAGGAATTTCTCTACCCCGCCCCTTACTTATTCGCTATTTTCCTACTTCTTTAGCAGCAAATGAAGTTTTTCTGAGTTTTCCCTTTATTTCTTTTAATTTCATTTCAACGAGCATCTTTCATTTAATATCATTTCACATCATCCTTTTATAAACGCATACGTTTCGCCGTCCCGCACTCTGCCTGCTTGGAGTTAGTTAGTCAGCCAGCGAGTTTAGTTGGTGAAATTGTAGCACTCAGTGAAATTGTAACGACGCTTGCGAAATATCCCCAAGCAGATACTTGATACTTTTTCCATTGCTTTTGTGCTGCGAATACTTAAAACGTCGCACCCACTTGCAAGCGCGCTGACTTTCACTGTTCGCCACTATTTGGGCGTTCTTCTATCCTCTTCATGCACAAAGCGAAGGCGAAGCTCAATTATAGCGCCAGCAACCTCAACGGACTCTGTTGATGCACAGTGTCAACAACAACGTCTCTTTTTCAGTTGACATATCTAGCTTTTGGCTCAAGCAATTCCACAAAACGAGCGTATGTGTGTGTGTGTGTAGTACTCATTGCCGAGCGTAAGCCAAGAAGTAATTTGAGTCAAATTGAGTACTAAAATTTGTAATTATAAACTTTTCGCACAATTACTATTATTTCTTGCCTTTTTCGTAATGGTCTGTGTTCTTCTACCTTGCCTTGCTTTGGGTATTCTTCTTCGCCTACGTTTTGCTTTAGAAAATTTTCTGACTTTCTAAGGGTTTCATAAGTGTTGTTGTGTGGTATAATATGTACTCATATTATAAGCTATGCGCCTCCACGTTTTTTTGTTGATCTTTGCTTTAAGGCATAATTACTTAATTTCTACTTTTCTAACGCTGCTCATGTATCCTTTTGCTCTTTTGTCTTATTGTTGTGTTACATCATGCGACCGTAAAAATTATCTAGGAGAAATTGTATATGTACTTGGAACTATACATTTAATATAGTAATGTTGCATACTAAGAATTCCATTTTCTCCTAAAATTAATTTTTTTTAAAGAATTTTAAAGTTTCAAAAGATCAAAATTTTCAGAAAATTATGATAAAAACTTATACTCACTTTGTAGCATTAATATGGATACCAAACAAAAGAAAATATATCCAGCTAATACATAAAAATGTATTTTACTTTTCGCCAGAACAAATGTAGCGTCAAAATGTCATTTGAAAAATGTATGCCTAAATTTGCTTGAAACTTTCCAATGAATTATTATTTTTATTTTTATTTATAGATATTAATAGTATAAATGCACATGTAGTAGTACATAAGTATATTTATACCACTTCGCTTTTCGTTGCAGTTTTATAAACACGTAAACACGTAACACATTTCGACTGTGAGGTGGCGCAAAATTAATCACCATATCGGAAGATCTATAATTTTTGATAGTCGTATCGTATACCAATCGTATTTGGCACTTGTAAACAGCTGCAGTATACATACTACTGTGGGCAAAAAGTAAGGTGAATTTATTTGTCAAACTTCGCGGGATTAAAATTTCGCTCTAGTTATTTTTTTCATGAGTTGGCAGCACTGTTAATAACATCTGGGCCAACTTTCACGTAAATGTCATTCTCAGTAATATATTTACGCTTGTATTTACCAAACGACCAAGAGTGCATTTTTTCATTTTTACAATGTCTGATTTGATTGAGCAGAGAAGTGCCATCAAATTTTGTTTGCGGAATAAAATTTCGGCTGCGGAAACGTTAAGCATGTTGCAGAAGGCATTTGGAAAATGTTTATAAGTGGTACAAAGACTTCAAAGAGGGTCGAGAACGTGTTGATGACTTGGAGCGCTCCGGACGACCATCGACGTCAACAGATGACCAACACGTCAATAAAGTGAAGGAGTTGGTGCCCAAAAATCGTCGGTTGACTATTAAAGACCTTACTGATATAATCGTAATATCAGAAGGATCTGTGAAAACCATTTTGAAAGACCATTTGGGAATACGAAAAGTCAAATCTCGTTTGGTACCGAAAACTCTCAATTTCTTGGAAAAAAGTCGTCGCGTCGATGTGGGTGAAACAATGCTTTCCGACTATCAGGACAAGCTCAAATGCATCATTACGGGAGCTGAGACTTGGATTTATGCTTACGACCCTGAAACAACCTACCAATCAAGCGAATATTGTGCTAAAGGCGAGGCCAGACGGAAAAGAGCACGTCAAAGTCGTTCAAAAATAAAGGTCATGATGACGATTTTTTTTTGATTTTCGTGGTGTGGTGTACTATGAATTCCTTCCACCTGGCCAAACTGGCTAAGGAATATTATTTGAGCATTATGCGTCGTTTACGTGAAGCAATTCGTCTAAAAAGACCAGAATTATGGGCCAACAACTCTTGGTTTTTGCATCACGATAATGCACCGTCTCACACTGCACTCGTTCTTCGTGACCATTGCGCTAAAAATTCCACGCATATCGTTCCGCGTTCGTTGACATAAGTGTATTTCATCGAGAGGGGATTATTTTGAAGGGGATGAAATTGATTTACAAGAATAAATAAAGATTTATCATTTTACAACCAAATTCACCTTACTTTTTGCCCACAGTAGTATACAGGGTTGCCCATATTCGACGGACCCATGTGTTTTTTTTTAAATCAAAGAAAAACCCAATTTTTTTGATGTTGATGATAATAATCATTTTGTTTGGTTCAAGTAGATTTGATGACATTACTTTTTGAATATGATATCTGTGCTACCACCTGCGATATGAAGTGCTACCACCTTCGCACTGCTTGTATCTGTAAAATAGCTCATGACGTCAACGTCAAAATTGTTTATAAGCCATCAAAAGTATTTGCGTCTCAGTTTTGTTGATTTTTTTTTTTCTGTGATGGAATTCAAACGTAATAGTGTGATTGCGTTATATTTGGCTAGAAAATCACAACCAGCCATTATTCGGAAGCTCAGTCACCTCAAAGTGAATAAAATGTTTGTGTATCGCACTATAAAACGTTACAATGGATGTGGTAGTATTGCAAAACGCTATGGAGGTGGACCAAAAAAACAACGCAACAACGCCAGAAATGGTTCGGAAAGAGAAGGCTCGACTTGAACGAAATCCACGTCGAAGTGGAAGAAAAATGGCCAAAGAACTGAGAATATCGCAAGACAGCATTCGACGCATATTGAAAAATGAGCTCAAGGTCAAGGCTTACAAGTTCCGATCTTTCACCCCAGAAAAAAAAGTTCGGTGCGAAAGAGCAAAGGAGTTGTTGCGCTTACACGAACGTGGCAAATTTCCTAACATTGTGTTTTCTGATGAAAAAAATTATCAATTGAGCAGTTCATAAATACTCAAAACGATCGTGTTTACTTGACCAAACGCTCATACGAGAATTTGAGCCTACGTATGGCCACTCGAAGCAATTTCCCATCGCAAGTAAACGTTTGGGCCGCAGTGACCGCTGATGGACGCTCTCCAATCGTTTTTATCGAACCTGGTGTCAAAGTGAATGCGACTTATTGTCGGGAAAATGTTTTAGAAGCTGCTTTATAGCCGTAGACACGCAAAAATTTCGGTTGTAGACCATGGACGTTCCAACAGGACTCGGCACCGTCTCATAAAGCTCGTGTGAACCAAGAATGGTTAAAAAATCATGTTCCACACTTCATTTCGTCCACACAATGGCCTTCGAATTCGCCAGACGCAAATCCGATGGTCTATTCCATCTAAACCATTTTGGAGAGCAAGGTGAGGACTAAAAAATATGCCAGTATGGATGCGCTGAAAAAAGCGACTATACGAGAATGGGCCAAAATGCCTCAAGATCACAATCGTGCAGCATGCAACTCATTTTTTGACCGTTTGAAGGCTATAGTCAAAGCAAAAGGTAGTCATATCGAGCTAAAGAGAATATATGTTAAAATTGCAATCATTTTTGAACAATTTTGTCTTGAAATCAATTAAAACTAATTTCACACAAAAAAGTTATGGTGTTTTGAATACTTACTCTGTAAACTTATATATATATAACTACCTTTAACTCCGGTGGGAGCGTAGGGCCGGAACAAAAAAACTGAAGTCATTTCGATTGTAAGAAAGTTGTTTTCAAGAACTCCACGTTGTATTTGAGTTTGATAAGTCCGTATCCACCATGCGTCGCCAGAAGGTTTTCGGTCTTCCATGGTTTCTAATGCCTTGTGGATTCCATACAGCAGTCCTGCGTACTTCGCTGGTAACTTTGCTCAAAGTGGAGCATATTCAGCAAAATCTTCTACCTTTGATGATGAGTTCGATTGGGAGTTCGTTGGTCGAATTAAGTAGCTCCTAAATTCAAGTAGCATGAGTCCACCACATTTCGGATACGCACGATGTACGCGACCAGGATTCGCAGCCATATATGAGATATGGGAATATGTTTCTGCCCTCCTAAAAGAGGTGTCCCTGCTTATACTATTTCTGTGTTTGCTCTAGTACCATACTGCTGATTTCAAGGTATATATGTGAGGTCTCCATCACAGCAGTTGACATTCCTTTGAAGCGTAAAGATCCTTTTTTATCTGACGTCAAAAATGTCTACGCTCGTCCTGAAAAAACAGCATTTGCGGGAAGTCATGCATCACTTTTACCTTTTAAAGAAAAGTGCAGCTGAAACGTGTCGTATCTTGATCAATACTTACGGTAATTACTCAACTACAACAATTATTGGATGAAGAGGCATGTCGAACCCTTGATGATGTGTCTAAAGAGTTGGATGTTGGCAGATCAACCGTCGGTGAAAGTGTGCACGCAATGAGAATGGTGCCACCTAAATTGAAGGAGAAGAATATCGAGAGATGTTTGGTGACGTGTGAGAGGCTTCTTAGACGGCAGAAAAGGAAGAAAAAAAGGCATCGAAAAAGTTGGAGCCAGCCAGATGAACCAGATCCATCGACAGCGAAAAAAAAATATTCATGCTTCAAAGGGTGTGTTGTGCATCTGGTGGGATCTGAAGGGTGTCATCTATTATGAACTCCTTAAACCATCTGAAACCATCACTGGAGATTGTTGCCGGCTGCAGCTAATGCGCTTGAATCGAGCTCTCAAAGAAAAGGGATCGGAATGGGACGGTAGACATGACAAACTGATGTCATGTACATGAATTTAACAATTTTTTTTTTGCCCACAAAAAAAGTTAATTTTTGTTGCACAGTGTCATTACACGTTCACAAAGGCATGTAGCATGAATAGGAGTTACTGTATATACAAATGAATGCTTGAAGTATTTAAGAATTTGCCACAAAACACTCCAAATAATTACACTGCACATTTAATTTCTATACATAATTATGCCTTAGCCTTTGTCACATCCTTATAAGGAAAATGTGTGGGCATGTGACGTTAAAGTGCAAGAATAATTAAATTTTCCAACACTTGGCCGCTTTTTGTTCAGACTTGGCACTTAACTATGCTTTGTAATTTATACGGAGAATTATTAAAAAATATTGTTAGAATAATTGTACATCCGTTTGCTGTGCTAGAAAACTTAGTACTAGCTTCCACTGATGCTTAGCCCTTTCGTCAATGTCAAATATGTAAATCGCTATACAAATCCTTAAGGTACTCACAAATTTAACCTCATTATCCACATAGCAGAAGCACCAGTTTTCAATCGCAAATCACCTTAGTAAGAAAATATTTATAAGGTTAGGTTAGGTTAGGTTAAATGGCTAGGGCTCACTTGGACAAATAGTAAAAATTCGTCCGTTGTGGTGCCATACATGGGAGAGGAGAAAGGGGAAGGGAAGGAGCCTTGGGATTAGAGACGATGATGACCATACATTTTTCGACGAAGCCGACGGTGGCTGATTTGCGTTCGTAGTTAGCCGCAACAAGCTACTGATGAACTTCACCAAATTTATGGTACTTACACCGGCTATATCCGTAGGCGTAGCGAAAAAGTGAGAGCCCAGATGTCGAAGTCTTTGCCAGACGAGAGCAGGGCAGCTGAGAAGAAGGTGTTGCGATGATTCAACCTCGGCCTCCAGACAGTTTTTGCAGAACGAACTTGAGGCAATCCCAAGCCTCACGGCATGAACACCTAACGGACAATGTCCGGTAAGGATGCCCACCAAATTCGAGAGCTGGGGTTTTGTTAGCCTTAGGAGTTCCCTTGAGCGTCCCCGATCTACCCGTGGCCAGAAGGATCTCACGACCTTACACGCGTATTTATAAAGGTATTTCAAAAGACGCGCCTAGATGTTGTTTTAAAACAAAATATGAAAAAATGTAAATTCAAAAAACCTAAAGTTTCACTATTTTTTTTTAAAATAGGGTTCGTAACAATTTGCCCAAAAAATTACATCATTTTAATGTCATGTCCATAAGAACGTCTACAGGTAAAATCCGCCAAATAATCGATTTATGAACGCCTAATCGTTGAGAGCGTCGAGATATGAACGTTGAAAGTTGTTCAGCAACATTTTGCGCTACAGCCGCCCTATTCTCAAGGGAACGTCCGTTTTTGGTATGCCAGTCCTTTTTTTATCCTCATCAAAACCAGCTTTTCATATCATATTGATGTATAGGCACAATTTCTCATTTTTTTTGGCCAAATCACTACTGGTTTAACGACTGTTCTCCCTCAAAAGTGATTTGAGACGTTCTTCATCGCATTCAGAAGGTGTTCCGCTGCGGTACGTGACATCGATTTGCAGCTTTTTGACCTTGATGAAAAGCAAAGAAGAGCAGATGTCGAAAATATTGATTTTTGCCTCCTGGATATTCCATTTCTAAGCCTTAGAACTAATAAAAAATGAAATAACTCGAAAATACAATTCACATAGTTTTGTAGAGCAGAAACAGTTCTATCGAACGAATACTTACTTTTTTTCAAACTGCAAACAAATCTTTGTAAAGCAAACGTAAATATAAAAACGCTATGAACTTATTCCCCAACCCAGTAGTTGAACACAAAATTCGTGTGTCCCTATTGAAGCCCCCGTTACTTAATGTGCATTTCTAAGCACGACCTCTGTATGAAGAACAATTTAATTATTAGCAATATTTCCGCATTACTTCGAAGTTAATGGCACTTTTGCAACTTGGTGCGCCAACAAAATTCGCCAGGGTGTTGCATTTTTTGCAACGCAATTTTTAGCAAATGAATTTTTCCCATTGAATAGTTTTCGCATATTTCCAATGCATGCATACTTTAAGAGCAAACCAGCAACTGCAGCGGTTGTTGGTGGCGTTAGATGGTGTAGCCCGGCTTTATGTTGCCGCTGCGTGCGCTGGTTGATTGCTTCGACGGTTGATTTTGTGAGTTGCAAATAGCTTTGATGCCATTAATGCATATTTTAATTGGTAGTAAAGTTCCAAAAATAACAATAGCGAGCAACATTTTAGCGCCACACTCAACCACCGTCAACACACAAACCAAACCGTCCGTGCTCCTTATTGAAAGCACTATGCCAGCGTGCGGGGTCACCACGTACACAGCCACTTCCGTTTCCGCTGCCGTTGCCGCAGCCACATCGCCCAGAACTACTTACTGCATCAATATTTTTGTTCAAATTTTACGCTTGCGGATATTTTGTTAATAATGCAACATGTGTTTGGTGTTTTTGTTTTTGTTTGTACTTCGGCTGCACGCTTAGTGTGTGGGGTTGTGATGTTAGTGCAGGGCTGTGTTATTTCACAAATTATGTTCGCATGTTGTAACACTCCGTGCAGCACTCACACACCCACTTAACTACATACATATAAGCGTTAATGTTTTTGTTATAAAAATGTGTTGAACACGTTGTTTACCAACACTTGAGCAATTATTAGCGACAAAGTGGCAAAGTGCCGAAAAAACAAAATTCTGCTATTTCAGTTGTGGTTAAGACGGTTGTTGTTGTTTAAGTAGCGTAGTAAAGTGATTGTCAAAACGTTTATGCAAGTCTTAAAAAGTTGAACAGTTTTTCAAGTGAGTGCGTGCAAGTCATGCGAATTGGCGTATATCAAACATTCATTACTTCAAGTACATTAAATTTAATGTGATTAGACAAATCACGCATGCGTACATACGAAGCGGACTTAAAAGAATTAAAGTGCTTCTTAAATGAAAAATTTTTCAACGCATACTCAGCCTGCCGTGAATTATTTCCTAGTTTATCGGTTGGATTGCTAGAAGGCAGAAATTACTGAAACCGCACTCAAGTTGAACTCATCCTTTTTTTGGTTTTTGAACGAATTCCGCTTTGTTGCTGTTTTTATACTTCATTAGGTCCAAGAACAGCACAAGTTTTTGACCACCTGCTCTCTTTACACTGTGGTCCTGGTGGTTCTGAAGAATACATCGATTTTTCTTCTTTTTTTATTTCGCTTTAGAAGGCTGCAACACGCAAAATACCTCACCAAATACAAGCATAATATCACCTTTAAGGCGCCGTATCCGAGTAGTTTAACCCAATGAAATGTGGACATCGTGAGGCATAGCTCACTAAAGACAGCTAACGGATGACCTTCACAACTTTTTACTTTACACGTAATATATGAATAAAGACATCTTGCGAAGATAGGTACTTAAAATCTGGCTGTACTTCCAGAGTCAAATTTACTACAACAATTCCAATAGTATTTCAGAAACCAAATTGCTTACTTGAGAAGGCATAAAATACACTTCGGAAGATATCTAACGTATGAACTTTACAAAATTTCACATTTTGTATTTGTTACTTTTTTATTATTTTATGCTGAAAAAAATATTAAAATTTATTAAATAATTTTTTAATTCAATTTCGCGTGTTGGGAAGTAGTTTCTGAAGCATAGGGTGTTTCATGTTAGAAGACGTTGTACATATATTAGTGTTATATTTCTTTTTTTATATCTTTTTATATCTGCAGTTTCGATTTTGCTCGAGAAACATATAAAACGTTAATGAGTCCAATACAAATTCGATGGACCTGCGAAAGGTATATTTCACAAAATTTATAAAAATTTTAGAATAAAAAAGTTAATCGAAACATTTTAGTCGACTGGCACTCCCTATGCCCAGAAAGTACCGGGAATGTTTAAATAAAACAAAACAGAGTTAAATTTCAGGCAAATTGATATGACCCGTTTGAAGCCACACACAAGTGCCAAGGTTTAACCCAGGCCTCTATGCACCCCTGGTAGGCCGACGAAGGGATGGCCTTCAGCTCCTTCGTCGCATTCTCATTGATCTCCTCTATCGACTGGAATCTCCTTCCACGAAGTGGTAACTTAAACTTGAGAAACGAAAAGAAGTCGCACGGGGGCATATCAAGTAAATACGGTGCTTGCACGATGGTATTTACTTGGTGTTTGGTCAAATAATCCAGCACAATTTGGCTCGGTGCGATGGCGCGTTATAGTCATGCAGAATCCAAAAATTGTTTGTCCACATTTCCAGCCGTTTGCGACGTGAGCATCTCTCAAATGATCCGACGGCGCTAAAAAGTAACAGACATGTGTCCTGCCAACATAAGAAAAAAATATGGACCGGTCCCCAAGTGCGCGGTTCGTTTAAATTGAACATTCCCAGTACTTTTTTATCATAGAGTATATATCTATATATATAAATGTGAAAATCTGTCCCTATGTTCGCTTATAACTCGAGAATGGCTGAACGGATTTATCTTATCTTGGTCTTGAATTATTCGTGGAGGTCTAGGGAAGGTTTTAGAAGGTGAGAAAAATTCGAATAATTGCCGGGAAAATGGTCAAAACGTGGACCCGGGTAACCTTTGGTTGTGTATGTACAATATGGGTATCAAAAGAAAGCTGTTGATAAGTGCTTTAATACGGGGTAATTTTCATACCTATTGATGACTAGGGTCTGGAAATATATGCCAAAACGTGGACCCGCCGTGTCTTTGCACCGAATTAAACCAAACTTACACACATTGTTAAGTAGGTATTGAAGATGGTTTCCGTATAGTTTGAATACCTATTGGTAGATACGGTCTCGAGATATAGGTCAAAACGTGGACCCGGGTAACCTGGGGATGTGTATGTACAACATGGGTATCAAATGGAAGCTGTTGGTGAATGCTTTAGTTCAGAGTATTTCCATCCGCTCCGTGACTAGGCTCTCGAGATAGAGACCAAAACGTGGACCCTAGAATATGTTTGTACAATCTATATATATAAATGTGAAAATCTGTCCCTATATTCGCTTAAAACTCGCGAACGGGCTCACCTATCCAAACCAAATTTTTAGGCTTTGTTTGGACTATTCAGTAGTTGGTTTGTGTTTTAAAATTTTAAGAATCGGATACCAGGGTCTCGAGAAATAGGCCAAAACGTGAACCCGGGTAACCCTAGGATGTGTTTGTACAATATGGGTAGCAAATGGAAGCTGTTGGTGAATGCTTTAGTTCAGAGTATTTTTCATGCCGCTCCGTGACTAGGGTCCCGAGATAGAGACCAACACGTGGACCCTAGAATGTGTTTGTACAATATGGATAGCAATTGGAAGCTATTGGTGAATGCTTTAGTACAGAGTATTTCTCATGCCGCTCCGTGACTGGGGTCGCGAGATATAGGTCAAAATGTGGGCCCGGGTAACCTTTGGATGTGTATATACAATATGGGTATCAAATGGAAGCTGTTGGTGAATGCTTTAGTTCAGAGTATTTTTCATGCCACTCCGTGACTAGGGTCCCGAGATAGAGACCAACACGTGGACCCTAGAATGTGTTTGTACAATATGGATAGCAATTGGAAGCTATTGGTGAATGCTTTAGTACAGAGTATTTCTCATGCCGCTCCGTGACTGGGGTCTCGAGATATAGGTCAAAATGTGGGCCCGGGTAACCTTCGGATGTGTATATACAATATGGGTATCAAATGGAAGCTGTTGGTGAATGCTTTAGTTCAGAGTATTTTTCATGCCGCTCCGTGACTAGGGTCCTGAGATAGAGACCAACACGTGGACCCTAGAATGTGTTTGTACAATATGGATATCAATTGGAAGCTGTTGGTGAATGCTTTAGTACAGACTATTTTTCATGCCGCTCCGTGACTGGGGTCTCGAGATATAGGTCAAAACGTGGGCCCGGGTAACCTTTGGTTGTGGATGTGCAATATGGGCATCAAATGAAAGCTGTCGATAAGTGCTTTAACGTGGGGTAATTTTCATACCTATTGATGACTAGGGTCTCGAAATATATGCCAAAACGTGGACCCACCGTGTCTTTGCCCAGCGAAGCGGGTCGGGTTTGCTAGTTCTAAATATATACAAATACAAATAAATATAAAGAATGGATATAAAAGAGAAGAATTAAAACTAAAATTAAAATTAAAACTCAAATTAAAATTAAAATTTAAATTAAAATTTAAATTTAAATTTAAATTTAAATTAAAATTAAAATTAAAATTAAAATTAAAATTAAAATTAAAATTAAAATTAAAATTAAAATTAAAATTAAAATTAAAATTAAAATTAAAATTAAAATTAAAATTAAAATTAAAATTAAAATTAAAATTAAACTTAAAATTAAAATTAAATGTAAAACTAAAATTAAAATTATTTAATTAAATTGAAACTTAAATTAAAGTTTATATTAAAACTAGAACTAAAATTTAAATTTAAATTTTAATTTTAATTTTAATTTTAATTAAAACTAAAAATAAAATTAAAATTAAAATTAAAATTTACATTAACATTTACATTTAAACTAACATCAAAATTAAAATTAAGCTTAAAATTAAAATTAAAATTGAATTAAAATTAAGATTAAAGTTGAAAATTAAATTGAAATATGAAAAGAAATTAAAAATAAAATAAATATAAAGAATGGAAATAAACACTAAAATTAACATTAAACTTAAAATGAAAATTAAATTAAAATGAAAATTAAAAACAAAATTAAAATTAAAAATAAAATCAAATTCAAATTCCGATCCGGAAACTATTCTGGAGCTACTGAAGATCGGAAACCCGAACCTACCCACCGAAAACTGGAGGGTAGTTAAGGTGGAAGAGCCTTCAGGAAACTCCAGGCATATCACGCTGCTCCTGGACCAGGAAAGCGTTAAAGCACTGGACGACCGCAAGGGGATTGTGGCGTTCGGGTTCATCACCACTACCATTTGGACCTATCAGCCGAAAAATCTCCTCGCACCCAGCGAAGAGAGTACGGCGGTCCCCAAGATGGATGTCGATAAGCCTCTCTCACAAGCTTCGACGATTGAGTCCGACTCGGAATCGAACAGCGAACTTGTGGGACACTTATTTAACATTCAACTCGGGGACGAGGATAGACTTCTAGATAGCAGTGATGACGCGAACGACACAGTCATTGAATGTGCGTCTAAAAGTGCTGCAGATTAATCTGCACCACTCTAAGGCTGCCTCGGCAGCCCTCATTCTTCGTCTCTCTGACCTCAGAGAAGACATCATTCTCATCCAAGAACCTTGGATATCAAACAACAAAATATGCGGCCTGAAAGATAGGCACTACACCTTGTTTCAAGGTGAGGCTAACGTTAGATCGCGCTCTTGTATTCTCATTCGAAAACATATTAATGCTTTTCTTCTTCCCTTTAGCAACGCTGACACCACTGCCATAGAGGTTGAAGCTGTCCACGGCCCGATCTGGATTGTGTCGGCTTACATGCCTTACGACGCAGCGGAGGCGCCTCCTCCTAAAGCAGTGAGAAGGCTCGTCAATACGGCGCATCTGAAGCAGAAACGCATCATCATTGGAGCAGACGCTAATGCCCATCATATTGTTTGGGGTAGTACAAACAACAACACACGAGGTGAGCAACTCTTTGACTACATTCTAGCGAATAAGCTTGATATATGTAATAGAGGTGACGTCCCTACGTTTCTTAACTCGTCTAGAAGAGAGGTACTCGATATTACTCTTGCTAGCGAATCATGTACACAACTGGTGCAGGACTGGAGCGTTGATAAACAGCACTCTTTTTCCGACCACCAATATATAACATTCACTTTAAAAGCCGAAACGGCAAAACCCATGAAGTACCTTAACAAAAAACGTATGAATTGGATCAAATATAAAGAACATCTTGCCAATGGACTTCCTGATATCAGGCAGTTTGAAATGGCAAATAAAAACTATATCGAAAACGCTGTCAACATGATAACGAAGACGTGTCAAAGCGCAGCACGACAATCTTGCCCCCTGACGAAAACAGGAGGTAAGCATAAACCTTTTTGGTGGACTCCAGAAATCTCAGAACTTCGCAATCGAACTCGGAAACTCTTTAACCAATCTAAAATAACAGACGAATGGGAAGAATATCGGCAATGTCTCAAAGACTTTAAGAAAGCCGTCAGAAGTGCAAAACGCACATCTTGGCGATCATACACTCAAGAATTAGAGAACACTTCAGAAGTAAGCAGGCTACGCAAGATTCTTGCATCAAACCCAGTCTCTTCCAGTTTTATCATGACTCAAGATGGAACTTGGACTACTTCAACTGACCACACTCTTAGAATACTTCTAGAATCTCACTTTCCAGGCTGTGTTGCCAACTTAGCTGCACTTCCCAGTACTCTTCAGAGTAATTATGGGAATAGATCAGATCTAGTCAGCTCTAATAGCATCTCTACAGCAATACTAAGCTTTAAAAAATTTAAATCACCAGGTCCTGACAACATCATTCCAGCAGAACTTCAAGAAGGACTGGAAATTCTACTGCCTTGGTTAACAAGGATCTTTAACAAGTGTTTAAATCTCTCTTACCTTCCGACAATTTGGAAGAAATCGAAGGTAGTATTCATTCCGAAAACGGGAAAGCCTTCACACTGCAAACCAAACGACTTCAGGCCCATAAGCCTAACCTCTTTTTGCTTAAAGGCTTTTGAAAAAGTCTTAGATGAGCAAATCAAAACCCAACTTGATACTAAGTTGATCTCTGAGGCACAACATGCCTACACTAAAGGGAAATCGACAGAAACGGCACTTCATTCACTGGTGCAAACAGTGGAAACTTCCCTTCACAATAAGGAGTACTCTCTTGTCGCATTTATGGACATAGAAGGTGCTTTTAATAATATTGAACCCAACGCTATTTTGTCTGAAATTGCCAAATTGGGTATCAATTACTCCATCCGAAAGATGATCGAACAAATGCTCCAAAATAGAATAATCACTTCAGAGCTTGGGTTAAGCCGCATGAGAATGTACGCCGTCAAAGGCACTCCTCAAGGCGGAGTACTTTCACCCCTTCTCTGGAATCTCGCTGTAAACCGTTTGCTTCGAAATCTCGAAAAAGCAGGCTGCATGGTTGTAGCCTATGCAGATGATATTGCTCTCTGCGTGTCAGGCAAACACCTGAATACCCTCACTGAGCTTATGCAACGCTCAATCAATATTCTGTCAAAATGGTGCACCGAATGCGGACTAAATGCGAATCCAGCAAAGACAGATCTTGTTCTCTTCAATAGGAAACAACAATCTCCTCCACTGCAAACAATAACTTTAAAAGGGGAATCATTACTCCTATCTGATTCAGCTAAATATCTAGGAGTTATTCTAGATAGGAAGTTGAGTTGGAAATTGAACATCGAAAACAGATGTAAAAAAGCTTTCATAGCTCTTTATACTTGTAAGAAAGCTATAGGCAAAACCTGGGGTTTTTCACCTCGGATCATTTATTGGATATATACCTCGATCATCAAACCGATACTCTTCTACGGTGTGGTTGTATGGTGGACAGCACTCGAAAAACGGTGCAGAGTAGCCACAATTGATCGAGTTCAAAGAACAGCCTGCCTCCTGATAACAGGATGCTTAAGTACAACACCTACTAAGGCTCTAAATATGTTGCTTCACTTGTTCCCTATCGATCTGGCTGGCGATTGCAGCGAAAGCAGCGCTCATGAATGCTATATCGAAATGGAATAAGTATCTTGGCCATTCGGCCATACTGAACAGGAACACTGTTATCTCTTCCGACATAGACTATCATGTAAGTCTTCCATCACCACCCTTGCTATTCTCCTGTTCACTCCCAACTAGGGAAGAATGGAAGACAAATCTAACCGAAATCGATGGCCCTCTGATTATATATACAGATGGTTCAAAACAAGACGGCAAAGTGGGATTTGGAATCTTTTCCAATTCCCCTCACATCAATATATCATTTAGATTACCCGACTACTGTAGCGTATTCCAAGCGGAAGTATGCGCTATCTGGTATGCTGCGAAAACTCTCTTAGAAAATAGAATATCACTAGAGGATATCCGCTTTTTCACCGACAGTCAAGCGGCCGTTCGAGCACTCAGCTCCTCTTATACCCACTCAGATGTGGTTCGATCCTGTATCTTATCTCTTAACGAGATAAGTGTTCAGAATTCTGTCCAAGTTATCTGGATACCGGGTCACAGTGGATTTGAAGGTAACTGCAAGGCTGATGAGCTCGCAAGAGCTGGAGCTGCGCAATCAAATGTTAGTAACTTACCCACAATCCACATTCCGCTCTCAACATCTAAAATGCTCATTGATCGAGAATTTCACAGCATTGCTGATCGGAGGTGGCGAGTGGAAACTACTTGCGTAACGACCAGACAAATCTGGCCATCCTACAATCTGAAACAGACAAAAACCCTTATAAGTCTTTCGAAACACGAACTAAGGCATATAATATCTCTCATCACCGGTCACTGCCTTTTGGGCACTCACGCACGTCGGCTCGGGGTTCCTCAAAATGAGCTGTGCAGATACTGCGAGGACGAAGATGAGGAAGTATCGAGCAGACACTTGCTGTGCAGTTGTCCCGGTCTAGCCAGAACTCGACTCGCTCTTCTTGGCTCTCCAACAATTGACAATCTTTCAGTACTCTCGAACCTGAAAATCGAATCTCTCATAAAATTCTCGAAACGAATTAATATCTTTGACCAAAATCTCGGTTAGGTGGGGAAATCATATATAATAATGAGCTCTAGGGCAACACAACGGACCCAACTTGCGGTCTATGTGGCACTCCGATGCGGGGTCACCCTTAAACCAACCAACCAACCAAAAGTAAAAGTAAAAGTAAAAGTAAAAGTAGAACCAAACTAAAAATTAATACCCAAAAGTAAAATAACAATTTCCACACAAAAATTATCTCATTAAAATAAAAAATAAAAAAACATTCAAAATTATTGTATTACAAATCAGTATTATTAAAAGTGAAACTAACAAAAAAACAAAACATATTAAAAGTAAAATAAAAAAAGGAAGTTAAAATAGAAATACAAATAAAAATAAGTAGAAAAATAGAAATAAAAATAAAAATAAAAGTAATAAAGAAAACGAAAGTAAAAGTAAAAGTTAAAATAGAACCAAAAGTAAAAGTAAGAATAAAACTATTAATAAAAACCAATAAATAAAAATAAACGTAAAGTTAGATATAAAATTAATATTATATAATAAAAATATTTCCTTTTAAATTTTAGTAGCATATATTAAAATTAGTATAAAAATAAGATTTTAAACAAAACTAAAAATTTAAGAAAAAGTTAAACGTATACAAAGTAAATATAAAATTAATAATAAGAAAATTTAAATAAAAATAAAAAACATAAAACATAAAATATTTTCAATCTATAAACGAAAATAATAAACATAAACATTAAAGTAAAAAGAAAAGAGAAAAAAGGTTAATTTGAAATAACAATAAAAATATGAATAGAAGAAAGTATAAGTAAAAGTAAATGTAAAAGTAAAAGTAAAGTTAAAAATTAAAATTAAATTAATTATAAAAGCTAATAAATAAAACTAAAAGTAAAATTACACACAAAATTAATAAAATACAACAAAGTAAGTTAAAATTAATATAAAAATAAAACTTTAAGCCAAATTTAAATTCAAATAAAATCAAACTCAAAATTAATATAAAGCAAATTAAGAATAAGGCATTAAAGAATAATAAATAAATTGAAATAAATAAAAAAAGAGTTAAAATATAAACAAAACAAAGAGGAATAATAAAATTGCAAATAATAGAATTAATAATAGTAAATATAAAAGTGAAAGGAAAGCGGAAAAAAATTTAAATAAAAATGAAATACAAATAAAATACATTATGACTTAAGTCAGGCCATTCGCACGAGGGCATGCAAAAACGGCTTTTGTGCTTATTTAAAAACTGAAACTGCCTGCCAAAAAAAAACCCAAAAAAAAACTGATTCCACAAATTCGATGGAATACGGGTATTAATTGAGGTACTGCAACTCGTTTGCATTACTGCTTTAAAATCTCAAATGAGTGGGAAATGTGCCATCACGCGAATGATCGAATGGCCGAGCAAAAACTGTACTTTTTTAATATGATTTTTTCGTGCATTTGGGTTAAAAAGCACGCACAAGAGAATATATTAATTTCAACATTTCACCTTTTAACGTAAACGTTTCATATAACATTTTCGGTTTCATAAAATTTTATTTATGTATAATTGGAGTTAAAAACTTTTGCTTTTTCGGGGGTATGCATGAAGGATCAAATTGTTATTGTTAAGCCATTTGGTTTTTTTTTCATTTACGTTTAAAATTTTTTTATTGCTCTTTAGGTTTTTATGAAACTATAGTCCAATTTTTATCTTCAATTAACATTGTGCGTAATATGTAACTGTTGGTGAGTAACTGTATGTGAGCGGGTATGTGTGCTTTTGTGCTCTTACATTGTAGGTAGATGCATAAAAAAAAGCATATCTACATAAATATACAAAAATCCATTTATTTCGGTATTTTAAGGCATTATTGGAAGAGGTACTTGTGATGGCCGCCGCCGTCGTAGCTGAGTGAGTTTGTGCGTGAGTAACATTTGGTGGGTTCGGGCTTGGTGCTCTGCGTGAGCATGAAACAGTAAATTATAGAACAACCATTTTCCTGCTAGCAATCGCTCCTTCACAAGCAATAACAAATCTACTGCTATTTAGAAATAACCATCTGCTGTTATCGAGCAGCGAACACTTTGAGTTTGTCCAGTTATGGGTTAATACCAAGCCGCGCACTACAAGACATAGATGGAGGTCGGCCAAACACCTGTTACAGTGGAGATTTCTTTCAATATACATAATATTACATGCATGCGCTATATGGAAGAAAATACGTAAAACCCTTAGCGAAAAAATATCAAAAAAATCAAAGCGAATTCCGGACCGCTTCACACTTGCATTTTATTGCACTAAAATTCAATGAGCTAGAAACCTGCGTACGCTCAATTTTCTAAAACTAAACATTAATGACAAAAAATTTTAAGTTCTGATTAAAAAACTTTAACCCATTGAATTTTTCCTCTTATGTTACAAACTATATAAATCAAATATTGTTTATGTTATTGAATGAACAAAATTTTCATATAAAATAACGAAAAAAAAAATATATATATACCTAGAATTCTCTTACGGAACAGTCTCGCGTGGGAATGTGAAAAATCCTGCAATTCATGGGGCCCACAAAATCGTTCCACGAAGAAAATTAAACGAGGTTCCCGTGTCACACAGTGGTATTGCAACGGGCCTGTGGGTCTAAGTAAGTTGGTCATACAGACCGACTACCACAATAACCTAACGTAACCTTTGGAGCTAAAAAAAGAAAAAAATTGGGTGAAATTAAATGGAAAAAAACTTGCACAACCATGCGTTGAACGTTATAAAGTTTACTGGTGCTGGAAGACATTGAGAATTCTCTTACGGAACAGTCTCGCGTGGGATTGTGAAAAATCCTGCAATTCATGGGGCCCACAAAATCGTTTCACGAAGAAAATTAAACGAGGTTCCCGTGTCACACAGTGGTATTGCAACGGGCCTGTGGGTCTAAGTAAGTTGGTCATACAGACCGACTACCACCATAACCTAACGTAACCTTTGGAGCTAAAAAAAGAAAAAAATTGGGTGAAATTAAATGGAAAAAAACTTGCACAACCATGCGTTGAACGTTATAAAGTTTACTGGTGCTGGAAGACATTGACATTGGAAAATCCTAATATACTCGTATAGGTATATAGGTATCTGAGTAAGTTCAACCATTCAAAAGATTTAAAACTTCTAATTACGATGAAAGCGATAACGGCAATACCGAACAACAATTTTAAAACATTCAAAAATATTGTAATGCCTTTCAAATTTTAAAATAAAACAAGTAACATTAGTAGCAGATTTTTCTCGTTCTGTTTATGTTCGTCTTTCTGATACCGAAATAAAAAATACCACTTTTAACAGCTCACGGACAATTAAAGGTTTCCAGCTCTCATTTAATGATGTACAAGGGGTATTTCGGTCCTGACATCGTTAGCCCAACCAATCTTTAATAAGTCACTGGCTTCTGGTGAATTTTGACATAATTCGAAAAAATCTTTCTTCATACCGATACATAAGTCTGGAAACAAGTCGGATGCCCAAAATTACCGGCCAACCTGCAAAATCTCTGGTATGCCTAAAATCTCTGAAATACTGGTTCATGATTAGATTATCTTTCAAATTTCAAATCTCATAACGTCTTATCAGCACGACTTTCTTAAGGGTAGATCTACTGTTAAGTATTTAGGTTTATTCGCAAATTTTGTCCTAAAACAATTTGAAACAGGCCAACAATGCGATTTCATATTCGGCGACTTTTCGAAAGCGGTCGATAGAGTTGCGCTCGTTTAGCCAATATAAAAACTGATGCCATCAAAGTTACCTCAGGTATACCTCAAGGTAGCCATCTTGGGCTACTACTGATCTTAATTTTTGTTAATGATATTCCAGTCGTTTTTGTGACATCGCGTTGTCTGATGTATACAGATGACATGAAAATTTACAGCCGTATAGACAACGTACCTGACCGCATGATACTTCAAGAGAACTTAACAAGATTAGATGCTTGGAGTGATGATAAATCCTTACCTCTTAATGCTGGTAAATGCCAGCTCTTGAACTTCAGTAGGCACAAAGTCGGGATTGTTTTCGATTACAAGTTGGACACTACCACTCTCACAAAAATATATGAAAAGAAAGGCTTCGAAAATGTCGTTTTCTAAACAACTTTATTATTGTCAAGTTTAGATCTATGCTTGGCTTTGTAGTAAGGAATTCAAAGGAGTTCCACAATCTTTCTACGCTGAAGAATTTGAATTTTTCTCTTGTTAAATCTCTTGATTAAATCTCGAATATTGCAGCATTATCTGGGATCCATTCTACAGGTATGTATATGGGTTCATCTTGCAGAATTGAGAAGATCCAGAAACATTTCACTAGATTTGCTATTGCATATAAAAGTAGATGCCTTTTGTGAACATTGCGAACATTGGAAAAGCGAAGACAAATTTTATCGGTAATGTTTACAAGGAACATAGTCTCGAATAAAACTCAGCAATTTGTTTCATATACCTTATTACAAGTCCAATTTTACTCATAATGCACCGCTTACACGTTGTATAAGGAGTTAGGAAAATTGGATTTAAATAATAAAATTTAAATAAATTAAAATTTATAGTGCTTTTGAAAAACATAAAAGGCTTGTGCCTGACGAAGGATTTTTTTTTTCAAAATTTCGATTTTTTTTTTAAACAATTAATTGTAGGTATTTTCTCGAAAATCTGAAAAAATATTTCCTGAGGCCGACATATTGCTAATTTTGAAAACAAAGGCTTCGATTAGGCATAAGATTATCTATTAATAAAACTAATCTCTCTTGTCCGATTGATTTTAGATGAATCTCGAAGGGCTTGATGATCACCGCAAGAGACTTCTGGAGAAATTGGCTCCACACAAACAGCGATAACTTTTACAACTATATTTTTTTTTTTTTTTGAAATTTTGCTAAAGTCAAGTCGAAACATGATGTATTAATGCTATGTTTTTATTTTTGTAAAATAAAGCAATTGACTAGCAATTTTTTGTCTTACTTTTTGAGTGGTATAATTATTTATATTGTAATTATTTATAATTTCTTTTCTTTTCTTTTCTTTTCTTTTCTTTTCTATTCTTTTCTTTTCTTTTCTTTTCTTTTCTTTTCTTTTCTTTTCTTTTCTTTTCTTTTCCTTTCTTTTCTTTTCTTTTCTTCTTTTCTTTTTCATTCCATTTTATTTTATTTTTCTTATTCCCTTTACCTCCCTCCTTTACACTCAAAGTTGAGCTTTTCATGCCGCATTCCAAATACCAGGTACATTCTACTTCCCAAAATTTGCCAAAACCTTTCTTCATTAAATTGTTGTTGCATGTTCGAATACTCTAATATAACAAAATAAGTGAAACAAACATAAATCATAGCAACAGGAAACTGCATTGGATGGCAATTGCATGGTGGCACAAATATTTTCACCACCCCTTCAGGTGCTAACTCTAGCAAATGGTGCTAAAGGCATCAAAAGCTTCAATAGCAATACCAACAACGTCTAAGCAGGTGGAGTAGGTGTCACACGTGAGGTGCAAACTGCCAACTGCCAGCCAGTGGAGAGAAGTATCAGTGGTAAAGCAAAGCGCTACTTTGAGTTTCCATTTGCAGTCTCCCACCACCAGAGAGGAACTTCCCATTTCCCACTTGCTTTTGTCATGGTGAATTCAATGTAAGGATGGCAGCAGAAAAAGGAAGCATTAGTGGAATCAGCGTGTGTGTAAATAATTATAACGGTTCACTGCCGTTATGACAAACCAACTGCAATAACAGCAACGTGCGGAAACAATGGTCGACAGCGAGCGGCTAACAAGGCAAAGAGTAGCACTAAAGTTAAAACCAGGTGAAGGTACAATGGGGCAAATAGTATAAAAGTGAAAATTATTCGCAAAAAACAGCTCTCATATAATTGGCTTTAATTATTAGGCTGTCGAATTGTGGTATTTATTAAAACAACAAAGGCAGCCTCAAGCAAGTTAGTAGGATAGATTAGTGAAGGGTATTATGAACTCAATTGTCTTTATTTGGTGTTGTTTTTGATTTTAGATATGGTAGATACCTATAAAATGAAACTTTCAGCTATTAGTCCATAGACTAAACCTTCCCAAATGTTTTGTTTTTTTTTTTCGTCTGTCTTCTGTCAACAATATTCAGTTCATTGTTTGTTAAGTTTCATACAGCAATGCATTTTTGTTCGCTCTTAAAAATGTCGAATTTCGTGCCTTCCAACTACGATTTGCGGACATCATTGATTTTCTGTTATCAATTGAAGAAAACCGCTTCTCAAGCTCATCAAATGCTTATAGAAACTTATGGTGGACATGCTCTAAGTAGAGCACAGTGCTTCAGGTGGTTTGAAAAATTCCGAATTGGTGATTTTAGCGTGGAGAACGAGGACCGTGGCCGGCCACCGAAAAAGTTTGAGGACGCCGAGTTGCAAGCATTGTTGGATGAAGATGATGGTCAAATGCAAGAAATGATGGCAAAGCAGTTGGGAGTGATCCAAAAAACCATTTCCAAACATTTGAGAGACATGGGCATAATTTTAAAGGTCGGAAGCTGGGTGTCGCATGAGCTGACTGAAAGGCAGCAAGAGAACCTAAAAACCACTTGTGAAATGCTGCTCTCCCGCTTCCAAAGGAAGTATTTTTTGCATCGAATCGTTACGGGTGATGAAAAATGGGTGTATTTCTCCAATCCCAAGCGTAAACGATCGTATGGTCCGCCCGGCCACAAGCCAAAAACAACGGCCAAACCAAATCGCTTCGGCCGCAAGGCAATGCTGTGTGTTTTCTGGAATCAGCGTGGTATGATTTGGTACGAGCTATAAAAACCAGGTGAAACAGTTGACGGTGCACGCTACCTTGGCCGATTTGAACAGCATACATACACCGAAAACGCCCAGAATATGCCGATCGGCGTCACAAAGTAATTTTCTTGATGACAATGCACCGTTACATCGAACAAGAGCGACCCGGGTGGAGACGTACAATTGGGAACCACTGGTGCATGCGGCTTATTCACCAGACTTGGCGCCTTTCGATTATCAATTGTTTGCATCGATGGGCCACTCACTTTCCGAGCAGCGTTTCAATTCTCCCAAAGAAGTCAAAAAATGGCTCGATATTTGGTTTGACAGCCAATCTTTTGGCGCGGCATCCACAAATTGCCTGAGCGATGGGAAAAATGTGTGGCTAGTGATGGCTAATATTTTGAAAATTAAATTTGTAAACATTTTTTGTTAATAAACGTTTGAAATTGAAAAAAAAGTCTCATTTCATACAAAGTGGCGCAAAATTAATAAACCTTTCGGAAGACTTTTAATTTTTGCAAATGGCTTCGTATGTAAAACATATTTGACATTTGTGAATTAGACAGCTGCAGCACAAAACAGAAAAACAATGGGGGGCACAAATGTCAAAATAAAGATTTCCATTACTTAAAATCATTTGTTTTTAATTAGTAAAAAATTATTAAAAAAGAAAATTGGACGATTTAGAACATTGTCGTCAATTCTTTTAAAAATTTATTTATATATTTCTACAAACCACTTAATAGCGAAGCATAGAGCCACCAATTCGTATCCTTGGTTTCATTCCGTCATCGAAAATTCCGGCCAGTTTCTTTCTATTTTTATGATCTCAGTAATAAGTAAATTTTAGATAGCGAATTCATTGAAGCCAGAGGCTTAGAGTTAGGCTTTGTGTGAGAGCCAGATTCTTTCAGCAACCGCGTACAATACGAGGACCGTCTGCTTACGGGTTAATGTGCTATCTCTACCCTCTACCAATTAATATTTGATTTTAGAGAAATGGAAGACAATGTCCAACATACTTGTATTCTACTTCTTCTTAATTGGCGCGATAACCGCTTACGCGATTTTGGCCGAGTTTAACAAAGCGCGCCAGTCGTTTCTTTCTCGTGCTAACCGGCACCAATTGGACACACCAAGTGAAGCCAAGTCCTTCTCCACCTGATCTTTCCAACGCAGAGGAGGCCCTCCTCTTCCTCTGCTACCACCAGCCGGTTACCGCATCGAATACTTTCAAAACCAGAGCGTTTGTATTCATTCGGACGACATGACCCAGCCAACGCAACCGCTGGATCTTTATTCTATGTCGTCGTAAAGCTTATACAGCTCATCGGTGCATCGCCTGCGATATTCGCCGTTGGCAACGTGCAAAGGTCCAAAAATCTTACACAGAATCTTTCTCTCAAACACTCCAAGCGTCGCTTCATCGGATGTTGTCATCGTCCAAGCTTCTGCGCTATACTTGGATTACTTGACATGAAATCGCCCTATATTAGTTTTAACCAACAAAATGGGACTAAGGCAAGGATATGATGATTTCACAGATTAATTGAATAAATGACGGAACTTTGCCTATGTGTTCTCACGATACGTCCAGTCTCAAACCCAGATTTGCCGATTAGTGATTATTCGACTCTTGTACTTGCAAATAAATACTCGATACTTTTATCATGACGCAAGTAGTACTTTTTCTCGAGTTTGACACTTGGTAACGATATCGCAATTTACTATATGACAAACATAAATTCATTCCATCGCGTTTAAGTAGGTCATGTAATTTTTCATTCGTCGTTATTTTTACGTTTTTCATCATCAATTCCGTTTGCTCCGAATGACACATATGACCTCAAAGTTCATGTTCCAGTTGTAGAACTATTTCTATATAAACACGAATTCTGCACCTCCAAATCCGACATGCTTGCAGCCATAGCAGATAAATTTTCCACATTTCTGTGGGTACCACTTGGTGATTGCATTCATCGCGGGTTCAAATTCACATTTTTATATCTGTTGCGGCCGCCGTAGCCGAATGGGTTGGTGCGTGATTACCATTCGCAATTCACAGAGAGGTCGTTGGTTCGAATCTCGGTGAAAGCAAAATTAATAAAAACATTTTTCTAATAGCGGTCGCCCCTCGGCAGGCAATGGCAAACCTTCGAGTGTATTTCTGCCATGAAAAAGCTCCTCATAAAAAAATATCTGCCGTTCGGAGTCGGCTTGAAACTGTAGGTCCCTCCATTTGTAGAACAACATCAAGACGCACACCACAAATAGGAGGAGGAGCTCGGCCAAACACCTAACAGAAGTACGCGCCAATTATTTATTTTTTATTTATATCTGTTGCTCGAAAAACGTGCAAAAACGTTACAAACCTAAGGAAGATCTGGTGAGCTCCACGGTCTGCGTAAGATGGCCAAATACTCAACAGTATGAGGCCGCTTTCAACCTGAAGAGCATACGCCGTTTGTGGCTGCTCGCTCCGAGACAGACGCTGCCGCGAGGCCTTTAAATTGTATATGTCAAAGTAGTCCAAAAAAGAGCCCAAACATAGTGAGCAGAGAAGTGGCTATTCGAATGCGCCTTTTTTCGATACCTTTTTCTACGAATTGTAAAAGCAATCGAAAGCCTATGCAATGCGGGTCTTAAACGCCACTAAAAACCGATCCCGATTTGGTAATTACGTCTGAAGGCCGTCGTGAGCAATAAGCTCAATCGTCAGTTACATTCTTCTCCTGTTTGTCTTGCTGCATTTTTTCAGTACGGCAGTAGTTCTTGCTGCTGCGTTCGTCTAGCAGCATTCGTTCGCCTCCAATCAGTGTTAGATCGACGATAATTTGCGTTGCATAGCTAGCACCGCCCTCCACCCGGCTCAAGCATTTGCGGTACTAGATTATTGGGCGTTAGAAACACACCAGTTGTGTCCTTGTGTTTCTTAGCGAACCTGCTGCAATAAAAGGCCACATGTTCGACAGTCTCCCCTTCATCCCAGCATTTTGGGCAACCAAGTCTAGGCGATGCAAAGATATTGGTCGGTAAGCATCCGTGTCGGTTTGAAAGCTATGTCAGCAAAAAATCAACGTAACCGTGCTTTTGACAGATTCACTCGTTAATCCGTGTGATCAACCTAAGCGTCGACCGGCCTTTTGGGTAGCTGGTGGCATTTTGATTGCCATTCAGCTATCGAGGTAAAACGTTCCGATACCTTAGACAAGTAAAAGTATCGATACCATAGTGCCAATATGTCCTATTGACAGTCACTCCAACTTAACCTAAATACTCGTATATTAACAAAATATCAAACGCTGATTTTTTAACAGAATACTCCACTGTTAACAGCGGAAAGCGCGGAGTAGTATGCAAATGGGCATTTTTTTAGTATTTTTCTTGTATTTTTTCGTATTTTTTTACTATTTTTTAGCATTTTCTTAGTATATTTTTAGTGTTTTTCTTTGCTTTTATGTATGTAAATCATACTTTTGCAGCTAAAAAATTTCAAATTCGGTAAAAATAGCAAACAACTTCCCAACACCGAAATGTGAATGGATAAGTGGAGTGAAATAAATATATCTATATACTCGTACCTATGTACATATTCACACACATACACACACACACATGAGTTCAACAAAAAGTGCAAGCTTTGGCTTGAATGCTGCCTTGTGTGCATTTGTTCGCGAATGAGTGTGAAATTCACTTCAAAAGCTGTGCTGTAAAATTAAAAATAAACTAGCTGCCGCAGTGCAGAGCGAGGCAATCCAAAAGCCAACAACAACAATATGCAGCAACCTAATGCTCATTCTGCACTCGTCCAAAGCCAGCACGCCAAAGCTAAGACAAACAAAATGGCATAATGGAAGGAAAACAAGGTGGGATTTTAGAAAGCGCGCGCACATACATACAAACAACCACACATACGCCCATACATAAACAACAAGATATTCAAATAGCTCATACATATATACCTAGAATAATTTTGTATGTGTGTGTGTGTATATATGGAAATGCAATGTAAATTTAAGTGGATGTGACTGTGTTTATTTTTGTTGGCTCTCATATATGTACATACGTATAGCTCGAAGGACTGTGGCGGAGCAGTAGCTCCTTCTAAAAACTCTCTCTACACCGATTGCTCCTTTGTAAGTCATGTGTGGCAAATACACATGTATATGCCACACACATTGTGTCGTGTTAACGAAGGTCATTAGAGTGCAGCGGAAATTATTTAATGTCATGCAGTGGCACCAGGAAGCACCAAATCGTAACACCAGCTGCAACAACACCGGACAAAGTGACAGCAGACCCGTGCTGCTACTATCTACACCTCTACCTCATTCCGCACTCTTCAGCAACAAAGCCGGCATTTTTTAGATGGAAAGGATCGTGCTGCTGCTGCTGCTATTGTTGTTGTTGCTTTGTGCTGTTTCTGCAACGTGCAAAAGTGCATAAACTTACGAAATGAAAAATTATTGTAGAATTATGCACCGCAGGTGGTGGTGTGCCAGCGTACAGCTGGAGCTCATCTATGCAAGCGAATGAGAATAACGAGCGAGCGGAAGGAAGGCAAGTAGTAGCGCACTCATGTCCCGTTTCCATGCACTATATACATAGCATGCAGCGGTGTTTTAGGAGTTCAAGTGAGAAAGGATTCAGGTTCCAGCTGCAATATACTCTCTGCCATTAATGATGTCCGCAGCGTGCTGTGAATTATGCATAAACACGGCTGGTAGCTGGCCTACCTGCCAAAGTGCTTTCCATACAAAATATTAATGCGTTAAAATGCACATGTATGTGTGTGTGTGTGTGTGCGTTTGTGTTTGTGTACGATGAGTTTATGTTCGTTGTAAAGCGGATATTATGGCTCGATGAGTAGCTGCTTGCTTGAATAGTCGACCAGGTTGGTGACTAATGCAGTTGGCTAAATACGAGGCAAAGATTCAAAGACTGCGAAACACTGAACTACACCAATGAACTGTACACTACACCCAGTGAGCGACAAAGTAACGATTTTCGCATGTTCAAAAGGGATACTCGAATGCTTAAACAGTTTAATAATTTATCATTTTTACATTTCCATGTTATCGATCAAATCTTTATGAAGGAATGTGTTACGTATGAGCGTTTGGAAGTTGTAATAGCTCGGCATCGTATGGTGCAGCCAGTGGTACTAGGTTGTTCAATAAGTGTTGCGGATCGATAAAAAAAACACAATTTTATAGTTTGAAAAATTGCACTTTATTATATTATATATATATATTTATAATTAATAAATTAATTTATATATATTATTAATAAATTCCATCCCTGATGTGAGAATCTGGAAGCTCTGCAAAATACGCCTGCACACTGCTATGACCTAATCATTTGCGGAAAACCGCTTATACGCATGATTTTCCGTAGGTCTGGAAATAGATGGAAGTCACTAGGAGCCAAATCTGGTGAATACTGTAAATGCTTCAACAATTCGAACTTTACTTCATGGATTTTAGCCATTGTCAAAATGCTCTTATGACACGGTGCACTGTCCTGATAAAAAATATTTTTTTTTTCTTTTGCAAACTGGTATTTTTTCACGATTTTTTTTTAGTTCTGATGGTCTAAAAAGTTTAATATTGAATTTATTGTTTTGCCAGTTTGAAAGTAATCTAAGGAAACTAAAGTTAGCTACTGACTTATCTCACTGCGAGAAAAGAAGCGCGCAAAGCGTAGATGCGAGCATAAATTCGGAAGAGAAAAACCTAAGCTTCTTGTATGGCTTTTGAGAGAATAATTTGCTGACGCTTTGAAATTGAGCATTACAAGGATCAATGGAAATGGAATAACGACAGTTTGAAAGAGTTCACTGGCAAGAGAGCAAAGCTACCACTCCAGTTTCTCAAGAGTAAGGATCTGTTTTTCAAATTTTTTGGTATTACTAATAGACGAATAGATTATAATAAAAGAGCCGTGCACATCAACGTACATACTGTTGTATGTACACCATATATTGACAAGTTTACACTATTTGTTTATATATTTTTTTTTATATTTTTTTTTTTTTGTTTTTAAATATGCTTCCAACTACTACAAAAACCTCATAACTCAAAGTTTTAAAATTTGTATAAAATTTCTAACACTTTGGCAAATTTTCATAAAAATTTAGTCAGAATTTTTCCAAAAATTAATATGCAGCTGTAAAGCGTGATCAATTTAGAGGTATCAGCTTTTAAATTGAATTAAAACAACGAAAGTTCAAACTGATTGGGCAATTTATATTATTTTTGTATAGAATCATTCATGACATTTATTTTTTAATGATAATCACTTTCAAATGTTAGCCGCAAATCCGTCACTTTTCGGCCACCGGTAAACATCAATTTTGAATCACTCGCTGGAAGACTAATACTAATGCCTCAACCGCAGCAGGCTTATCCACAAAGAATTTTGACTTTACATACCTCAACAAATATAAGTCCAAAGATGTGATATCACACGATCTTGGTGGTCCGCGACGAGAGATAAATTGATCACCGAAACGACGACGCAGTAAATCCTTTGTTTCACGAGCTGTATGGCAAATAGCGCCTTCCTCTGTCTTGTTGGAACCAAATGTTGTGGAGATCCCGAACTTCAATTTCTGGCATCAAAAAATCGTTCATTATGCCGCGATAGCGTTCGCCATTCACTCTTACAATTGCTCCAGCCTCGTCTTTGAAGAAATATGGACCGATGATTCCTCCGGCGCATAGACCGCTCCAAACTGGTGTTTTCAATGAATGTAAAGGTTTTTCTTGAATAGCTTTTCTTGAATGACTTTGGTTGCTCTTGAGCTTAAATATGGCAATTTTGCTTATTGACGTAGCCATTAAGGCAAAAATGGGCCATATCTGAACACCATAAAATGGCCTGAGTGCGCGTTGAACACTTTTCACAGAGCCTCGATTTTCGTAATACAATTGCACGATTTGTATGCGTTGTTGAGGCGTAAATCATTCCATGATGAAATATCAATGCATTGAATTTTTTTTTATATGGAACGAATGATATGAATGATATTTTTTCTTATATGGAAAATAATGCGTAACCCACCAACGGAAAAATCTGGCAAATAGCAACGCAAGGCACCTTGAGCTTGCCTGCTATGCTAGGTCAGGTTCACCACTTCAGATTGGTTGTTAAGTTGTGAGTTTGTGAATGTTATGAATATGAATATGAATATGAATATGAATATGAATATGAATATGAATATGAATATGAATATGAATATGAATATGAATATGAATATGAATATGAATATGAATATGAATACGAATACGAATATGAATGTGAACATGAATATGAGTTTGAATACAATTACGAGTATGAGTATGAATATGAGTATGAGTATGAATATTGGTATAAGTAGGTATTTGAATATAAGTATGAATATAATATTGACCATGGCATTGAGTTATGACCATGGAGTTGAATTGAGGTAGTGCCTCAGGCTCGACAGTTTTTGTAATCAGCGGGGAGATATCTGTCGACCTCGTGGCCCGGGAACGAAAGGATGCGTGGGATTCCAAGAAAAAATACGCAACCACTAGCGCAGCGGAACGTAAACTTCAAACCATGCAGCGGTGGCAAAGCCTATAAGACACTGAATCGAGTGCAGATGGACGGCGAAACTCATCCCAACAATAGGCAAATGGGCTCAAAGGAACTTCGAAGAAGGGAATTATTTCATGACTCAGTTCCTCACCAGTCATACCAGGCCACGAATACTTCTGGAAATACCTATAGTGCATGGGTAAGGTAAGCAATCCTAAATGCATATACTGCGAAGCACCAAGCGATGACGCCGAGCACATGTTCTTTATTTCCGACAGACGGCTCTTGGAAAGAGATGCTCTGAAAGAACAGATTAGCGATATAGCGCCCTCCAAAATACGATAATAAGCAAAATGCTGAAACGCGAAGACAGTTGGAATGCGCATTGAAGACGTATTATGGATAAAAGATGGGCTTCGACACAGTGTAATAAAGCGAAGCCTCACAGGGAGAGATATATGAAGACGAGCCTATACTAAAGAAGCTGGCTACAGTCATTGTGGACTCAGAGGTGGATGATTAGAACTGGTCCATTTTATGGTCATCGTTCTGGCCCTCGCGAAGCAATGTAGAATGTAGTCCCGGGAAGCGAGTCTCTTCAGGGGTGGAGGGCCACACCACTAGACGCACCACCACTAGGCCACTAGACGCAGACAACGGTCTCTGTAAATGCGAAGGCATTTTGAACTCTTCCTCACTCACCAAAAACAAAAAACAAAATTGGGCTGAGTTTATCCATGGTATGGGAATAAGTTTCCGCCCTCGCAAAAGAGGTGTCACTGCTGATACTATTTCTGTGTACGCTCTAGTAACATACTGGTGATTTGCGTCATTATTACCTTTTCAATTGATATATTTATCACTATTTACAGTAATCTCGCTCCATCAAATACAACTTGTAAAGAGTAGTTTCGACGCCCCTAATGTGGAAATTTGATGTCTGAAGAGTTGGATTTTGACGGACTATCGGTAAACGTTTGCACACGATGAGAGTTGTCCAGAAAGCAGGTAACTGGGTGCCACATCAATTCAAGGAGAGGGATATCGAGAGCCGTTTGATGACGAGTGAGATGCTTCTTGAACGGCAGAAAAGAGAAGGTTTTCTGCATCGCATCGTCACTAGCGATGAAAAACGAATCTATTATGATAACCCTAAGTGTCAAAAAAGTTAAAGCCTGCCAAGTGAACCAGATCCATCGACAGCGAAAAAAAATATTCATGCTTCAAAGGTTATGTTGTGCATCTGGTGGGATCAGAAGAGTGGCATCTCCTTAAACTTTCTGCAACCATCACTGGCAATCGTTGCCTACTGCAACTAATGCGTTTGAATCGAGCTCTCAAAGAAAAGCGGTCAGAATGGGACGGTAGAAAACTGATTTTTCTGCATAACAACGTCAGGCCACACGTTGCTAAATCGATCCAGAAATATTTAGAGGGACTGAATGGGGAAATCTTGTCCCATTCACCGTATTCCCCAGACGTCGCACCTTCGGATTACCATCTGTTCCCATCAATGCAGTAAGCCCTTATTGGAGAGCGGTTCACTACTTATGAGATGGAGATGGCTCAATACATGGATGAAGTCAAAAGAACGCGAATTTTTCAACAGGGGAATCCGTATGCTGCCTGAAATATGGAGGAAAGTTGCAACTTCCAGTGGCACATACTTTACATAATACCATTTATTATTTAAATATTTAAACGTTTCGCAACTTTGGCTAGATAGGTAGGAAGGTAGGTATAGTGGTTGTCAGTTGACACACCTAGGTCTGCTGAAGGCCCATTGTTATTCCATCAGGGCTGTCCACTCTCCTCACTCTACATTGTCCTCATTTAACCAACCTGTGGCTTTAATATATCTAACAAGGCTTGTTATTTTTATATTGGCTAATTCTGCCAAATTATTCAGGGAACTTTCTCCTAAAATAGAGAAGAATAGAAATCAGAAAATAGAAAGAGCTCTATAGTCTCCTCTTCTTCAATGTAGTTACAGCTTCTGCAGTAGTCGTTATAGGGTGCTCCCAGTCTACTGGCATGCCTACCAATGAGACAATGCCCTGTTAGGACCCCGAGAAGATTTCTCATGTTCTTCCTGTTCAGTTTCAACAGTCGGTTTGTGCGGTCCATGTCCTATTCCGGCCATGTTATTCTACTTGTTGCACAGGTCAGGGACTGAGTCCGTAGCCTGTTGGCAGCTCTGATAGTGTGTTTGTCTATAAGCATCTTATAAGCATCTAAATGTATAGGTATGTTCGCTTTGTCTGGTTGGATCGGTAACGTGGTACCCGATTTGCAGTTGCCTTCCATGTCTCTATGATCCGGCACCCAGAGCAGGTTTATTACAAAGTACTGTGATAGTTCTGTCAAAACGTCGATACATTACTGTCTTTCGAGTTAATATTAGGCGATTTTAGAGCTTTCAGGCTAACAGGCCAGAATTTCATCTTGAAATACACTACAGTGATCCGGTAGCTGGAATGAGTTGTTGGCATTCATTCCCTCAGAGTGAAGGCCTCCGCCTACTTGTTCATTTAGCTTGGAACCATCAGCTTCTATTGTCCATTACTTCATTGTCCCAATCTTCTCTCGTTGGGAAAGTTGTGGTAAAGGATGTGCTTACATGCAGCTCTACTGAGTTAGAAAAGTCTGTAGTAGTCTTTAGTGCCCCGCTTATGCAGAGCTACCTTATGTCATGATACGCCTTACCACTGCTGTATATATCCAGTGTACTATTTTTGGGGTTAGGCCCCATTTTGCTCCCAGAATTCTTTTGCATGTATAGATGGCTATAGCTGCTTTTTTCCTCTATCACGCTTTTTTACTCTAATACTAGTCCTAGGTAGCTTGCCTCTTCCCCAATTGACAGTGTGATTCCCTCAAGGATGGGGGGTGTAGAACAGGTATCCTGTGTTTTTGGTGAACATGATTAGTTCTGTTTCGTTGGGATTTACCCCAAGACTACCGGCTTACATCGCTCAAAACATTTTGCATTATATTCCTCTATTGCAACATCATCTGCGTAGGCCACTACGTGTATCCTCTATATTCTTTAACAATTGATTCATTGCCAGTATCCACAGCACGGATACTGCGGTACAGCCGTACCCCTCCTGACGGATCTGCGTTTCGTCGAGAGGCCCACCGTTGAAATTACGAACCTGCCTAATGGAGTGGACGGAAGCTTATTCCTATACCCATTCCCAATGAACACTTATATTGCGATAAAATTCCAGTTCCTTATAAATTTAAATTCTTCTTTTCGAGATGCGGGTAGAATTTCAAGCAGATACATCCATAAAAAGATAGCAAACCCATTTTGATTTTTGAGAAAAATTTAAATTTATTGATTCCAGTGGCTGAAGCCATTTCGAACATAATTACTGAAGGGTTTACGATATTTGATATCATATGGCGATATGATGATCAGGTAGAGCTGAAACCATTTTCATATTTTGTTAAGTCATCTTAACCACAGTTGGGTGATAAGCACTCCTACCTAAGCTTGCTGGTATATGGTATGCTTGATACGTACATATGTGTGTGTGTGTGTATGAATGTATACAAGTTTTGCTTTTTTATAATAGGAAATGCGTGAAAAGCGCCACATTATTATGCTGTCATTTCTGAAGAGTTTCCAATGGACATTTTTAAAAGCCATTGTAGTGCGCTCAAAAGCGACCATACCCGCCATTAACAACAGCCTACGCGTGATCATGCATTATATTATATGTCCATATGTATGTATGTATATGCACACAATTAACAAAGGCAAACTCACTCACTCATTCAACTTACGTGCCGTTGTTATCTACTCTTTGTAATTACACAGAACTTTTCTGAAGTAGATACGTCCTTATGTGAGTGCCTATGTTTATGAATGTCTATCTGTTTGAATGCAGTGTCAATGTCACTATACTCAGTTGGCGGTCTGATTAGATCCATCTACCACATACATGCATACATACATTCACACACATAACTATCCACTAAAAGCAACATCAATTTGCGAAGTCAACGCAGGTAAGAGTTGCATGACAAAACAGCTTCATTCACTCAGGCACTCTTGTTGGTTGTGAGTATAGAAAATGTGGTCTCGCCTGTATGTAAATTATAGGCGCATAGCACCTTTTGTGCTACAAAATCGGTAAAATAGTACGGGTTCCACCGGCATTTTGCATTTCACTTGACTGTTGTTGGACACATGGTAAGCCGAGCATTAGCCAACTACTACCTTCTTTCACATTAATCCTGCGACAACAAATCGGTGCACACAATCTAAACAAGTGTAATCGACTACTTTCAAGTGCCAAGGTATGCAACGAGGTAATTATGCACCTGTGTGTTGAGCGCATAACAAGTGCGCTTTACCATCACTCTTGTTCCAACAAATTGGCGCATTTTTACAAAGCCAAAAAACAAACCACAGGCAAAACTTAAGTGAAGCACGCATTGCACGTAAGCACAGGTCACAGCAAATACAAATAAATCGTTGGCCGACTTCATGAAAGAGTGGTTCCCCATTTGATTATTGTTTCTATTTTTAATACTTGTTTGCGCGCAGCTGTTTGACAAGTGCATAAATTTAGTTTTAGTGTTGAGATATACACTTTTTTGATGTTCATTGATGCAACCAGAACCACAAATATCTGATGCGGTATTTCCTTACTCAATGTGTGGAAGCGCTGTGGGAGTTTGAAAGGACAGCCGTGTTTTTAGGAAGAAGTAAAGGGAGGCTGAAATGCTTAAGAGCAGGGATTTGATATTTACCGATCGCAGAAGGGTCCAAAAAGAGTCAGCGCTGAAGATGTTGTTGCTACAAATCATGTAAATTCCCATTAAAGTCTCGTATTAAATTACAAGCAAAACCAACAGAAATAGGCTGTGGTTTCAAATGGCTTTGGGTTATGATATTTGTATAGCATTTGAAAAGTCTTTTGGCTGGTGTTTGCGCTTAAAAACGTTAGAGACAGCAAACTAAAAAATAGGCTGCGGTGCAAATGTTATTGTATATAAGCGAGAGAATTGGTCTGCCATTCGATGAACTCTTACTGTTGTTGCACAAACGTTAAAAACGAACTTTCCGAAGATTCGAAGTATTGTCATGAGAAAAATAAATAAATATGAAATATGATGTAGCTGAATTTTGAATTCTCACATTATATTCTTCTATTGGTATACCTCAAATGGCTCAAATATGAACGAGACTGATTTAATAAAACACAAATGGTTAATTATTGTTCAATTTTTATTTTATCTCCTTCAAAGTAATCACCATTGGAAAAAACTTTGGCATATGTGTATCGTAACGTATAACGTTTTTTCCAATCATCATATCATTTCTGGAAGGCCGATTTCGGTATGGATTTCAGTTCCTTCTTCGAATTCTCTTTTATGACTTCAATTGTCTCAAAATGTTTTCCACGGAGCGTCAACTTGAGCTTGGAAACAGGAAAAAGTCACATGGAGCCATATCAGGCGAATACGGTGGTTGCGGAACGATATTAACATTATTTTTGTTCAAATAATCGCGAACAAGACGTGATGTGTGAGCTGGTGCATTAACGTGATGCAAGAACCATGACTTGTTGTCCCACAATTCCTTCCTTTTAAGACGAATGTTCTCGCGCAAACGCTTTAAAACGTCTAAATAATATTCAGCGTTAACCGATCGGCCTTGCGGAAGGAACTCGGAGTGCACCACACCTTCGTAATCGAAAAAAACAGTCAGCATAACCTTAATTTTTGAGCGACTTTGGCGTGGTTTTTTGGGTTTCGGCTCCTCCGGGAGCGCCATTCCGATGATTGTTGGGCTGTTTCGACGTCATACTCATAAACCCAAGTCTCGTCACCAGTTATGATGTGCCGGATATCCGTATCAGTCATGGCGAGCATTTCCTTAGCGACAGTTTTGCGTTGTTCTTTTTGAAGAAAATTCAACAATTTTGGAGCAAGACGCGCGGACACTCGTCTCATGGCCAAGACATCATGAATAATAGTATGAACGGATCCATTTGATATGCTCAGCTCACTAGCTATCTCTCTTTCGGTCACACGGCGATTTTCAAGCACAATTTCCTTTACTTTTCCGATGTTTTCGTCGTTTACTGATGTTGCTGAACGACGTTCATGAGGCAAGTTTTCAACCGATGTACGGCCCTCTTTGAACGATTTGTACCACTGGAAAACACGTGCACGCGATAGAGCAGAGTCCCCATAGATTGTCTGCAACATTTTTAAGGCGTCTGAAGCCGAAATTTTGTTGGAATAACAAAATTTCAAACAAATTCTTTCTTCAACTTGAATTTCCATCGTTAAATTTGAAAAACACACTCGAGCTTGACTTGTTTACAGTAGCACAGAAAACAAACTATGTGACATATCACGCTGAAATTTGACATGAAAGCTTATAACAGTCCTACCATCCAACAAAAAATTTATTTTTGCCATATGTCATCCGCGGACCATTTTATTGATAAAGTCTCGTTCATATTTGAGCGGGATGTATGTATCAGGTCAGTCCATAAGTTCGTGCGTATTTTACCCATAATTTCGATTTTGTACGATTTTTGCATACAAAAAATTATTCGCGGAATATAACGGAATTATTTATATTTTCTTTGATATATTGTCCAATCAACAAGTGATTTTAATCGCGGATAGAAGCACGTGTTGTTAAAAAATAAAATGGAATTTTCGAACGCGTATAAGAGGCATATTTTGTATTTTTTTTATAACAGTGGTAAAAATGCAACAACTGCTGCTGCAGAAATAAACACTGTTCACGGAGAGGATACCGTGAGTGTAAGGACTGCGCAAAAGTGGTTTTCAAAATTCCGAAGTGATGACTGTGACGTGGAGGATGCCCCACGCGCTGGCCGTCCTGAAGTCTTTAACTGCGACGCCTTGCTCGAACTCGTGGAAGCTGAGCCAAATTTGACAGTCGATATGATAGCTCAGAGGTTAAAATCATTGCATGGAAAGTTTTTTGAACCGTATCGTTATTGGTGATGAAAAATGGGTCCTTTACAATAATCCTGTTCAAAAACGCCAAAGGTTAGATAAAGATGAAACGCCAGAACCGACCCCTAGAGATGGCCTTCACCCCAAGAAGATTCTCCTGTCTATTTGGTGGGATATGGCCGGTATTGTTTATTATGAACTTCTGGAGCCAAACCAGATGATAACTGCTCATTATTATTCCCATCAACCATCAGCTATCACACCTGAATGAGCGTCTTTAGTAAATAGACGCAAATTTTAGTTTCACCACGACAACGCAAGACCTCATACCGCAAGGCAAACATTAGGCAAGCTGAACGAGCTCGGATGGGAACTAATGCCGCATCCACTATACTCTCCGGATATTGCCCCTTGTGATTAGCACCTTTTTCGTGGACTTCAATTCCATATGAGTAACAAGAACTACTCCTCAAAAGAAGCTATCAAAAGGGATATCGAAGCGTATTTGGCTCCAAAGACAAACAATTTCTTGAGCAGGGAATTAAAAATTTGGCTAAACGTTGGGAAGTCATTGTAAATAATGAAGGAAAATATCTTATTGATTAATAAATACTTTCAACATCTTTTTTATTAATTTTAAAACCACCTTTAAAAAGCGCACGAACTTATGGACTGACCTGATATGTATAATAGCAAGGTGTCAAAAAACGTACTTTGTGCAAATGTGATTTTATTGCGGATTCCAGTAGAATATCCACCCAGTAAAAGATGTTTTTTGGGAAAGATTTCGTTGAAAATATGTAGTAAAATGCAGAGCCTTGATTTGACGTGTTCTCGTTTTTTGTTTTCAAGAGGAAGTGAAAAATGTAATACAATGAACAGACATTTAGTCTCTATCCTGGAGGTGATGCTAGATGTGTGATATATTATTTATGTCAACAAAGTTTTGCGAAGAATGTCATTAAAAATTTATTTGAAAAGGCATACGAAGTTGAGAAAGTCTCTGGAAGTTCTCCCATGTAAATCCTTATAACTCGTAACATAGAGTAATGTAAAAAAAATTAAAAATAATCCTATTATAGTTGGAAGAATAGAACTTTCACCTGCGTCTAGTTTGGTATATTATATGTACGACAATTTTGAAATTTCTTTTTTTAATTTTTTCTTAAATTTCTGGGATAAACTAATAAATAAAATATTTTACTTGTTGAAAAAAATTTAAAAAAATATACTATGTTTTCGATAAAATTGTTGTAGACATTGACGTACATTTTTCGGATAATGGGTGTAGTGGTAGGTTTAAGTATAATAAGAACTAAGCTGAAAAATGTTTGAAAAAAAAAATTTAATATTGAGTTTTATTTATTTATTATTTAAGAATGTTTTAAAATTGTATTTGTTTTTCTTTTTAATTTTTTGTATAAAATATGTTTTTTTGTTTAATAAAACTTTTTGTTTTCTTGGCGAAAAATTTAGTATCTTCGATAAAACTTGTTTGGCTATTGTCATAGATTTTTCTGAAACTTGTTTCATTTGTAGGCTTGAGTATAGTAAGAAGTAAATTTATTCAATGTTGAAAATTAGAATGCTGTTTTTTAAAGAGAAATATCTTCGATTCCTTTTAACATTTTCATAAGCATAAAATACACTTCTTAAAAAACAATTTCCTTGGAAAAAACTCTTAATTTTTCAATAAAATTGTTTGGGATATTATAGAAAAATTTTCAGATAATGAATTTTTTGTAGGCTTGAGTAAAATGAGAAGTAAATTACAAATTTTTTGAGAAAAATTAGTAGTATTGAGATTTAAAGTGAAGCTTCCTTGGTTCTTTTTAACATTTTCCTCAATTTTTATCTTGAATTGTTTGGATAAAATATACTTAAAAAAAACATTTTTCGAAAAAAATTATTAATTTCTTCGATAAATTTTTTTGGACATTGTCGTAATTTTTTCGAAAAACGAGTTTGTTTGTAGGCTTGAGTATAATAAAAGGAAAAATGGAAAATTTTTGAAAAAAATTAATGATATTGAGATTTATTAAATGTTGAATATTTTATTATAAACTTTTAAAGTGAAATCACTTGAGTGGTTTTTAATACAATATTTAAAAAAAAATTATTTTTAAACTTTTTAAGATAAAATAGCAATAATTTAAAATTGTTTTTTTGGAAAAAATTGTTATGTATTAAAATTAAAAAAAAAAATTTTTTTCCTTCTAATTTTTTTTTATTCATTATATATATGTAATTGGCGCGTATACTCTTTCTGGTTGTTTGGCCGAGCTCCTCCTCCTATTTGTGGTGTGCGTCTTGATGTTGTTCCACAAATGGAGGGGCCTACAGTTTCAAGCCGACTCCGAACGGCAGATATTTTTATGAGGAGCTTTTTCATGGCAGGAAAGACTCGGAGGTTTGCCATTGCCTGCCGAGGGGCAAACGCATATGCGATATTTCTCACATATAACTGACGCGTACAATTCTGTTAGGTGTAAGGCCGAGCTCCTACTCCACAAATAAAAGGAGAGTGGGAGAATATTAAGACGTTCTATGCCTCCGCACGGAATTTTAGGAAAGGATTTTTAATGCAAAAATAGACTCGCAAGTTTGCTATCGGCTGCAGAGGGACGAACACTAATCGAAAAATTTATTCCTAGCATTTGTTATTTTATATCCACACTGGATTTCGAATCCGAGTCCTACCGAATGGCAGTCACGCACCAATCCATTCGAATATGGCGACTGTTAAGCATAGTAACAGGTATTAAAAAAATCGGATTACATTTTCAAAAATTACACATCACAAATATTTGTTCCAAAAATGTTTAATAATAAAACTAAAAATTTTTTTTTTAATTTTTTTTTGGAAAAGTATACATTTTCTTAAAACTTAAAAAAAGACAATTTTAAATGATAAAAATACCGAAGATTGGCCATTAAATAAATTTCAAAATTATAAATTCCTTTCCAATATTTTATCAGTTACTTGTAAATATACGCCAGCCTACAAATAAATAAATTTCAGGAAAATTGACGACAGTGTCTAAAGTACTAGGATCATCAGCGAGACTTTGTAAGGTCCTTCATCTAGACCGCTCACTAAGGCTGGATTCCACTCGAAAACTCGATGGTTCATACACCATTTCCAAATCGGAAACGTTTAATGCTCTACTCAGAACCCATTTTCCCGGCAGTAGAACTCTCTCTGAAGTAGAGAGTGGCATGAACAATAACGGTAGCGACGGTGGAACCTCTGACACGAAGACGGAACAGCTGGTATATTGCTAGTCGAATTATGACAAAAGAATCGATAAGGTTTTCCTTGTCTTCCTTTGAGAACTTTAAGTCCCCTGGACCTGATGGAAAGGAGGAGACAGGCTGATTGCGGCCCTAAAAAGGATCTGAGCCTATCTTGCACTTGGTTATATACCATCCCAATGACGTCGCATAAGAGTAGTATTTATTCTAAAACCAGGAAAAGATGACTATTCCCTAGCAAAAAGTTTTAGACCAATAAGTTTGACAGCCGAACAACACGGAGTTAATCAAAATATTGTAAAATGAATATATATTCCATGTTCTCTGAGAGGCTGTTAACCGCTGGTGGGAACAGTGACGAACTAATTACCGCTAACATCGGATAAATTCCTAAGAAGGCTTTGCATGAAAGTGCAAAGGATTCTGGAAAAAATCGATGACTGGTGAATGAGACAAGGTCTTTCCGTTAATCCGAACAAAACCACCGTAGTCTTGTTTACGAGAAAATTGAAACTCGATGGGCTCAGTCTTCCAACACTGAAAGGTGTGACACTTGGTCTTTCCGATGAAGTTAAATATCTAGGAGTAATCTCGGATATGAAGCAGACTGGAGAGACACACGTTACACTAAAAGTGAATCGCGCATTATGGATTTTTCAGCAATGCCGCAAAGCCTTTGGTAAAACCCGGGGTCTGAAACCTGCTGTCGTCCTATGGATATACACAGCACTTATCAGACCAATCATCACTTACGCCTCTGTGGTCTGGTGGCGACACAGCATGATTAAGTCCACAATCCGGGAACTATACAGGCTGCAAAGAAGCGTATGTTTATGCATTACGAGTGCCATGAATACAACCTCTGGCGATGCTCTAAATGCTATGCTTGATTTGCTCCCCCTGGATCTTAAGATACAACAGGAAGCAATAAAAGCAATGTGTAAACTCCATAAATATGGTTTCTGGCACGAAGACGGAACTTCGGGACACAGAGAAATCTTTAAATTGCTATCTGAGCAGTATCCACTGTTTTTGGCACCTAAAGATAACCTGATACCCAAAGTTTCATTTGAGGTTTGCCGGATATTTTCATTACCGATGGGTCTAAGAATGAAACGATAGTAATAAGTATCACTATACTATGGGGGAAATGGCAACTATTTTCCATACGGAAATTTTTGCCATCCTGAAAGTAACCGAATGGATAATCGAGAGGATATGGAGCGGGAAACAGATTGGAGTTTTCAGTGACAGTCAGGCTGCATTGAAGGCCCTGAAGAACGCGAAGCAAACCTCAAAGATTGTTCAAGAATGTAAGAAGAAGCTTAATTCTGTCGCAAGACATAACAGGCTTGTACTTATATGGGTTCCAAAACACTCCGGAGTTCAAGGAAACAAAATTGCCGATGAATTGGCCAACCGTGGATCACCGGTTCCCCCACAAGGGCCAAAGCCAATAATCGGAATTAGTTCCGTAGGAATCATTAATTGGATCAGCGATTATGTATGCAATCTACATACATAAAGAGCAATGATCCGGTCTACAACGCTGCAGAACTGCAAAGTATTTTGTGACAAGTCCGAACAGAAAGCTGTCAAACTTTCTACTAAAACTTGGAAGGAAAGACGTTCGGTTTATAGTCGGTAATATTACAGGGCACAATCCATGGGGTCAGCATATGACCACCATTGGAATCATTGATGGAATCCAATGTGCCCTGCCTTTGCTGGAACACGGCTACGAGTTTTGCGTTTCGATGTCATGAGAATGAGTAATATTCGTTCTCTAAAACTGGAGGATACTTACAGATTTACCAAAGAATCTGTAAAATTCTGACAGTACTAACTACCTCTATCTCTGTTTCTATTATTTCCTATCTCTTTCTCTGATACTTTTCTTCTTCCCTCCTTGACTATCTACCCTCTTTCCAGAGCTCTAAATACAATGGGATATTTAGCATGAGTGTTTTATGAGCCACCAAATCTCCTACTGCTCCTTGGCGCGACCTTTTCAAATTTCAATTTCACTAGGACCATGGATTGATTATGAATTTGAAAATTATGTTTTTCGAGATGTTCTTTGAACCTCGAAAAAAGTGTTGCACAAAACCCCACTCAGGGTTGTCGGTAGTTAGTTGCCGGAACTACCCGGGCTTATATCGAGCGAAGAACTATCACTTCAGCAGCAATCTCCAAAAATGTATGGGGCATATTTTATGATATTACAACAACAACAATCTTACCTCATTCTACTTCGTTCTATGTGCGTAGGTATTTCCAATTTATAGACTTCTACTTTGTAGTCCCAAAAGTCAATATTTTCCAAATGCATTTAAATGTTAAACAAACTAAAATTAATATACATTGAAAATATGCGCAAAAGGTATTACAAAACGAATTACGTCCATACATTCTAAGTAAACAAATCATTAAATCAAACGCCGTCTGAAGTTGCTAGTTACTGTATTAATTAAGGAGATGAAAAGTCAAACAATCATAAAAAATTTACTGTAAACAACCAATCAAATTTGCACCTTTTTTTAATTCGTTACTTTTCCTTTTTAATTCATTACAAACCTTAATTTAATACGACTATAAATTTTAATTTTTTGTCTAATTTCATCGTATTTGTTTTATATTGAATCGTAATGAGACCGTTTGCAACGCTCAAACCAAAAGCAGCAGGGGATCGAGCAAATAACAAACAACTGGTCAACGGTGAATTGGCGCAATGAGTGGAAATAAATGTGTTGGCGGCGCTTAGAAGTAGTTGATGCTGCTTTTAGATATATCTGTATGTACAAGTGGACATAAATATGTTTATGTATATGTATATATAAGTCTGTTTGTATTTTCCCAATTGCTATGCCATTTTATTTTCGATCCAAATCGCTGCACGGTGTATCGCATCAGAAAATCATTTTCCACTTGAGTTTTATTTTTATGAAGTCCCAGAACAACAAACAACAAAATAATCAACTCAATAAAAGTGAAATAAAAGCACAAACAGTAAGCATCCGGAATTTGTGGGACGATGAGCAAGAAACTCTAGAAAAAGTATTTGTAAAAACAAGAAAAACAAAAAAAAAAAAACCAACTGTATACAAGTCGTGTTACAAGGAGCTGTGGGAATTTCATGAGGCTCATTGCAATGCGATATTCTCTGCCGATGTGAAAATAATGATAACAGCAACAAAGCGAAATAACAACCACATACAGCAATAAAAAGCTTGAGCAATAACAAACCGACAAAAAGTAGACAGTCAGCTCAGGCGAACAAGCAACAGCTCAAGAACTATTCAAGAAAATTCAAATGGGCCCAGAACGATAATACGAAACGACGCAAATAAGCACACCCCCAACGCGAGGCGCGCAAAAATAAAGAAACAAGCGACTTACAGCTGCCTATTTGTAGAGCGTGTTGACGCTGATGAGTCTGTCCATTCAATCTGCACTAAGTGGAGTGTGTGTGGGCTGGCAGAGAGGCGGTCACTTCGTCGGTATGTAAACAAATTAAGACGAACATAGGCCCACTACACGACTAAGTATATGCCGTTCGCTGTATGTATGTGTGTGTGTGTGTGTGTGAATTTATGCAACAAACTAACCAACTACCAGCCAGTACTCCTGCCATTTGCGCTTTCATCAACGCAAGTTGTGTCGAAGAAGTCACTCGAGTAGATGTCTTGTGCCATTGTTCCGGCGATGTGCTTCAATGTTTCGACCTCAGCTCCCAGCAGTGTAGCCTTATGCATATTATATGTATGCTATTATGTTGCTTTTGTTATTCTGCGGTTGCTACTTGTGCAAGTTTTGACCAGCCGACCGCATGTTAGTGGAGAAAATGTCAATTTAACGAAATAATAATGGCTCCCCTGTTGCGTATTTTAAAATGCCGTCAACCGCCGACCACCAACAATATATATAGTGTCCCCCACATAGACTTGTTGTGTCCGCAAACACACAGTCCGGCAACAAGCATTTCCATTTGGGCACTCACTCAGCCGTTGGGCAAAATGTATAGAAGTATACTCATTAATTGAGCTGTTGAATATGCCGCACTCGTGCCGTGGATAAACGTGCGATGTTGGGGGTTGAAGATTCGGCGCTTTGTCGTTTTTTAACTCTTAGGCCATTAACGGCAGTCTGCGTCCACAATTGTTAATCATTTCGTCATTCTTATCGAATAAAAATCGCGTTAATGACTTTGTTGATTTGCTCCGCAGACGCTTTTGACCGCGAGAATGCGTTTGGCGTAATAAAGCCTGTATCGCAATTAAAAATTGTAGGATATTGAAGCAGATTTGTTTCAAAAGTAAAAATTTGGTGGAAAAGTTAGACTACTTCTCTTTTTTTTCTCTTTGCTTTCTTCTTCTTCCTCCTCCTCTTATTCTTATTCTTCATTGTCTTAATAACAGCCTGGACAATTCGGAACGAGCTCAACAAAGTGCGTCTGCCTTTGCTTCTCGTACTGTCTGGCCCCAATTTGATACATCAATTGGAGCCAAGCTCTTCTCTAATTGATTTGCCATGTTTTTCTCTTCATCTCCCACCACGAGCAAATATCTCGTCGAATACTTTCAAGTCTGGTTAACTCGTGCGGCATGTCATTACCACTTAAGCGAAGCCGCTAGTAGATCTTGCCGCTCTAATGCCTGCGATACACGCCGCCACCTACTTACCGAGCTACGTAAATATTCTCCTTGCAACACTCCAAGACCCGCCTCATTCGGTGTCATACGGAGAGCGATTTTTGTTCGTTGAGAGAGTACAATTGCGTATTTCATCGAAAGTAAGGTTTGTTCGTAGCCACGGTAGCCGAATATGTTGGTGCGAGACTACCTTTTGGAAGTGCGTATGCTTGAATCTCCGTACATGAAACTGCGAAATGAAAAGTTATTCTAAAAGCGGTCTTCCCTCGGCATTTGCCATTCCGAGTCGGCTTAAAACAGTAGTTCAGTAAGTTCTGAAATTTTAGTCAGTAGGCAATCTTTAGTCAGTAGGGGTCTTTGAAAAGATAGCACCTCAGGTTTTTGACAATCTTTCGAGAGAAAAATGCTCCGTAAGATCTTTGGTCCCCTCGGCGTTGGTGCGGAGTATCGTGTACGATGGAACAGCGGGCTTTATGAGTTATATATGGGGCATAGACTTAGTTAAGCATGTAAATGTGCAGCGGCTATGCTGGCTTGATCATGTCACCCGTATGAACGAAGACGCTCCAGCAAGGGGAATCTGCGACACGGTTCCCCAAAAATGAAGACGATGAAAATCACGTGCTGCACTTAGAAGGATAAAGTGCTGCAGGACCACCCAACGTTCGGGATCTCTAATTTACACCAGCGAGCGCAGGGCAGAAACAGCTGAAACGCTACTTTGAATTCGGCCAAAACCGAAACATGGTTGTAACGCCACATGAGTAAGTGAGTTCTCATTAAACAATAATTTTTACGAGAAAAACCAGCTAATCAAAAAGTCTTGAGAAATACTCCAAAGCAACTCTTCACATCGGAACTATCCAAATTCGCAGCGATCGCAAAATTACAAAGGCCTCCGAACGCTTTGTCGGCCTAGATGAGATCACCATGTCTGAAATGTTTGATAAAAGTCACGGGACGGCCATCGCCGAGTGAAAGCGCAGGAAGTTTAAAAAGGCCAATGAGCCTTGCGTCGTTAACCGAAGGCGAAGAAAGTGAAACTGTGTCTGTCGCACAACCAGGTCAGGGCACGGTCACAGTGATTGCATTGGAGAAGGTAAAAGATTCAACGCGTACATACTGAAAAAATTATCGCATTTGACGAGAAAAATGTACTCTTCCATCAGAGCACGGCACCGCCGTATAAGAAGCATTAGTAAAATTCCTTGAATTAGTCTACAAAATGTCGCTTTATCAAACATATACTTCAGACTTAGCTCTGCCACTATTTCCTCTCTTCAAATATAAAGAAGAGACCAGGCCAAAAGAGACTTAAGTCTTGAGTGACGACTATCGTCAGTGAAACAAACACCTTTTTTGAAGGCCTGGAGAAATCACATTATTTGAAGGTCAACAAAAACCTTCTGAAACTCTAAATCAAGTGCAGATGTCCAGTCAGAAGAAGACTAAATTTAAAAATAATGCATTTTCTGCTGAATAAAGCCAAATACATAGAATTTTCCTTATTTAAATTTTTAGAAAGTCATTAACTTGCCCTCGTATACCACTCGCCAAGTTCGGTTGACTTTTCACTTTTCGAAGAAATGACGAAGCTGATGAAAACGGCCCTTTTTTTGAGGACCAAGCAAAGAGCTATATCAGCTAATGATAGTAATCGCTGATTGAGTATCGAAAGTACTGAAATTAATTTATATGAATTGCGGGATAGTTTGTTAATTTTTTTTTAAGGTGAGTGTAGGGAAGATTTGAAATAAACGTTTATCGAAAGAATGCAAATTGCAAAAAATAAAAAACAACAAGAAGAAAGATTTCTTTGGCGAGCGGGGATGAGGCTTAAGTGGAATTCAAATACTGACCAATAGCGACCAAACTTCTACTGTAACGGGAGCAGATTACAGTGGTCGTAATGCTACTGCCAAACATATGAAAAACGCTATGCAACGCAGGGGTGCCATTGTTCGCGAAAACTCGGACGTAGAAAGTGTTGCAAGCGTGAATACTAACGTGAAATAAGCTTTACTTCACGCTCTGGTGAAGCTTGATGGTGCCAGTTCTGTGAGTAAGAAAGGGCATAGAGCTAAGCCAACTAAGGAGGGGATGAAGGCGAAAACACGCTACAAGGCTGCGGTCAAAATCTGCAACCGGTTTAGGGGCATGACCAATCTAACTCAAGCTGAAGCGGAACGATTGGCATGGGCTAAAAAGGAAGTCGAAAGGGGCCGTGCTCACTTTGCAAATCGCGCTAGGTGTGCTGCATCAAGGCCGGAGTTCGCCAATAAGGTTGAGGAGAGACTGGCCGAAAAAAGGCAGCGATCAACCGATAGCGAAGGTAGGATAACCACCACAAAAAGAAGTGCAATTTGCAATTTTTTAGCTTTTTTGGGGGTTGGGCTGAGCTCCTCCTCCTATCTTGATGTTCTTCCACAAATAGAGGGACCTACAGTTTTAAGCCGACTCTGAACGATAAATATTTTTTTTATGAGGAGCTTTTTCATGACAGAAATACACTCAGAGGTTTGCCATTGCCTGCCGAGGAGCGACCGCTACTAGAAAAAACGTTTTCTTCATTTTGGTGTTTCACGGAGATTAAAACCTACGTCTTCCGAATGATAGTCACGCACCAATCCATTCGCCTACGGCGGCCTCGGGATCAACAATTATCCTTAATTTTGCCAACCTTAGTACCGACATCTTGAGGTTCATATCTGCCAACAATTTACGATCAGCAATTGATAATCATTTATTTTTTTTATTTCATTTGCTTCGCCTTTTTATTACAAGAAATGAAAGCATGAAAGCGAAGCAACAGTAAGGAAAAAACTACGAATCTCGTCTATAGCTTTTGCTATTGCTTTGTTTTTCTTCAGATCTCCTATCAGTTCTCAACGGCTGGCATATGTAAGTGTGTAAACATGTAAACATTTAGCCATATATCGATATTTTGGCGGAAGAACGAGCAAGAGTGTACGTGCTGAAAGAACAGCGAATATAAAAAGAGAGAAGGCTGTATATATCCTTACTAAAATGACAGGAGCGTTGGGAAAGCTTCACAAATCGAAGGTGAACCTATACGCTAATCCCAAATATCCATAAATAGCTAAATCGAAGGTATGATGAGCTTAACTTCCAGCTAACATAATTCCTGATGCCATAAAGTCCACTCAAAGTAAGCAGCAAAGCAGCAAAGCAAAACCACAAAAGTTATCAGAGAAAGAATTGCATTAGCAGTACAGCAGCAGCACATTTTGTAATGCTGTTGCTGATATACTAACTGTTTTTCAAACTCTGTATAAATAAAACACACATTCAACATACCCTAAATATGTCTGCAAATCATCATCACCAACTTTGGGCACAACAACTCATTGTGAGCTTTGGCCTGCCGATCTTGGGGCCTCCATACATCTGGATCGATTTTTGGAATTCATTATACCAAGTTTTTTGAAGTCATCCGGTATTTCGTCGGTCCATATTGACTGAGTCTTCCTCTTACTCTAGTGTTGAAAGCTCTGGCTTCTACAATTTTCTTTTGCGCCCTCGTACCGTCCATTCTTCTTCTGGGTTATTATTATTATTATTAGAAGGCCATTACGCACTGCGACCAGAGCTGATCTATTGTGAAAGGCCTATTTTGTAACCCTAGAGTTTTAGGCTTTTTAAAAATTTTAGCACAACTTTGGGTTTGTTGTTCCAAAGATTGCATGGAGATACTACGATACCACCAAGGTGGTGAAGTCTCTGTCTGCCCAACGCAGGACATTCACAAAGCACATATTCTGAGCTTTCTATGTCCATTTCGCAAAAGCGGCAGACATTGGTCTCAGATAGACCAATATTATTTAGATGATACCTCAGGCTGCAGTGACCTGTAAGATATCCTGTTAAAAGACGCAGATCTCCTCTGTTTAGTGAGAGAAGTTTGTCAGATATTCCTTTGTTGGGACTTAGGAATAGTTTGGCTTGACGCTGACCGGCACAGTTTAGCCAGTGTGCGGCACGTTTTCTTTCTTCCCATTTCCTAAGGAATTCATTAATGTGGCCTTTTGTGAGTCCACAGAAAGGCTCAGGACCAGTAAGTTGCATATTTGCTCCTTGTTTTGCAAGGTCATCAGCCATTTCATTTCCCTCATGTCCTTCATGTCCCGGAATCCAGCATAGTGTTACTATGTTGAGGTTCCCTAACGTGTTGAGAAGGTTTATGCAATCACTTACCAATTTAGAGGTGATAGTTGTTGATAGAAGAGCTTTTAGAGCCGCTTGGCTATCTGAAAGTATGTAGATGTGAGTACCTGGGTTATACCCAGCCATCTTAACCGATACGCTTTTATGAAACGTACATTTTCGCAATTCATAAGCTGGTCTAGCTTCGTGGTTGATACGCCACTCGCCTTGATCTTTGATTGATCCAAAAATGTTTCTGAATATTTTTTGTTCAAAGGTTTTGCTTTATCTGCTTCACGATTCAGCCCCATAAAATAACATTGGTCTAATGACATTTTTGTACAGAATCAATTTGCATTTTTTGTTTATGGTAGTAGTTTTGACTTGAAGAACTTATTAGCTGCTTGAACTCTCTTATCGATGGTACGGTTTATTGAAGCCTGAGTAGGCTTTGTTAATTAATGATATCTATTCGTGTTTTTCCTTTACTAATTTTCTTCTCTATGCTGATGGTCTTAGGTTTGGCAGTCGCATCGCACATAGAGACAGCGATGCCACTTCGACCACGAAATGGGTCAGTTGTGAGCCGCAGGGGCTGGGCTACGTTTCCATTTCCATATTAAACCATCCTGGTCTTTTGACAAAGCGTAAAAGGTTGTTGATAGCGTTTAAAGCGTAAAAGGTAGTGTATAGATTATTTATATTCGTTAAGAAGTAGGATCTTAAATATCGGTTCCTGCTTCTGGTTAGAGCCGAGCATGTGCAAAAAAGGTATTGAATTGTTTCCAACTCCTCCTCATTCCTGCAGCTACGACAGAAATCATGCATATAAACGCCTAATATCCTTGCATGATTTCTCGTGAGGCAATGTCCTGGGAGGGCCCCTACTAAGATCTTAATTTGAAGTCTACTAAATTTTATAATACTCTTGGATAGACGTAGATTTTTCCTAACAATTTCACTTGTACTGACACTAATCTATCTTTGATTTACAAAACTGATTAGTGCGCCCTTAATGAGAAGCTTACAAGTGGCGAGAGGTATCTCCATAAAATTACTTATGTTTGGCATACAGGTAACTTCTCTGCAAGTTGGTCAGCCCTAGAATTCCCTGGTATATCTCTGTAGCCTGGAACCCAGCATAAGATGATACGATATTGTTTGGCCATCTCATTAAGAGACTGGCGACAATATAAGACACTCCTTGATGCTATTTGGAATGCATCCAGGGCCCGTAGTGCAGCTTGGCCGTCTGATAGAATGCAGATATCTGTTGATGATATTCTGTTTATTTCTAACCATTTTAAGGTTTCATGCATAGCGTTTATTTCCGCTTGAAAAACACTACAGTGATCCGGTAGTTTAAAGGATTCACTGATAGAAAGCTCTTCGCAATATAACCCTGATTCTACACAGGTGTCCATTTTAGATTCGTCCGTGCAGATCTTAACGGGTATGTTAGGTGATGGATCTTCTTCAAGCCATTCCAGTCTAGAAGAGATTTTCCCTAAGAAATTCCTTTCGAAGTAGAGAATGGGAGGGTGATAATCATAATCACTGGGTATATCCGTATAGGAATGTAGGATGGTTGAATGTCCATGTGTGACAGTCTTCCATTGTGAGCTTGCTCTGACTTTTAAAGCAAAACAGGCTGCTGAATATTTCCAGAAGAGATCTAGCGGTGGCAGTTGTAATATGATATCCAAAGCCATGGATGGCGTGGTTTTCATGACGCCACATATTGCTAATTATGCTGATCTCTGCACCTTATTCAATAAATTAGAATAGGTTTTTTTTCTGAATAGCACACCAATAGACAACTTTTCTATATAGAAGAATGGGTCTGACAACAGCCGTATAAAGCCAATGCGAAACCTTAGGTTGAATTCCCCAGGTCTTACCTAGGCTTAAGTATAATAAGAACTAAGCTGAAACATATTTGAAAAAAAAATTTTAAATATAAAGTTTTATTTATTTATTATTTAACAATGTTTTAAATTCGTATTTGTTTTTATTTTTAATTTTTTGGATAAAAAAGCTTTTTGAAATAAATTTTTTTATTTTTTTAGGAAAAAATTTAGTATCTTCGATAAAACTTGTTTGGGTATTGTCATAGATTTTTCTGAAACTTGTTTTATTTGTAGGCTTTTAACATTTTTATAAGCATAAAATACACTTCTTAAAAAACAGTTTTCTTTGGAAAAAACTTTTAATTTTTCAATAAAATTGTTTGGGATATTATAGAAAAGTTTTCAGATAATGAATTTTTTGTAGGCTTGAGTAAAATGAGAAGTAAATTACAAATTTTTTGAGAAAAATTAGTAGTATTGAGATTTAAAGTGAAACTTCCTTGGTTTTTTTTAACATTTTCCTCAATTTTTATCTTGAATTGTTTGGATAAAATATATTATACTTAAAAAAAACATTTTTCGAAAATAAATCTTTTGGACATTGTCGTAATTTTTTTCGAAAATTCGAGTTTGTTTGTAGGCTTGAGTATAATAAAAGGAAAAATGGAAAATTTTTGAAAAAAATTAATGATATTGAGATTTATTAAATGCTGAATATTTTATTATAAACTTTTAAAGTGAAATCACTTGAGTGGTTTTTAATACAATATTTAAAAAAAAATTATTTTTTAACTTTTTAAGATAAAATAGCAATAATTTAAAAATTGTTTTTTTGGAAAAAAGTGTTATGTATTAAAATTCAAAAAAAAACAAATTTTTCCTTCTAATTTTTTTTTATTCATTATATATATGTAATTGGCGCGTATACTCTTTCTGGGTGTTTGGCCGAGCTCCTCCTCCTATTTGTGGTGTGCGTCTTGATGTTGTTCCACAAAATGGAGGGACCTACAGTTTTAAGCCGACTCCGAACGGCAGAGATTTATTTTATGAGGAGCTTTTTCATGGCAGAAATACACTCGGAGGTTTGCCATTGCCTGCCGAGGGGCGACCGCTATTAGAAAAATATTTTTCTTAATTTTGGTATTTCACCGAGATTCGAACCGACGTTGTCTCTGTGAATTGCGAATGGTAGTCACGCACCAACCCATTCAGCTACGGCGGCCGCCAAACTCTCTTACAGGCATAAAATACTAGGTTCGCTTTCCTAACTCTTTCTAAGATGTTTGACTTCCAAGTCAGTTTCCTATCTTGGTTTCTTCCCCCTTAATACATCTTATCATATTAATTATACATATCTTGCTTCGTCAAAATTTTTATTAAAAAATTGTATTGTAAATACTGTAGTGAATTGGAAGGGGGCTCTTTTGAATAACATAAGTCCTTTCTTTCATGATTTTTTCTTTACTCTTAAAACGGAGCTACTGTTTCCTGTGAAATGCGACTTTTCAGTGGCGCTTGGCTCAATATCGGACCCCTTATCGGACCCCCTTATCTTCAACCGTGGCAAGCCTCTTATTGATACCATATGATAGTGGAAGCGAATCAACAAATTATTTTCCGAAATAAATTCAAACCCATTAGCTTTTAAAAACTTCGCACTATCTGCCATCAATCACTTCATTCAAACTTTTGCATTTGCTTAAAATCCACAATTCAACAACTTTTCCACCATTCAACTGTGCCAGCAACTTATTAACGGTACTTACTAAAATTAACCATAAAAAATTCCTCTACATGTGTGCATTCATATCCATGAAGCCACACAATACAATGCCATCGTCACATATCACACATCACATGGGCTGCGTCACAATTCACTCGAACTTTTGCTGCGCGTTGTTGGCAGTTAAAGCAAATGGAAATATATCACACAAATTGTGCTCGAACTTTTTTAAAATATTGAAAACCGAAACTTTTTCGAAAACCAACAAACAAAAAAAGGTAAACGCAGCATAAAGCAGCCAGCAAAGCCAATAAATTACACGCATGATTAATTGCAGTATACATACACACACACGCGCACACACATATACATATATCTGTGACGCAGCAACACCAGCAGCAGCGTGAACGTTTGCGCTGTTGAAAAGGCGTAACCGACATCCGTCGACTTTCACGCCACCACCACCACCGGTACCCCTTGGCCCCAACTAAGCTCTTGAGCTACGCAGTTTACGTCGAATGAAGCGTGAAAAATGTCGAACGTAAATCATAAAAAACTGCAACGATACATCGAAGCGTCGATGGAAAACTTTCATGGCGGACGGCAGCAATAACAGCAACAACTACAGTACACCTTGCATGCGTATGTGAAATGGTATGAAATTAAAACTTACAAGTTTAAAGTGTCTTATGCGAATAAATGTATATGAGTGTGAGTGGATGCGTGTGTGTGTCGACAGCAGTAACCGTCATCACCACCACAGCCGCTACCGAACAACTGAATGGTTGAATAACTGAATAACTGAACAACTGAACAAAGGGGCAAATCCATTTCCTTTCATTTAAAATGAATGCATAAAATAAATTAAAAAGTTGCACACGTTATTACCATATTTTATGTGAACTCTCCAACAAACAAAAGAAAGTTTTTTTTTTTTTGGTTTTTTTTTTGTTTTGTATAAAACGAAAATAATAATAAAATAACGTGCATGCATACGGTTGGAAAACAAATAAATAACAGTTGACAAGACACTCTTCACAAAATAATCACATTAAAATAAAGGCAAAAGTAGAAGAAGACGCATTGAAAAACTAACTAGCAACAACAATATATTTACTCGTAATTTATGTTGCAAATGCAGCAAAATTTATAAAATAAATTAATTGTCACACAGACAAGCAGAAAAGTCTTCTACACGCACACATGCACACACACAAACGCACACATAGTTGTGTACATATGTATGCCTTTGAGCGCTATGCGAGTTAGCTGCCCTGCCATTATTGTGGACGACATAAAAAATGTCGCAACAAAGCAGAAAACATAATCTGCAACAGCCTGTCAATTGTTGCGAAGATGTCAAAAGTTGGCCATATATCACTGGCCTAGGCGTACAAGCAGTAGGTAAAGAATGGTAATGGTTACCCGCTGGTAACTTGGGCATATGCTTGTGCTGCATGTGTGTGTGTACATATTTTATACACACGAGCGTAGCCTACCCTGCAGGAAAACGCATTAGTAGCGAATAGGTAAGCTTCTAGTGAATTTCGAGCAGTAATTCGAGTGGAAAGTACCCGAGAAAACTAAACGATAAGCGGCGCCGCTTTGTCGATTTCACAATAGCTTTGGACAATACGGGGGTTGCTATAATTAGGGTTGCCGTAGTTTAAAAATTTTAAATCTATCATCGCCTTTCTAAAGCCTAACAGCTTTAAAGGTAATCGTACTTGTAAGATCCCATAATCTTTCTGGCCACGAGTGGACCGGAGGCGCTCAAGGAATATTCTGCGGTTAACAAAATCTCAGCTCTCAAATTTGGTGGGTGCCTTTACAGGACATAGGCCGCGTGGGATACATGCTGTGAGACTCGGTATTACTTCAAGTCCTTTTTGCATCAGTTGCATGGAGGATGAGGTGGAAACATCTCAGCACCATCCTCTTAACTGCCCTGCTTTCGCACGGCTACGATTTAAGCATCTTGGCTCTCCTCTCTTTGTCACGCCTGCTGATGTAGCTGGCATGGTGTTAGCCGCTCCGAAATACTGAAGAAAGTCATCAGGTTTTTAATATGCATGCCAGCTACATCAGCAGGCATGGCAAAGAGATGAGAGGCAAGATGCTTAAATCATAGCCTGTGCGAAAGCAGACCTGATGACTTTCTTCAGTAATTCGGAGCGGCTAACACCATCGTAAATCAATCAACGTTCCATTGTCTTCAACAATATATACGTCCCTCCTCCTCCTCCTCAGAACGAATTTTTGATTTTCGTCCAAGTGTGCCTTCTCTATGGGCAACCATTTCAGCCTAACCTAATTTCATGGTAATCGTTAAAACTTCTTATAAAGATTAAGTTATATGAAACTGGTTGATTTGCAGTCACGCACAGACCGGTTCGGTCCATAGCGATACTAGGTGGAGTTCATTAGTTATGTGTTTTAAAATAATCCACCCGCAAAGTGCCAGTTTCTATTGCCAATTTAAGGAGGCATTTCGAATCTACTGCTCAGATATCTTCCAATCCATCAAACTGTAGTGCCCCACAATATTTTACGCGTGTTTAGAACAACGCAAGACATCCGCAAATGCTCTACAGTTTCCTTTGAGCCCTGCTCCCTACATTTCCTACATTCCTCGCTGTCCTATCTTATAAACATACGCTGCTACTGGGCTATGTCCCGTCAGCACGCCCATCATAGTTCTACAATCTCTTCGTGTTAATTATAGCATAAATTGAGTAAGACTGTGATCGTCTTGTTTGCACATAATCTTAGTATTCCGGCAAGCGGACATACCATCGCATCTTGTCCTAAATTTTTCGATCATGTTTTCATCTACTTCGTTGTATAATCTTCGTATTGACTTTGGTCAATAGAGAGACCCCGTTTTTTCGCTATATCGTCTACTGTCTCGTTCCCTTCAGGGCCTTTCTGGCCGGGAGCCCAATAAAAATGAAGCTTACAGTTCGCTGCCAACTTTTCTACTGTCTTCTTTCTTTGAAGAATGATCTTGGACGTTACACTAAACGATGTAATCGCTTTAATGGCTGCTTGACTATCTATATAAAAATTAACTTTGGAGTTGGTCCCAGTAGTATCACTCTGCTAGGTCTGCTGCTTTTCCAACTGCAAAAACCTCAGCCTGGAATATTATGCAGTGATCTGAAAGATTATACGACTTCCTTAGGTCTAACTCTCGACAGCATATCCCAACGCCTACTCCACTAGTCATTTTAGAGCCGTCCATATAAAAGTTAAGCGTATTGCGTTCGAAGCTAAAGCTCTTACGACATTCTTCTTTTCGACAGTAATCTTGTACCTTTTTCCGATTTAAAACCTGGAGCCATATAGGTCATATTAACTATATTATTTCGGTTAATTGACCTATGTCCATAGGTCCTGTATGAGAGTTCGTTTAGGTATTTTAATTTACCTGCACATTTCGCTGCAAGGTTTTCTGCAAAAAGATCTATCGGTGGTAGGTCAAATATGTATTCGAGTATATTGACGAGTTCAACAAAGTGTGCCGTCATTGCATTCTCATTCTAATCGCCACCACTTGGGCATGTTAAGTGAAATCAAGTCCTTCACAATTTGGTCCTTCTATCGTAGTGAAGACCTTCCCCTTCTTCTACCACCACATTCGGGCATCGTATCGAATTTTTTCAAAGCCGTAGCGTTTAGTGCATTCGTATGACATGACCTAGCCAACGAAGTGTTTTTTTTTTGCGCGAACAGTGACGCGATATGAGTCCCGGACATTCCGTAACGTTGAACCGTCCGTCGTGCGTTTCCTTGTTCTCGCTGTAAAGGCATTAAAGAATCGAGACATTCAGCTTCATACCTTCAAACCACTGTTTATTAAATTTTCTCCATTTTGAGCTTTAAAACTGTGAATCTCATTTAAAGTTTTTATTCCTTTTCAAAATTACTTACTTTTATTTGGCAGTTTTCAAACCCCTAGTTCAGCCAGATATTAATATACTTCCTTGATCAAAAACTTCCAGGAGCACCTGATATGGCTTCCTGTGATTTTTTTCTATTTGATCGAATAAAAAAACACTAGGGGGAACGCGTTTCAACAGCCGAAAGGAATAATAAAAAAACCGAAGCTGGCTCTGACGGCTAGACCGAAAATAGAGTTGCAGAAATGCTTCGAGAGGTGGACGAAACGCTGGCATCAGTACGTTACGGTTGATGGGAAGTATTTTGAAAACGATAATATCGCTTTTGAGAAACAAACCTGTATTTTGAATTTTTTTAATATATTTTGGGAGATTTTGGTTATTAATTTTGAGGCTTAGGAATGAAATACCTCGGAGGCAAAAATCAACATTTTCGACACCTGCTCTTCTTTACTTTTCATCGAGGTCAAAAAGCTGTCGAAGCAACCAGCAACATTTGCGACGTGTTTGGAGAAGGTGTCACAGGTGAGTCTACAACACGGAAACGGTTTGCAAAGTTCAAAAATGGCGACTTTGATGTATGACACGCCCCGCAACGGAAGGCCCTCTGAATTGAATGAAGAACGTCTCAAATCACTTTTAAAGGAGAACGGTCGCCAAACCAGTCGAGAATTGGAGGAAAAAATTAACTGCGATCATAAAAAGATTCTCAATCTCCTTCATTTAGTGGAATTTCATGAAATGGGAGCTTGGGTACCTGACGAGCTCAACAAAAAGAAAAACAGAGAGAGTCGCCTTCAAATTGCTTTTCAGCATCTCGCCCGCCGTCAAGCAACACTCGGTCATAAACAGCGCTTTTTGTACCGAATCGTCACGAGAGATGAGAAATAGTGAATATACATCAAGCAAAAAAAGGAGTAGGTGGATCCTCTTGAGACTGTAGGTCCCTCTAAACACCCAAAATGGGTGTACCCGCCAATTATATATCAAAATAAGGTACTCATTTTGCAAAAGGCTCGATATGGTTTTACTATGAATACACCTCTAATCATTATCATTAACAACAGTAGTAAGTGCCTGCTGGGGCATTCAAATATCCATATAGTATAACTGTAAAAGTACATACGTAGTAAAGCCATAGTCACAGTTTCGCAGCTATCGAATGCCCTACTCACATTTCTTCATACATACACGCGTGAAAATGAATTATTCTTTATATACATACATACATGAATACATACATACATAAATACATAAATACATACATACATGCATACATGAACACATATTTATCGGCAACGCCTTTGCTTGCTTACAGATTTACATTCACGAGTATGTGTATGCATGCACATGTGCGTGTGTGTGCGGAATTGTGTTTCCCAATGATCAGATTTCCAATAAATCGCTTCAACTTTGTCCTCCTACCATTCCCTGGGGTGTTGTTGTCTGTACTTCCAACCGATGTTGTCAGCCAAATAACAAAATGACAACTTGGACGATTGAGCTGCATCGGACTGAGCTATACTGCGTTGAGTTAAGTTGAAGAGAGTTCAGTTGAGTTGACTGACGAGTGGGAGCCGCCATATAAGCTGAATTCGATACGTGTGCATCCAGTTCAATGCATTCGAGTATCGGATGCTGTGTCCGATGTACACATAAGCACACACATCTGGTTTGAACGATACTAGTGCAGGATCTACTTGATAGGATTTAATGGGAGCAAAATATTACTTTGATCTTAAACTTTAAAGCTGCGTATGATGTTTGTTAAGGTAATTTCATTTTTTGTTTATTAATAGAAATTTATATTAGGGCGGGTAAATTTGTATAGTACGTTTTTTCGAAATCGTTCCTTGATAAGTAGGTAAGTAAAATGGTTGAAGTAGCAGACTGACACTCCCCAAGTAGCACTTAAGCACCATTTTAAGACCTACAACAGGCAGATACCTAGAGCCAGAGCTAATGATATAACGGAGAATATTAATGGGATTTAGGTTGCAGCACTGCCCCCGGCTGACGAAGAAAGGCGCACCCAGTGACCTTAATCATCCGGCTGCCAAACTCAGACAATTAGAAAGAAAGCGCTCAATAGTCTCCTTCTTCAAATGGTTCCTGTAGCTTATGCAATGGGTATTAAATGGTAAACCTAGCTTATCTACGAGTGCGCCGATTTTCCAATGACCGGTAAACACAACTACAAGCTTGGAAATTGAATGACGTGAAGTCCCGATGACTATCTACGTGCTGCATCTACTGTATTGGGACCATAGAATTTTCGAAATACTACGCGAAGAAATGGAACTTCATCTGATTTGTGCTTTCCTAAGAAATAAGTTGTGCAATACCTCTTTAACAACAATCAGGAGGATGCCAATGACCAGATAGGAAACCTCTGAAACCAATTCAGTCGACCCCATCCGGACAAGGTCATTAGCAATTTCGTTTCCCTCTATATTTCTTTGGCAGAGAACCCCGATTAGAGAAATGTTACGTGCACACCCAAATCAAATATTCTCCTTACAGTAGTTAATCATTTTGGATCTGCACCATGGCGTTGTCAGAGCCTTGATCGCAGCTTGACTGTCGGAGAAAATGTTAATATCTCCGTCGCTCCCGTGTTCCCTAAGCATTCTGCTTGCCTCTAACAGTATTCAGCAGTAAGGATAAATCAGATAAATTGGTCAATTTAGAGAAAACCCTTACTCCGACTCCCGATTTCACCTTGGAGACATCTGTGAAGACAGAAGTACCAGCCTCGGTACATATCTTCATATATTTCCAATTTTGCCTACTTGGAAAGATTGCCCTGACTCAAGTTTCAGTTTGCGGACAGAGAGATCTGTACGAAGTTCAAATAAATACGATGTTAACTGCATACAAATGCTATCATGTGCCTTGACAGATTGCCTCCAAAGGCCACCCTCCTTTAACCGGCTAGAAAGTAAGTGTGAAACGACATTAAAGGCAGCACTGGAACAAGTTCTACATGTTCCGGTGATGACAATATATACATGCAGCTCTTTGCATCTTCCCCTGTTTAATGGCATTATAGCCCTTCCGAAGCGCTTCCCACTGAACCAGGCATCCGTAGGTTAAAATTGGCAGAACCACTACGTTGTACTTCCAAAAAACGACCTTAGTATACTCGGATTTTGCATAATACTTATAAAGAAGAAGCCAAGCCAGTTTCCAGGCAAAGCCTGTTTCGAGCTCACCAAGTTTTAAAAGAAGCTATCCTTAATTAATACTTATTTAATATGGAGATTAAAATAGATATTTAAAGAATCACAAAATGCAAAATAAATATCACAAAACCAGGGCTATGAAAGGACCCCGTGCAGATATCGAAGAACAAATAAAGCAGACACAGACTGTATTCAGTAAGCTTAGCTCGATATGGCACTCGCAACAGATATCTAGAAATACCAAACTACGCATATTTTTTAGTCTAACGTAAAATCGGTTCAAGATGCGCAAGCACTTCAAACTTTTATCAACCGCTGTCTGCGTAAAACCATTGCGCATATTCTGGCGAATACTATTCAAAAAACTTTACTGTGGGAAGCCACAAAACAAAAACCTGTTGTAAAGGAAATGTCGAAACGAAAATGGAACTGGCTTGGCCACACACTATGCCGACCTAATAATAACGTCACCAGAACTGCTGTTGAATGGATGCTGCAAGGCAGCTGCTGCAGAGGAAAACCAAAGGCGCTGGGGTGGAACCCCTTCCAACAAGCAAGACGAAATGTAGGCAGACCACGAATCACCTGGCGCCGTTCAACAGAGGCTCAAACGAGATCATCGACTACGCGCTGGAATGAACTTAAAGAGCTTGCAAAAAAACCGTGTACGATGACGAAGAGGAATCTACCTATGACGCCCTATGCTCCAACTAGAAGTTAGAGGATCTTATATATGTATATGTATGCATTAGGTTGAGGAATAAGTTCGTAGGTTTTTTGCTGAAAACTTATTTAAGCAAAAAAAACAATAATTATATTAATAAGTTAATCAATTATATATTCGCCATTGCTTTTTACAACCTTTCCCCTCCTCTCAACCAAAATCGCCAAAATCGTTCCGCCAAAAATCGCCTGGTTTGGTGTCAAAGAAGTTGTTCAGCCAGTTTTTAAGGACTTCTTTGTTATAGAAGGTAACTCCCTTCATATGGCTTCACAGGGAGCTGAAAAGATGGTAATCGCTCGATGCAAGGTCTGGAGAAAAATTCGGCGGATGCTGAAGGACCTCCCATTGGAGTTCTGGGGTGTGGCTTTGACGACTTGTGCAGCATGGGGCCTGGCGTTGTCGTGAAGGAGTATGATTTGACCATGTTGATCAGGTGTTTTCAGTCAAATAGCCTAATTCACGCAGTGTAGCTTAGCAATGTAGAGCTCCTTGTTGAGCGTCTCATTCTTTTCGAGCGTTTCTCAGTGCACCGTGCCCTCTCAGTCCCCACAAACTCATATCATGATCCTCTTTGGATGAAGATCCGGCTTGACTTTCGGCTTTACTGTATCTCCTGGAGCCACCCACTCCTTTCTTTGATTCATATTGATGTACGTATATGCCCCATTCTCATCTCCCGCGACGATTCGGTACAAAAAGCGCTGTTTATGACCGCGTGCTGAGCGTTGAGCTCGTGAGGCACCCAGGCTCTCAATTTTTCGGTAAGTCCCATTGAATAAAGGTGATTAAGAATAATTTTAAGATCGCAGTTCATTTTTTCGGCCGATTTCCCGACTTTTTTTTGTACTTTTCTCCTTCAAAAGTTATTTGAGACGTTCTTCATCGAATTCAGAGGACCTTCCGCTGCAGGACGTATCATCGACGTCATAGTCGCCATTTTTGTACTTTCCCAACAATTTTCGTGCTGCAAACTCCATACTCACTTTCTCCATATATATATGTATATGTATTATTGGCGCGTACACCCTTTTTGGGTGTTTGGCCGAGCTCCTCCTCCTATTTGTGGCGTGCGTCTTAATGTTGTTCCACAAATGGAAGGACCTACAGTTTTAAGCCGACTCCGAATGGCAGATATATTTTTATGAGGAGAAATAGACTCGAAGGTTCTCCATTGCCTGCCGAGAGGCGACCGCTATTAGAAAGAACTGTTTCTATATTTTGGTGTTTCATCGAGATTCGAACCTACGTTCTCTCTATGAAATCCGAAACGTAGTCACACACCAACCCATTCGGCTACGACTTTCTCCATACATGTGTCGAATATCCCTGCTGCTTCGACAGCTTTTTGGCGTCGATGAAAGGAAAGTAGAGGAAGTGTCGAAAATGTGGGTTGTTTCCTCCTGGCTATTTTATTTCTAAGCCTCAGGAAATGTTTACATAAAACAAAACCGAGTTAAATTCCAGGCAAATTTATTGTATCTCCTTCAAAATATGATCCGTTTGAAGCCATCCACATGTGCCAACGTTTAACACAGTCCTCCATGCACCCCTGGTAGGCCGACGAAGGGATGGCCTTCAGCTCCTTCATCGAATTCTCTTTGATCTCCTCTATGTACTGAAATCTCCTTCCACGAAGTGGTAACTTCAATTTGGGAAACAAAAAGAAGTCGCACGGCGCCATATCAGGTGAATGCGGTGCTTACACGATGGTATTTACTTGGTGTTTGGTCAAATAATCCAGCACAATTTGGACACGGTGCGATGGCGCTTTATCATCATGCAAAAATCCCCCGCGGTTCGTTTAAATTAAACATTCCCGGTACTTTTTGATCATAGGGTATACACTCGTAAGTGTGTTATTTCTAAAGAGAATTCCTAAGAACGCGATACAGAAAAAAATTGAATGAATAACAAACAATTTGCCTTTTATTGGTTAATTCCTGTTAATTTTTTATAGAATATGCATATATACATACATATCAAAGCATGTGCATTTTTATGTATGTAAAACCCATATTAATCCAATATAAAATTGCATTATCTATCGATATGTCCCAAAGATATGCTTTCACACATAATTCATTTAAAATTTGTTCTATAATTGTACTAAAGACGCATTTCATTATTTCTGTTGTATTCCAACGATAATGCGAACAACAAAAACTACATTGCTTGACAGTGTGCATCAATTTTTAACCAGCTGATTGGACAGAAGAATCATCATCAAAATCATTCACCCCGGCTGCTTTATAGATGTCATCATTCTTGTCATCGGCTAACAAATGAAGAATTGACAACAAAAACCAACAACTTAGGTAAAAATAGAGAGAGGGAGGAGTGCTTCTCTCCTAGCAACGTTATTTATTGGGGCAGAAGAAATTCGATGTTCACTTAATAACAAGCACATTGTACTCGTATTCTTCGCTCTATTTGCTTTTATGCGCGGCCCGAAGCAATAGCTGAAGCAGCAGCAACGACACACCGTTGCCTTTCACCCCTTCTTGGATGCGTTTTTTTTTTCTTTTCATCTTCCTATCGTTATCATTTCTGACATCCACTACCTCTTTGTCGCTTCTCATTGTGCGCCCCATCGCAAAAGAGTATCTGATAACTTTTGATGGAAGCAAAAGAAAACAAAAAACAAGAAAAAAAAAGAATCAGTGAAAGAAAATATCAACAGAAAAATAAGCAGAATAAATGGTAACTGCAATGAAATCCATCGGCATCGTATTGGTTTTTAAAAAGTTGAAAATTGAATGTGCTCAGCTCAATTTTGTTTCTGTGTTTCCTCTTATTTCTCGCTCATTTCTTTGCTGTGGTAGTAGTAACTTGATGCGCCAGAGGCTATAAGTTTCCATGCGTGTGTGCTGCCCGGCGGTGATTGTTAAGCGCAATCAACGAGGTGATAAGAACTCTAAAATTGAAAGAATATTTTAAACGATATAAACTATTTCTGAATGAAAACTTACCAAAGTTGTAATCTGTGTATGTATATGTGTATAATAAAAGTTTACTCTAGGGTGATCGAACTCATGACAAAATTCTATAGGTATGTAATTGAAGGTCAACAAGTTGGTAGGTTTTCAAGCTTGAAATAAATATTTAGCTAGCAGATATTTTTATTTTTATAACTACCATATTTAGAGTTTTAAGGTTATCTTAAGTATCAAATTTTATATATTAAATGTTAAGTACAGGGTTTGATTGAAAAGTAATGAGCCTTATTTTTTTAAGCAGTTTTATTAAACCTTTTGGCTTATACAACTAATATTCTTCAAAATAGGACCCTTGAGCGTCAATACACCGCTGGTAGCGGTCCTTCCACTGCAGCAAACATTTTTTAAACTCATCCGCCGTAATTGCGTTCAATTCGGCTGTCACAGTTTTTTGGATCGCCTCGATGGAGTCGAAACTCCTCCCCTTCAGCTTTCTTTTCAGGCGTGGGAACAAGAAGAAGTCCGGAGGGGACAGATCTGGGCTGTAGGTAGGATGGGGAAGCACCGGAACCCCCATCTTGTCCAATGCAGAGGTGCAGAGGAAGGAGGTGTGTGCCGGCGCATTGTCGTGATGAAGGGTCCAATTGTTGACGAGGTCGGGCCGAACCCGGGCGACGCGGTTTTTCAGCCGAAGGAGCACTTCTTGGTAAAATTCCGCGTTTACAGTGCTTCCTGGAAGTACAAACTCGATGCCTCGAGAGTCGAAAAAGATGATCAGCTGCATTTTCGCCACTGCAAAATCCTAACACACTTTTAAAACAGCTTTCACGCGCGGAGCGATGTTGACTGCGCCGCTGTTGCCAGCGAACTAGGACCAGTTTCTAGTGGAAGGGGAACATCCAACGATCATTTTCCCCTACCAGCTGATTCGGTTGATCGCTTGGCAGATTATGGCTCATTACTTTTCAATCAAGCCCTGTACTAATACTTTTCTAGCCTTACGGTACCTTTCTTAAATCATCTTTCACATGGATCAAGTATGCAGAGGAACAATTTTAATCATGGATACTTAAACGATAGAACGCGTTAAAATTATTGAAACTTATAATGAAAATTGTCGATCTTTATCGCGAAATTCGTGATTTCTTTGGTAGTAATTATTGCCCGAATTGGTGACATAAAGGTTGGCGAAAAAATGTCAAGGATAGAAAAAGGACTGGCATAGACTTCATCATCAGCGCAAAGTGTGGCTGAACAACCTCCACAAAATTGGTATCTCGATGTTCTCAATTATTTGAGCATTAAGGAATCGACTGTTTGGCAGATTTTACCTGTGGACGTGCTCATGGTGGGCTTTCACATATATGGTCTAAAAGCCGTATTTTGAATGCAAATATTAAAACCTGAAAAAATCTAAATTTTTACATATTTTATTTTAGAACAACATCTGGGCGCATCTTTTGCAGGACCATTCATTTAAGTGTATATGTATAGGGTCCGGCACTCGAATGGTAACCAATTAAAAAAGTCATACATTTAGTTTGGAAAATTACTTTTATTCAATTCAAAGTAAAAAATGTGTGAAAATAATACAAAATTAAGAATAAATTTACTTTTGCTCAATATGACCACCTTTTGCCTTGACTGTGGCCTTGAAACGGTCCAGAAACGAATCGCAAGCTAACCGAATGTGTCTTACAGGTCGAGACAGGTGAATCTTTTAGTTCGGACCTTGCTCTCCAAAATGGCCCAAAGAGAATAATCCATCGGACTTGCGTCTGATCAATTTTAGAGCCATTATGTGCACCTTATGAAGTTCGGAATGTTGTTTTTTAGCCATTCTTGGTTCACTCGAGCTTTGTGAGACGGTGCCGAGTCCTGTTGAAACGTTTATGGTCTGCCACCGAAATACCTTCCCGATAATATTTCACACTTACATTGACGCCAGGTTCGATGAAAACGATTGCAGAGCGTCCATCTACGGTTACAGCGGCCCAAACCATTGCCTGTGGCGGGTACTGCCTCCTGGTGGCCAATCGATGAGTCAAATTCTGGTATGAACGGTCGGTCAAATAAACCCTATCGGTCTGGGAGTTTAGGAATTGCTCAATTTCAAAATTACCCCGTCAGAGAACACAATGTTCCAAAATTGACCGCTTTCGGCCAAGCGAAGCAACTCCTTCGCTCTCTCAAATGTGACTTGTTGCTGCTTTGGTGTGAGATCATGCGCCTTTTGGATCTTATAAGGCTTGACTTTAAGATCATTTTTCAGTATGCGGCGTATGCTACGGTCAGATATTTTCAGTTCTTTCGCCATTTGATTGGCTCTTCGTTGGCGACTTCACTCAAGTCGCTTCTTCACTTTTTGATCCATTTCACGTGACGTTGCAGTCTTTTGATGGCCACCTCCATGACGTTTCGCGAACTTTTATTTACTTTAAGATGCTCGAGAACACGAACAATCGCTGGTTGTGATTTTCCAGCCAAATATAATGCAATCCCACTATTACGTTTGAAATTCATTACTGATTTTCCTTTTTCGTGTTTACTCTCAGCAAAATGCTTCCGCACGCTTGTAAACAATACTCTGGACTGTCATTTAGCCAACTAACAGACAGTTGATGCCCGTGAATCAGCTGCGCGAGCGGTCTGAAGTTGGTTTCACTTTGTGTGGTTATAAGGTCTCCAAATAAATGAAGCATATTTCAACCTAGATCGAACGAAGGTGGTAAACAATAATTTCATTGTGTAAGGGTCTGAAAAGTTTGAATTGTTGCATCTAACAAAGGCCAAGATCGAAAATGATTTTGGCATAATATAATTGATACAACTTGAGAATGAAAAATTAGAGTCAAAAATTACTCCAAGGCCTTTGATCATACCCATAAATTGGAAGACATTATTAGAGATATAAAATGACGATTGTAGAATATCAAGTGATTTAGAGTAAGTGACTTGAAAACATTTTTTAAAATTTGAAGAAATACATGAGGTCAGCCAGGAACCTAAGCAAAAAAATTGTTGCCAATAATTCTAAAATCAATAAATTTCGTGATACAAAATTCCAGAAAAAAAGATTACACTACAGTTTGATAAAAAGTGGATTGCAAAAAATTTAAATATTTGGTACATTTCAAATGCTCCTCAAATACAACAAAATTACCAAGTAGCAACAAAATCTAAAATTCAAGAGTTCAAAGTTCAGGCAGATAATGACAACCTCCCAGTGTGTTTCTGCTAAGTCAAATCTTCTCATAAAAAACCATCTTCTGAAAACTGTTTTTTTTTTCTTTTTGACGGTGAAGTTGGGTTAAAAATGCCTCCGTACCATATAGTACCCGTCGCTACTACGTGTGTGGTGATTCCACTAAAACTATCTCTCCTCTTCTCTTGGATTTTTTTTCACCCCGGAACTGCTTCCGCATTGCTTCAAGGTAGAGGTCCAAGACGGCGTTCTAAGAAGGACACTTACTTACTCACACTGCGTCCAGGGTGGCCTGGACTTATGAGAAACTTATGCTCAATGCTCTTCAGCATAAGTTTCCATTTCATGCTTCTTTTTTCGGATAATAACCTTCACGAAATTTGCGACGGCATCCCATTTTTCTTCGTCTATCATCATTTTCTCGATTATTTCTTCAGGTGTAAATACACCAATAGCTCGTTGCAGAGCTGTTCTCTTTATGTTCCACCTCTCGCATTTAAAGAAGGTGTGCTCCGCATTATCATAATCAATATCTTCATATATGCAGTTTGGTAGGCTCACTTTTTACATTCGCCACAAATACTTGCGAAAGGACCCATGTCCGGACAAAAACTGTGTGAGGTAATAGTTAACCGCACCGTGCTTTCTTTCTACCCCCTTTTTTAGATCGGGTATTAGTCTCGCTGTCCATCTACCGTACCGTTCAGAATTCCATCTTGCCTGCTAAAGTGTGAGCGTTTAAATTCTAATATGGGAGAAGCATGGTCTTGGGATTCCTGTGATTTTTGCCTCCCATCTCCGTTTGCGCTCTTGTACTAGACTATCTATAAGGATGATTCCGCTGATAACTAAAACTGCTGCTTCTGCTACTGTTCTGTATGAAGAAGTCAGAGTTTTTCGCCGGCACTGCACTCTTAGCGAATCTGCCCATATTTCGCATCCGTATAAAAGAATCGAGTTCGTCGTGTCCATTAAAAGTTTTCACTTGTTCTGCGTTGGACCTTCTGCTTACTGAATATGCCGCTTATTTGGCAGCATGATTTATGTGCGCCCAGTAAGTTAGCGTTGTGTCTAATTGCATTCTAAGGTATTTGACCACACTTTATGTGGCATCGAGTACTTGTGTATCTACTTCTAATGGGAGACGTTTGTTAGTTGGCTCTGTTTTCTTTGCGGCTAGTTTTAATCAGTAGTCCTCTAGCCATGTCTGAACACGGATCATCACCTGATTTACCTTCCTTTTGGCTTCGTCAGTGTTTCAAGCGATTATTACAGCTGCAATCCTGTCTGCGTATCTTACTAAATGCACATCCCCAGGCATCTTTATTCGAAGGATTTCATTGTAGCTTATATTCCAAAGTTCCCGTCCGAAAACTTTAGATCACTCCATTTGTAGAAGAACATCAAAAGACGCACACCACAAATAGGAGGAGGAGGTCGGCTAAACATTGGAAAAGGGTGTAAGTGCCAATTATATTTATGTATGTCTATATAATATGCAAAATGGCCAACTCTTCGGCCTAAAAGTTCTTTTATGTCCTGTGCTCCACCTTCAGGAGTCAATGCCAAAAATAAATTTAAAAACACCAAAACAAGTGCATGTGACAAATTAAAAGTTCATTTCTGTCGATTAGTGTCATTTTGTTGACCCATCACATCAGATGACGCACTTAGGTACATAAATACCGCAGTACAGTGCAATTAGACGAACCTGTAATTAATAACCTTTGCGTTCCTCTACTAATCATGATTGATACTTTTATAAGTGCAAGCCTTCGAAGTTACATTAACTCATTGGATAAGAAAGCAATGCTACACTAAAGAATTTAAATCCAAACGAAGCCATTAAGTAGAAAAACATAAATAGCAATTGCATCTAAATGAGCATATTTTCACAGTCGCTAACAAATCACTGGAATTGCAAAGTAAAGAACGCGCGTTGACATTAACTTTGTTGAGAGCAACATAAAATAGCACTCAATACAAAGCAAATCAAAGGTAAACAAAAACAAAAGTAAAGAGAAACAAAACAAAGAAAAAATGCAACAATATTCTAAGTATATACGAGCACGAGTGCACAGCCACACACACACACACACACAACATACATATGAACTATGGCTGAGTAAACTTTAATCATAAATACTCATCAAGTCAGATGCAATGCACATCAACATAATTGCACACGAATGCGATAGCAAATAATAAGAAATGGAAATGGTAGTAAGTAAGTGCCTGGGTGCTAATGTTTTGTTGGTAGCATAATACTCTCAATACTCTCGTACAAGCGCACCAATGGTGTAACCGAAGCAGAAAGAAACAGGTGCGCTTGAGTTGAGATGCAGGATGCAAAGGTAATAAATTGCGCCTTTGCTAATGAAGTCTATAAAACAAAATAAATAACTTTGACTTGAGTGAATATATTGTGTTGCAGCTATTAATAATGAAAAATTACATAGTAAATTTTACGTAAAGTTAAGGTGTTGAAAATTGAGAATTTACAATAATTTATAGTTACTTACCTTACTTACGAGGTATGCACATGCATATGTAAGAATATATTGAAGTAATTTTCAATAAGTCTACTCAAGTAATAATGTGACAAAATTACGTAAGTACTAGTAATGCGTTAAAGTATGTGATTTCACACATAATGACTTTTATACATACATACATACATACGTGGACATTCTTGAGCCGCACATTCTGCACATATGGCTGACTTCTTCTACATTTATTAATATAAATATGGCGACACCTAAACATCAACACTCACGCCAACCCCAACACCAGCACCAACTTACTACACTAATATGCGGCTTACACATTTGTTAACAGAAATTATACCACAGGGCCTTCAATGGAGCTACTGTATGGGCATTTCAGAGGTTCGCAATAACCACAGATGTTTTTTAGTGTATTGAGTGTGTTGTGTATTTTTTGGTCGGCATTACTCTTGTTTTTTTGGTTGTTGTTGTTACTTCACCGCTTCATACTGCACTTGTTTTTGATTTCTGTCAACTAAAAGTAAAAATGCTGCTCAACCATATACTTAATACCTCCCACACTCAAACATGCACACCTCCCTGGCTAATATGCAAATATATTCGCACTAACCCTTACGTATATACACAAACGAACATACTTGTACATATGCAAAACCTGACTTAATAATTCATTTTTAAGCCTAAGTGACACGTATACGCCGCGGTGCCCTGTCGCCCTATCGCTCTCGCATGAATTCAACCAACATTGGCAATGCGGTATTATACGCCGACACTATGGCAGTACAGGTGCTTGGAGACTCATACTGATATATACAGTGGCGGGCAATTTTGTAGCGGTACTGGTTAAATCAAGCCGATTGGGTTGAAATGGCAGGTATTTACTAATATAAGTAGAGCTGGGAGTTCCGCTTTTGAGACGTCCTCCAGACCCTCAAACAGTGGGGCTCCCAGGCATTTTAGTCGCGTTTTTAATAATGCCGGACAAACGTACAGAAGGTGTTCTAAAGTTTCCTCAACATCCTCTCTGCATTTCCTGCATTTGTCCGTGTTAGCAATCCCTATCTTGTACGCATGGGCAGCCAACAGATTATGACCTCTCAGCATACTATACCTATAATAGTTATGCAGTAGGGTGGTTCGAATTCCAACAAATTTTTCAAATCAAATTCTAATAGTGCGGAAAAGTTGCTATGGAGTAACACAAGTATTTTGGTAAAAAAAAAATTGAAATCGGTCAATATCTTCTGTTCGCGCAACTCATTTAAAGTTTTGAAAATTTTGTCGAAAAATGCATATTTCCTAATTTTTTTAGAATTATGTTTTAAATGTCGTTTTCCAAAGTTTTACTTATTATTATGTTTAAATTTAATTATTTATAAGGATTAGTTTGTATTTAAACAGTTTATTCATGCATTCATAAGGCTTTTCACGATTAGCTTTCCCCAGGATCAACGACGAGGACGTGGTGAAAAATCTGATCCCACTTTCTTTTTTGTTTTTTTTTATATTTTATAATTTTTTTTTGTTTTTTTTTTAATATTTTATGTTTTTTTTGTTTTTTTTTATATTTTATAATTTTTTTTTGTTTTTTTTAATATTTTATGTTTTTTTTGTTTTTTTAAATATTTTTTTTTGTTTTTTAAATTTTTTGTTTGCTACGATCATTAAAAAAATTTACGATCGTGAAGATTTGTACAGTGAACTCTCTTTATGCGTTAATTACAAACTGGGATTTGTGATCAAATTTAGGCAAACTAGAACGAGAAAATAAAGTTGACCGTATGTGACCATCCCTATTTTGATAACCACATACCTTGTTCGACGCTTCAGTGACAAGCTTAACAGTTCGCTCTACCGCTTGAGTGTGGCATGGAAAGCTTGACAAGTTCCACTGAGAGATAGATGGTTGGTTATCAATGGAAGATAACAGATCTGCATTTAAGACATTTCTTAGTACTGGAGGAGGTGATAGTATTGTAAAAGACCAGTCGATCATTTCATAGTAATTAGTGGCATTAAAGTTCAGTTTTGGCAAAATGAATGAGCGCACCGAATTCTTCGCAGTAGAAGTTGTCTCTCTGGCTTTTAAAATCCTTTGTACCCCAATCTTACGTACATTCCGATTTTCATCTGTGACCAAAGATAAAAGCAAATTTTCAGGATGCGCGAAATAAGCATTGTGTTGTATCACAGGATCAACTACTCTCAGAAGATGTTCTGGTAAGTACCGAGAATTTTTAATCATAGTGAAGACATGTCTCGCACCATCTGTAATTGAATCGCTCAGTTTTATTTGAAACCACATAGGTAAATACACTTTCATTATAAATGTAACTATGTGAACTAAGTTTTCAGAAGGGTCTTCACTTGATATGTATAATCTCAACGTTCTGTTTCCTAGAGTGAGGCAACGCGCGTGGGAGAGTTTTCCTGGATCTCGCAGAGACAGATCAGATGAACAATTACCTAAATGAATAGCTTGCCCAATGCCGTAAAGATATTTTTGATCTTTACTCAAATTGTCTCTGCATGTGACTTGTACTAAATCACACTCAATTTTATTGAAATTAACAACAGGCAAGTGTTCAACGCCCTGAAGTTGTTTTCCGATTGTACCTGAAAATGAATTCGGTCCACTTGTTTTTCCATCAAAATGTTGAAATACGTGTCGCAAAGGTAATTCATTTGCATGAAGCAAGCATATATTCCACTGAATTGGTTTCTTGTAACTTAGGATTTTCTTTATCTCTTTTGTAAGACTTTCTTTTTTTCCAATATTTTGCATGATATGCAGTGATCATTTGTTCAACCCTGGTTTGAGAAACTGTAGGGATAGATGCTGTCATATAAAGCATCTTAATTTTCTGAGCTACCACATTCGCTATTTCTGAAAAAGCAATTTTCTGTGAAGGTAATTCTGTTGATGATGACATTACGTATCTTTGTTCAAAACAACAAAGAATAACGTCAGCATAAGAGGGCAGATTTCTTAAAGAAAAATCCTTAGGAGCGCCAAATATTGGACAAACATGATCTTTCCGAGAAATATGAAACCGGGGTTTTTTTATTTTTTCACTCATTTTAAGCAAAAGTAAATATACTACAACTACTGAATAACAATTAAAGAAAGTGATATAGCTTGGTAATAATTCGTAAAAAGTGCCAGTAAAAGTCAATATTATTTGACTTTTGAATATCGCGTACAAGAGTCACAGTCTCACTCTTTCACCTCCACTGGATCTTAAAAAATAATTGTCTCAAACAACATAAAGTTAATTATTATGAAAAAACTAACAATCTGACAGCATAAGTAACAAAATATTAATAAAAAATAACAATTAAATCTTACTTTCAAAAAGTTCAGAAAATGCACTATTTTCGACAAAATTTTCAAAACTTTAAGTGAGTTGCGCGAACAGAAGATATTAACCGATTTCATTTTTTTTTTACCAAAATACTTGTGTTACTCCATAGCAACTTTTCCGCACTATTAGAATTTGATTTGAAAAATTTGTTGGAATTCGAACCACCCTATTATGCAGTCCTTTCGCGAGAGCGTAAGTACGAATTGAGTCAGTTTTTTGTCGTTAGTTCTACACATGACTTTTGCTGTTTTGCGTGTGGTCAGATTAGTCCACCTAGCTTCCACTCGCCTTTCCATGTGGTCGTCCATTTCATTGTATATTGTATTTAGCGGTTTTGGTATGTCGTTCTCTTACTCACAAGGTAGTCTAACAGCACTTTTTGCTATCTCATCCACTATTTCGCTCCCCATAATGCCTTTGTGACCAGGTACCCAGTAGATATGCAGCCTACTGTTTGCGGCTAGCCTTTCTATGGCCTCCCTGCTCTGTCGAACATTTTTGGACTTAATACAATATGAGCTTATTGCTTTTATTGCTGCTTAACTGTCCACGTATATATTATGTAATTGTTGAGTTCTTTCTTGTTCTAGTGTAGGCTAGCTCTGCGGCTTTCCCCACAGCAAAAACTTCCGCTTGGAAAATACTGCTGTGGTCTGGCAGCTTGATAGGCTGCCCTATCCCTAGTTTTGAGCAGTAAATACCCGCTCCCACTTCGTCTAAAGTTTTAGAGCCGTCTGTATAGATGTGAAAAGTTTTATGGCCAGGCTTCATGCCTTTGTGCCATCCCTCCTCTTTAATTGTAGTGTGAAACCTGAGCTCCACTTTCCTATTGAGCTGTGACCGAAGGTTCTGCAGGCGAATACCGTCGCAGCCACTAGCCTCCTCGCGGATTTCGATGCCAGGTTTTCCGCCTTAAGGTCAATAGGTGGCATGCTGAGTGTGCTCCTGTTATGCACAGAGGAGCGAGGTGTTGAATCCTTTCCTTTCCTTAAGTATGTCAGTTTTCTTGTCGCAGTCCACCATACTAAGGCCCCTTACAGCAATATCGGTCTAACTACTGCCGTGCAGCACGAATTCATCAGAGAGGTTGATAGACCCCAAGTAACGCCCAGCATTCTTTTACATGCGTACAACGCATTACTGGTCTTTTTCACCCTCTCCTCAACATTGTGTTTCCACAGCAATTTGCTGTCCAATATTCCTCCGAGGTACCTCGCATGATCTTTGAGGAGTAGTTCTTTGTTGCCTAGCTTCAGGAGATTTCACGCCGGAACCTTGTACTTCCTAGTAAAAAGTACCATGCCCGTTTTTCCGCGTTTATCCCTAGCCCTGCGCGAGATGTTTGATTTAGTATTAGCAATATTTTTTATGCCACATATGTTTACATAGTTTTATTAAAATATGTATAGTTAATTGCATAAATTGCACGAAAATTGAAAAAATTTCAAAAAATCATCATCATAACCAAAAAAGAATGAAATTCCCAACATAGTATTCAAAAAAAAATTTCGAAAATTAACTCAAATATTGGGGGACTTCAAGCTTATATTTTATTATATTTACTACAAATGGACAATAAAACTGCGTACTCAGAACTTTTTTAATTCTCTGATTACAGAGATAAAAAGGATGGAATATGTAAGCGCAAACGTATATTAAAAATCATAAAATATTACCCGCCACTGTATATACTCGAAGCCATTATATGCAAGCAAATAAATAATAGTGTTAACGTGGTCTATACTCATACAAACTTTCGAGCGAAACCCCAAATACCAAGTTGCGAATACCAACGTGAGGTTGGTCCGCATAAAAATAAGTTTATATACTTTTCAGCCTTGTCCTCTTTGCCAATGTAGGCATTTTTTTTTTTTTTTTATTTACTACATGCATATTCAGCGGTATATATAAATAAATTATGTGTGTATGTCAGTATATGTTTATTCAGCATAAAAAGTGTTGTACCGAAGTTGTTGAGTGATTTAATGAAGTTTTGAAAACAAAAGGCAGCAATAATGAACATTAAAGGTGGGAGGCAAAAGAAAATCAAACTTTTCCTACTGGTTTTTGCTATTTTTCTCTCTGTTTCTTTTACTAAATCCTTCGACTTTTGGCATTGGCCTTGATGTTGTTGTGACCATTGCTTGCTCTTATGGAAAATTTATTGAGTTTCTTAATGGATTTCTCTCTTCAGTATTTCTGATTTTTTTGTTTGTTTTTTTCGTACATTATCAAAGTTTTATTTGGAATTTGAACTGATGTTTTCGTTTACCAAGCAATGGCAGAAATACCATTACTTGACTCCTCGACCATATGCAATAAATCATTAGGAAGAAGAAAGTTAATTTCGTTATTGGTTAGCGTTTTTTTCGGATATTGGTTCTCCGCCCTGTTTTTTTTTTTTTTGTTTTTGTTTTTGCAGGGCAGACAAAAGATCTCAGTCTTGAATTGGCTATAAATTTATGTTAAAAATATTTCTCAGGACAAACTCAACATTTTTTGTTCAATAATTTGTCTTACTCAGTTAAAGCAAATCCTTTCGAGGGATAGCTCGAGGGAGGGTGTTATGCGTCAGTTTAAGGTCCTCCTGGATCAGATGGAATAAAAATCCTAATATCAAGAAACAAGCAGATACAGGATATCCGGTGGCACACTATGGAATTAGAAGTTAATTTAAAAGAATTACTAAATATAAAAGCTCACTTCAATAATTACCGTAAAGGAGACAAGTGTGAAATTATTTTTTTTAAATTATTATTATTATTATTAATTGCTATCGCGCTTTAGGCGTTAGGCGCTTTCTGCTGAACTATCGCGCCAGCCTTTTTAAATTATTGCTTCTTCGGATAAACTCTTGGAATTTGACCTCTACATTCCGTGCCACTCGCTGGTGAAGTGGTGTCGGGATGTCATTCATCTCCCGAACGAAATTTTCTTTTAATGCTGAAATGGTCGCTGGCCTTGTTTCACAGGCTTTACCTTGAAGGTACTCCCACAGAAAAAAGTCTATTGAAGAAGATTGTGCGACGTGGGTAGCTAGGATATGTTACTGAAACGGCTTATCAATTTGTATAGATAAGGGGGGGATTACATTTCTTTACAAACGCTTCCAGACTACTGCAGCGTCTATCAGGTATCTAAATACGTATTTAAATACGCATACCATAACAAAAACTACAATAAATATATTACCGAATAGCCAGACGGCCATTAAATCAATGAATGCAGCTATATAGTAAGATCAATGCTTGCACAGGAATGCCGGGCATCCCTGAATGATATTAGTGTCATATTCAAGGTATGCGTTATTTGGGTTCAGAGGACAGAGATATTGAGGAGAATTATAAAGCCGATGAGCTAACCAGGAAAGGTACTATTCTTCAACTGCTCAGTCATAGAAATACCACTGGGATACCTGTGGTCACAAGTACACTAATATTTAAAAACAAAATTATCTAAGAGGTCAAGAGGTCAGAGAGAGATGAAGGCACATACGTATCAGCCAAGCTACTGGGACGCAAATAAATAAGTAAAAGATAAAGGAACCAGTTAGCCTTTTAAGAGAGGACGTCTCGAAGGACGTGGTTTGTACTATAACCAGTCAGTTGCTATTTGGCAGGCATTAGTTGAGATTAGGAGTTTTCTCTGATGAATATTATAGAAGTTGTAGATATGAGGAAGAGGAAGAAACAGTTGAGCAATTCCTTTGCAATTGTCCACCCTTAATTGAAATCAGAGTAGGTTTTCTAGGTAGACACTTACGGATACTTCTCTTGCTGAACTGTTTGGCGTGAATATGGACCGAATTCTGTACTCCATAAGAGACAACAAATGGTTCCACGAAGAAAAATAAATAAGGTTCCCGTGTCGCACAGTGGTATTACAACGGACCTGTAGCGTCTAAGTAAGTTGGTCGTATAGACCGACAACCACCATAATCTAACCTAGGAAAGAATTCATGCAGTATCGCCATGGTCATGGATGTTGTTGTTATTGTAGCAGAGTCGTTCCGGTTACGTAGTACCGACTGTCGTGGGCACGACCATGTCATGTGCGTGGACATGGCCTCTAGGGTCGCTTGTGGCGGAGCGTCATATTCCTAACTACTGAAGTAAGGATATTCTCTCGCCGATAAGAGGCATCGTCCACAGATGGGACCAATAGGTCCGGAATATGATCCAATTATTCCATTGCTTTACAATGCACGCCAAATCGGTACTTTGGAGCTGTGAAGTGGCTCTTCAAGTTTCAATGGTGGTTTTTGCCCTTTAGGTGATCAATAATGGCAGACGGCAATTTTGCTATATTTAAATATAAATGGGCTTCCTCACTCCAAAAGAAAGTGTTTCGCGTACGAAATCGCTACAACATTTCCCGCAAAATGTTTACCCAAATTGTAATCGTTAGGCTTAAGCGCTTTTATGATTTGAATTTTGATGGAATCTAAGTGTAAGTCTAAGTCTTTCCTCAATATTTCATGCACTATAGCTTTTAGAAGTCCCAGAGTAACTGCTCTCTTGCGCACGAACTGACTTGTATTATCGTGCAAACTTGTCGTGACGAGTTCAATATCTTCATTTGTTAGCGGAGCCCAGCAGGGTCCCGGCTATGGATTGTTTGCCACCGAATCTGTTGCCCGGAACCTTCGCACCCATGAAGGAGTCAAGTGTTCGCTTAGCATATCACGTAAATATTGAATATTGGCTATGAAATACGCTTCGATTGTGAGCACTCATTGGCACTCCTGTTCGCTGCAACGTCGTAACTAAACGTCGTCACGCGCGGTTTCCTCCGCGCTCTGCGGTTAGAGAAAAACTTTCAATTTGAAATCTAATCTGCCATCTGACATCCTATATAAGAAAATACAAATTCCTGGTGGATCTACTGTCGAAATATTGCTCAGACTGAGAAGTTGTGAATTTAAAAAAGTCTTGCAAATTACAATTTATTCCACAACAAAGACCATATCCACGTTTCAAACTTTGCACAAGATTTAGAAAGATTCGAAAAATTGCATTATTTTTAATTTAAAAAAAGTTGGGGTACGCAGTTTTATAGACCATTAAATTTTAGAACATTAAAATGCAACTTTGAAGTGCCTCAAAATTCTTGTTGATTTTGAATGATTTTTTCCCTGACGGTGATGTGCATTTTCTCCATACAAAAAAGATCCGTGCATTCTTGGTGACCTTATCTCTATGTCACTCACTTAATATGACCTTTTCTGAATTTCTTTATTTGATTCAAATCTTAATCTGAGGCTGAACCTACCCATAAACATATATAGTATATGTAAATAGTGTAGCATTTTAAATTGCATCAATTAAAGCACATAAACAATTAAAATATTCATCATACGCACAGGTGTCCGCAAGCAACCGATGGCGTTTTGAATTCATTAGTCAAGTATTGCTACCAGCCACTCTGCACTTAATTAATTTCAAATTCTAATTTGAATCGCATTTACTGCAATAGCAAGCAAAGTCAGTGTGAAAATTCTGAAGTGCTTCCACTGATTTAAGCTCACATTAACCTTTACGCATACTAATCTCCAATGTAAACCAACGCCGCTGCAACAACATTTTCCAGTCATCCGCTGCGATTTTGTGCACAATTTTTCTCTGAGGCGCATTCACTGCCCCCATACCTTTTGAATAAATGCAAATAATATTTGCTTTACGAAAATTTTCTTCCGCTGCTCCGCAGTGACGTTCCGACTGGCGCTCCACACTTTAGTTCCGGAATTTCGTTGAAGAAGCCATCATCATAAAGGCAAAAAAACGAAAACAAAACAAAAACAACGAAATTAAGAAAATATACAAAAAGGCGCGTTGCAGCAAATTCTAAGGAAGCTCCGCAAATGTGAAGGAAAAACATAGAAATCTCAGAAAATGGAAGCTTACACCGTGGCAAAGCGGCGTAAGATATAGCAAAAGCTGTACTGTAAAAGATAGCTGCAGTTGTTTTAGGAAAATAAGGAAAAAAAGACCTGGTAAAAAAAATAATTGCGAACGCAACCTTCATGCGTATGAAAATGAAATGTTTAAGAAGCCTTAAAAATTAAAATGCAATGCAAATGTATGCTTAGATATGTATGTATGCCATATACTTAGATAGAGAGTGATCCATTGAGCGATTTAATTAAAAAGTTTCCATTGGAAGAATAAAGCTTTCGATATGTAATGAAATGGAGATTTATTCCAGTGAGCACGAGAACCGTAGACAAAGAGCTTCGGCTGCCTCGTGAGACACGCATTACCCTACAGTAGCTTAAATTGCAGAATCGATTCCGATATTCTCAGCATATGTCCTTACGCCCCATTGCATAAGGTCCCACACCGACGAAACAGGCTATTTCCGGGGCCTAACTTTAGATGTAATTGTCAACAATGAGACAGGGATCAGTAAGCTTTTACCACAAGAAAAACAACCACTCCTATTGTCTTCTTCGTATCGCTTGGCATTTCGCCTCATAATTTGTTTTGCAAATTCGAAAATTTTTTTTCATATTTGCCATTCTTATTGAATTAATGTAATTAGATGAATTAAAATTACATTAATGTAAAAAATGGCTCACCCTGTACATATGCATGTTTTTTTGTATGCAGCACGCAGTACTGCCATTGTATACTTCTCCTTGTTGGCTAAACCCTTCCAGTATTATTTGAGCTCATTTTAGCCCGTCTCACAAGCGAAACGCAACTCGAGCACAAATTTTTAAAAGGCAAAAGAGAACTGCATAAATTAAAACGAAAACAGCAAACTACATGGCGAGAAGAGAGAAAAGATTGAAAAGCAAAAAAGGCATCAGTGGAAAAATAAAATATTCAAGAGAATAATGAAAGTCACTGCGGAAGGCAATTATACTTAGAAAGGGTCAACGTGATGACATAAGCGTACCTCTGTCACCAGCGACGCGTAAAATGTATGATATCTTTTATTCTAATTTCTATGCTATGCTAATCATGATCACTACAACTTACATTGACTCATGCCGACAGGAGCCCAGCACAGCCTATTGCCTATCGCAACGCGTTTACTAAGCCAAGGATGGGGACCCTAAAATCAGTATTCTTAATTTCGGATTTTGTGTGAAAGGCATCGTCAATGAAATGATTGAACCTTATCGATATGGCTTGACACCCATCAACCAACCGAACTCAAGACGGCACCAAACTGTAAGGTTGCGTCAAGCAAAATTCTTACTGGTAGGATATAATCTAAAGAGATTTAGTCGTCTCATAAACTTCACTATGGCAAACTGAGAATGCTCACGGCCATATTTGCCAGTCATTGCAGACCGCTTAGACATCTGCACTGGCTTGGGACTAAGCCCTCTTGTCGATTCTGACATGAGTCTGCAGGAATATCGTCACCCTTGCCTCCCAAATATGAAGCCATTCCGAGAAAATAAGCACGCATCTCGGCTTGATTCAGTAAAAATGCTCACTCAAGCCCAGTACCTTATGAACCAGGCTTATTGAAAAAACTGAAATAAGATAATGAGGTATTTGTAAAGAGTAGAAAGCGCAAAAAATCTTAGGTTCGAATGGAAAATCTTCATCCATATATTATATATATCTATTATCTATCCATGAATGAGACCAATACCTATCATTTTTAGTTGATGTCAAGGCCTTATTAAGTAAGGCCTTATAAAGTATGTCGCTGCATCTGATTAGGGTATCCAAACAAGTCATATCTATATACGAGCTATAGCTATAAAATAACGAAGACAACACTATAAAAAATGTTATTTTCGTTTCCTATTAATTTGTTTATAATCATCTTCAATATTCACGTCTCCTCCTATGACGTTCCATGTAAATCTTCCATTTTTCGAAAGAGTTGCCTCAGGGCGCGTGCCGCTTTCTCTGAGTTATACCTCAAATCCCTACAAAGTGTTGAACAAAGCCACAAACTCCATCAGAACATCTACGAAACACCTCCCAGATCCTTTTGATACAAAACAAAGTTTCAGAACGAGCAAATGCATATCGTATTATTTCTGACAAGCTTGTAGAAGGTTTTATGAGTTCCATAACTGAATCCCTCAGCTAAGATTGAAGCGTACACGATTTTACAACTCTATGTGTATTTTGGCAGTTCGACATCGCCCATTTATTCTTTCTGCACTAAACGAATCAATGTAGCCAAAATAAATGGAATGTTGCTTGGCATCCACAACACAGTTATAATTTCAAACCTGCGAAGGACCTTGATTATTTAGAAAACAACATTAATACTGATGGTAACATCAGCATTCAAGTCAAACAGAGAATCTTGCCAGAAACCTCTAAAAGTTAAGTCCTCACTCGACGAAAAAACAGCGCTATAAAAGTATCCACATAAAAATAATTCATCAACTTACCATCCAGCAAATCCGCTAGCTCACAAACACTGTAGCCCTGAAAAGAAAGGAGTGGTATTCTCTATGTTGAGAAAACCAATTAGGGATATACTGGCGTCTCTGGCTCTCATTATGCCCGTCCTAACGTATGGCGCAGAAGCGTGGACGATCCAACATTCGATGAAGCGTCGCTTGGAGTGTTTGAGAGAAAGATTCTGCGGAAGATTTTTGGACCTTTGCTGCAACTGGCGCGGGTTAGCACGAGAAAGAAACGACTGGCGCGCTTTTTTAAACTCGGCCAAAATCGCATAAGGGGTTATCGCGCCAATTAAGAAGAAGAATTTACCTATATATACCCTTAATCTAAAACCGATAATGATACTCTAAAGAAAACAGCCGTTTATGAGTGGCATGAAAACTTCAGAAAAGGTGATCAATAACCGCAAAGAATAGTAACCATCAGAGACCTGGCAGAGGACTTGAATATTGTTCATGGATCCGTTCAGGACATTGAAATTAATGACTTGGATTTGCGATATTTTGCTGCAAAATTGGTCGTAAAGGATCTGACTTCCATGCACAAAAGGGGCCACGTCGATATCGCCGAAGACATGATTCCCAAACATCGGGCGAATGAGTGGGGAGCTCTGAATGAACTCAGGCCAATAAAACAACGTCGTTTTCAGTCAAAAATGTTTTCCAGAATGCCAGGCAGTTAATAAGGACCATTGTTTTGGGACGTTTACGTGAAGCAATTCACTAGAAAAGAAAGGATTTGTGGGAAAACGACTTGTAGATTTTACACCATGATAACGCAACGTCACACAATGCTATTATTATCCGTGAATTTTTGACCAAGAATGGAAAAATTCATCCAGTGATTTTTTTCTGTTTGATCAAATCTAAAAACCCCTACGGGTTTTAATAGCCGAAAGGAAAAAATGGTAAAATCAAAAACGGATCCGATGGCTATACTGAAAATAGAGTTCCAGAAAGGTTTCGAGAAGCAATTACTGGCATAAGTGCGTTGCGGTTGACGGAAAAAAATTGTATTTTGAATCTTTGGGAAGATATTCCGAAAACTTTTGAGTTATTGATGTGATCTGGTACCCTCTATTACCCCACAATCACGTGTCTATCATTCCACCTATTCATTTTGCCGCCTCCGGTAAGTAAGATTTTTTTAAGGAACGCCACAGAGGAGCATTATCCTATTCTATCTTTCGCATATTTTGTAATGCTGACAAGTACTACGATCCAGGAAGGAGAGTCGAATTGCAGAGAGAAGGTTTTTTATGTCTATATATGTATGATTTCTTCACTTAAGCGATAACCGAATGGGTTTGTGTGTGACCACCATTATGTAAAGTCTGGGTTTAAAACTCCCCATGGCCACAGCCATAAAATACCAAAAGGTAGAACGGTCGCTTCTCGGCAGGCAATGGAAAACCTCCGACTATATTTCTGCCATGAAACAATGTGTCATTAAAAAATATCTGCAGTTTGGAAGAGGTATAACACTGTAGCTCCTTCCATTTGTAGAAAACATCGAGACACACACCACAAGTTGGAAGAGGTGTTGAGTTCAGCCAATAAAGCAAGCACCAGATTACCATTTCCAAAGCTTTGGGACATGCTGAAAATTTGCAAAAAGAGACACAGACTTTGCAACGCTGTTCATGGCGAAAATGATGCCCCTTTTGATGGTCACGCATAAAATGTTTGTCTGAAGTCTCGAATAGGTGCGCTTCTAGTGAATAATGAATTTTACATTGCGATTCCCTGGAAAGTATCCTCAACCGCATCACTTTTTACCAGTTTAAAACTGGTACTAAATTCAACAGGTAGCATCTAATACTTACTCCTTCTTCGATAGTCCTGAAGCAGTGTTATGGGTTATGGTATTTACACCAAGATCTCAATTGCTATTAAGTGCTCTTTAGTGGTATAGAAATCTCAAAAAATCGATTTTTTGTTTTTTCGATATTTCGAAAGTATAATATCTTAAGCATATATGGTGAAATTTTCATGGGGAAATTCCCAATATTAAAGCTTCTACAGCCCATTACTTAAAGCGGTCCGCGCTCCCATACCTCAAACTTTAAACTCATTTATCTCGAAACGACTTTTTTCGGCCTGGCGTTGTGAAAAAAAAACTATTCAACCGAATCGTCTGAAGTTTTAATATGTTGTTCACAACATCAATGGCTATCGCCCGTACTAGAATCAAACTAAAAAACCCCTATTTTTAGAGTGTCAAATCCAAAAGCGCCATTTTGCCAAATTTTTTTTTACTCTAGTAGCGACATAGACAACATTTTTCGGGAGGGTCAACTTCAGCGCCAAATTAAATTATTAAAATTAAAAATTTTTTTTTTTTCATTTTTGCATGTAAAAGTAGTTAAATAAAAAGCATGAAAAATTTAAACATCGTTTTTAATTTGTTTTATTGTAAAAAAAATCCTGAAAATACCCTAAATTTTAGAGCTCTAGGTCATCGGGACCCCTTAAGCTTAAGAAATTTCAAAAGTTTCTGTAGCAACAGAACTTCTTTAATTTTAATTTGAGTTTTACTGACAATAGTTGGCTACTGGCGCTCTCTTCGTCTGTGATCTATGATCTCTCTCTCTCTCTCTCTTTCCATCCGACCCTATAGCAGAAGACAGCCGAATTTAATATCACTGTGTATAGTTCCATTCGTTGCTTGAAGTCTTAAAAAATTCGCTAACCAGATTTCACTGAATGCTGCGATGAACAGAGATCAAAGTTTTAATTTTGAAATGCACAAAGACCAGCATATGTGGCTTTAAGGTCAGCTGCAGACCCGCTCAACAAGTGCTCGGTGCATACTGAGGGACCAGTGATGTCATGACATTTTATTTGTCGTAGATTTATAGCTTAATCTCAACTGGACACTATCCCCAGTACCAGACAGCTAGCCCCATTTCATATCTATATTGTAGTAGCTATATGCAGCACAAGGTGGAATCATCTCTGTATATTTCCCATTGTCGTACGACTTTCTAAGACTAAAACTTCTTCTTCTTCTTGATTGGCACGATAACCCCTTACGCGATTTTGGTCGTGTTCAACACATCCCGCCAGTCATTTCTTCCCCGTGCTAACCGGCGCCAGAAATATAAGAAGACTCAAACATTTTGTAGAAATTAGTCGCCTTAAGAATTTTCTTAAAACCAAGCAACGTTCTTTCATTAATCTTTTCTATTTTTCTTTACATTACTTTTTATCCTATGATTTTCTTGTCGTTATTGCAGGAGCCTTCCATGTCCTGCCTAAGGCGTTTAGCGCATTCGTTGTCGTCGAGTCGGATCTAAGTCAAATATGAATTCATTTGAGGGAACAATTGCGAAGTTGCTTAGTATCAGACGGAGTTCCTTCACAAGTGAAGTTAAGTAAGTCAAGTTCACAAAGTCAGGAGTTCATTAATTCAAATGTGCACTTTTGGAATAGTCACCTTAACTTTACAGTAAACACTCGGTCAGCACAATTTAGAGATAATTGAGTCTGGAGGAGCTTTTAAACTGCAACAAAGGAAGATAAGAAAGTTTGCAAAAAAATATTCAAACAGATAGCCAACGCGCTTAGGCACAGTGTCACTGCAGCAGTCACCTTATTGGGCTCCTCATAAAAACCATTTGCCGTTCGGGGTCGGCTTAAGGGCTTATATACAGTTAGAAGGCCGGAAAAAACGAATTTTCCACAATTTTTTCTGAGAAGACTTTTAAATTTATTGATCAAAAAATGTGTACACATATATTATTATAAAATATTTATTTGGAAGGGAGCTACAGCTGATCTCCGGGAGCTCCTCTCAAATAAACGTTATGCAGTGACCACTATATCTCTGAACTGGATCCTCTGAAATTAAAAAACCAAACAGATTTCATTAAAGTAATGTTGAATCTAGTAATTAATCGAAGGAATAAGCAAAATAATTTATTTTGACAAAATGGCAGTTTCTCAAAAAAAATGGATTTTTGACCAAAATTTCGGCCTTAAATTGTTTATAAAAAAATATATCGGTGAGAAAAAATCTTCGATTAACTACTAAAAAATATATTTAAGAAGCTCGTGTTAAATTCGAGACAGATCGATGTAGCCGTTTTCGAGCAATGTTGGTCACCGACTTTGAGACGCGTTTAAGGGGTTATATACCTTGTGAGCTCGAAAAAATGGACGATTGTCATAATTTTTTTTAAATATGTTTTGGAACTTTTATTCAAATGAGGCATATATCATACTGAAGGGTAACTCTCGAAGAATACATTTTGGTGTTTTTATTCTAAAAAATTTTATTATTTATTGTTGATATCACCCCTCCCCCGAAACGCCGTTTTTTAGAAGAGGCTTGCGGTGATCACGGTAGCGCATGAGCAGATCAACTGAAATCAAAAAAATTAAATGATTCTTGTAGAAAAATGTTTTTTAGTGAATCTGAACGGTTTATTTACCCAAAAAAAATGTTTCTCGATATGAAAACCGCTTTGCGCCAAAGAAACAGTTTTTGAGGGGTTGAAAAATTAAAAAAAAAATTGATTTCAGCGAACTATGCAAATATTTATAAAACGTGAACCGTTCAGATTCACGAGGTTGTAACTTCGAATAATTAAAAAAAAAGTTTATGCAAATCAGTCAAATAGTTTTTGATAAATAATGATAACCGCGACGGTAATTTTCAAAAAACACGACTTCGAGATAATCGCGTCTAAAGTTTTGCGTGCACCCGCTATTTGTGGAATATTCTCAAGACGCATGCCACGCTAACAAAAGTGTAGGTGTCAATTAATTTTTTTTTAATTAAAAAAATACGTATTCAATATTTATGTTTTATTGCATATTATTTATTCATTGAGTTTCCTCAGATGTATAATATTTGTTATAAGTATGTATGTTTTTTTTATCGATTATTCATATATACTAATTGAAAATTGCAATAAACTACAATTGCATTAAAATTTGACCCTTACACATTCCACAATTTTGGAAAAACATAATCAACAATTTACTTATCACACTACTAAATTCCAACAAAATAAATATTATGCAAAAAATTTCGAAGAAAAATATTACACTTTCAATAATACTTTAAGTATTGCATAATTTTCATTAAAAAAAAGTAAGAAAAACGAATTCGCGCTAGTAATTTACAAAACTTCGCATATTCACAGCATCACACATCAAGCATACAAGACTAATTAAATCTTGTTCTACTGTTCACATTCTAATTAAATCTTTCTATACCGTTTACATTCAAATGTAACCTAATATCTCGCTATTACTTAAATTATATTTAAATTAAGATTAAATTATTTTGACGATTTCGATTTTGGTGCATTCTCCACTTTATTTTCTCGCACCATTGTCAGCAGCTGCAGCATCATCAGAGCTTGCACCTTATCCAGCGGATCCATGAAGCCACGCTGCAACCACTTTGGTATGGTTGTGCGGGCATGCGCAAAACCAAGCTTATTCAATATATAGTCAATACCATATGGCTCAATAGATTTGCCTGCCCACGAGAGCAGTCGCACAGTCGGTTCTAGATGCCATGTTTGGCATTCAAAATGACGCCAATCACGCACAAATGATTCCAAATCTATGGGATTGCCATTTGTGCCGCCGCCACCATTGGCCGCATGCGACGTTGATGTGTTGCCAGTGGGCGAAGTAAGACCACCAACTGCTGCTGCTGTTGATGTTGATGGTGAAGTCGATGCAAATGTGGCAGCATCTTTAGTGTCAACACAAAAAGCAGCGGCAACATTCGTTTTGCTATTGCTGATGGAATGTAAACTGCTCTGATCTAATGTATTATTCGAAACGTTAATGGACGTATTACTGGCCGCAGCGAGATTAGTTGCGGAATTAATACCCGAATTGGACGATGACGATGCTTTATTTGCATCTTTGAGTATTTCGTCGGTGACATAGGGTTTTAATTGGCTCCTCAAGTTTTGTGATAAATTTGGCGAAGCGGCGCGTACCGACTGGGCGCCAATCTGATAAAAAAAAAATTTTTGTTTAATAAAAATTGGAAGTTTGATCAAGGATTAAATGGCAACATACGACTTTTTCTTTCTCCTTAACATACGATGTTATCAAATCGTGCAGGAAGAAGAATGCATCGGCATCAACGGTCACAAATATATGATCATCGAATTCGGTTATGAAACTGCAGAGCACCTCTGGCTTAGTTTCTGTGGGGGGCAATAAAGAAAAACATATTACAGGGGTTGTTTGAGTGCAATATTTGCTTTGTGGGTTTATTTACCTGTCGGTTCCGGCGTGCTTGCGCCTTGTCTGTGTTCAGTCTTGAAGTTCAGCTGTAAACTGGGTAGCGCAAAAATAACCTCGCGGTTGTGATTGTGTTCCTGCGTTTTCGAGGAACTGCTTGCGCTAGCGCCTGCCGCACGCGTACGCTCTATAGAATTCGAAGCAATCTCACGATCACGTTCCAATATAGGGAAACGATCAACCGCTATGATATAAGTGTAATGTGAAAAAAGTAATATAAAAATCTCCATTCATTGCCACAAGTTCAATTACTCACAATCAATTTCGCTATTAGCAAACGCATAGTGGAACCACTCGTTCAGCGTCTTGAATTGCGGCGGAAAGATAATGTTGCGTGTTATCCTGCTGACAATAGCCATGGAGTGATTTTGCTGCTGCACCTCAGTCGTTTGGCCCAAGCACGATGTGAGCGTCTGCGTTACAAACACGTCGTGTGTATCCTGTGCCTGATGCGCTTCCGTGGCAAAATTTATTGAGGGCGATTTTAAACTGAACAAAGCCCACGATTTTGACTTGAAGTTGATGCCGTGGAAGCAGGCCAGCGAAATGTTGTTACCGTGCAGTTCCACAGTACCACCAAGCACGTTTCCGTTGCGTGGTAGACGCGTCACCAAAGTCGGTACAACAAGACCGATGGCCTGCTCCAAAGGTTTCTGCCAGTGGCGATGATGGCGCGCATCGGTGTTGCTGAGGTCGGGCAGATTAGCGGCTACAGGATCAGCAGCGCCATTGGTTGTGGCTTTCTTCTTGTCGCGGTTCTGTCTGCGCTTCATGCTCGCATTGCGCTCATGCAAACGTGGCTCGAGGCTAGAAAATACGCGCTTCGACGATTTGAATTGCTGAGTGAAGAATTCTTCGAGTTTGTAATACATTTTTAGCAAATCAGCTGTGGTGGATTTCGAAATCATTATTTGAAGCTAAACAAAAATTGAGAAAGAAAAATTATTTATTACAATAAGTCTGCCTTGTAAAAGCAACCTTTTATGAAACTGAAGCAGACAGGAAGGGCGACCTTTGCCAAGAACGAATCTTGGAAACGACATCACACAGGGATTATAAAATAGAGATAGTTTTTTAAGCGCCACGTGTAGGTAAATTTATCACACTTAGAATGAGACTGTTTGCGGAGGGGGCTAACCTTTAAAGCTTCAGTTTAGCACACGTACAGTGGCGATCAAAATATTTATTCAAAATATTTAATTATTAATTTCTTCTTTTTTTACTTAATATTTAATATTTTTTTATTTTGTGTAATTTTTTCCTTTTTGTTTTGTTTTTCTTAATATTTAAATATTTCTTTATATTTGTTATTTTTTATTTTATTTTTTCTTTATTATTTTTTTATTATTTTTTTTTTATTATTTATTTATTTTTGTTATTTTTTTTTATTATTTTTTTTTATATTATTTATTTTTTTATTATTTATTTTTTTTTATTATTTATTTGTTTTATTATTTATTTTTTTTTATTTGTTATAAAAATATAGTTCATGGTTGGTTTGTTTAAGGGTGACCCCGCATCGGAGTGTCACATAGACCGCAAGTTGGGTCCGTTGTGTTGCCCTAGAGCTCATTATGTTATGTGATTTCCCCACCTAACCGAGATTTTTATTCTAGATTTTGGTCAAAGATATTAATTCGTTTCGAGAATTTGATGAGAGATTCGATTTTCAGGTTCGAGAGTACTGAACGATTGTCAATTGTTGGAGAGCCCAGAAGAGCGAGTCGACTTCTGGCTAGACCGGGACAACTGCACAGCAAATGCCTGCTCGATACTTCCTCATCTTTGTCCTCGCAGTATCTGCACAGGTCGTTTTGAGGAACCCCGAGCCGACGTGCGTGAGTGCCCAAAAGGCAGTGGCCGGTGATAAGATATATTATATGCCTTAGTTCGTGTTTCGAAAGATTTATAAGGGTTCTTGTCTGTTTCAGATTGTAGGATGGTCAGATTTGTCTGGTCGTAACGCAAGTATTTTCCTCTCGCCACCTCCGATCAGCAATGCTGTGAAATTCTCGATCAATGAGCATTTTACATGTTGAGAGCGGAATGTGGATTGTGGGTAAGTTACTAACATATGATTGCGCAGCTCCAGCTCTTGCGAGCTCATCAGCTTTGCAGTTACCTTCGAATCCACTGTGACCCGGTATTCAGATAACTTGGACAGAATTCTGAACACTTACTTAGTTAAGAGAGTGGGTATAAGAGGAGCTGAGTGCTCGAACGGCCGCTTGACTGTCGGTGAAAAAGCGGATATCCTCTATTTTCTAAGAGAGTTTTCGCAGCATACCAGATAGCGCATACTTCTGCTTGGAATACACTACAGTAGTAGGGTAATCTAAATGATAGATTGATGTGAGGGGAATTGGAAAAGATTCCAAATCCCAATTTACCGTCTTGTTTTGAACCATCTGTACATATAATCAGAGGGTCATCGATTTCGGTAAGATTTGTCTTCCATTCATCCCTAGTTGGGAGTGAACAGGAGAATAGCGATACTGTGACCCTTTTTGGCTATTTTCCTTTTGTTTATTTAATGTCTGTTAATTTTTTATAAAAGTTTAGCTCATAATCCAACAACTTTGTCCACAAATTATGAAAATTTTGCCAATTTCCATCAACCTTACAATCCGAATCATATGTCGAACATTTATTTTATTATCCATGAGTGTAAGCATATTTTTCTGTGATAAACAATGTACGAAATACTACAATACCAAATTACTCATTTTATTTGGAAAAAGTCAATGCTAAAAACAAGCAAACCCAATAAACATTAAAATTGCTGCTGACACACTTAAGAAAAATATACATACAGCTCTGGTCCACTGGTCAATGTCAATAAAGATTAGTAATTAACTAACTCTATTGCGGTGGAAACGCCCGCCAATAATTTTGAAGGGATTATAGTAAAACAATAAATAACTGTAAATTCCTACCTGATCCCAAGATAGATCGCCATGTATGAAGATGATAGCTCGAGGCTTAGTGGTGTGGACGCCCACAGTCACCGCACTGCCACCATAATCTGTCGTTGCCAATGCATTAATCGACGTCTTCCATTCGTCTTTCATTGCTGCCGAAAACGAACTAATACGCGTCATTAATACCGATGTGCCCATATAGTCGAGTCGTAGCTCCAAAGCCATAAAACTCAAACGTATGGTGTGGTAGGGTTCCACACCTGATTCTTCCTTAATATGGAAGCGCGTATTGATTTTATTCACTTCAAAGCTACCACCGACTATTCCACCTTTGGCGTCCAGCGACGAGCCACCCAAATATATACCAATATACATATTTTTATAGCCAGTACTGCCAATAGAGAGCCTGCCATCCGACTGGAAGTCCTTGGTCAACCACACCACGTTACCCATCACATTGCCCATATTCATCTGTACATTTAATTTGGTGAAATTTACAGCGAATAAAACCAGCGTCTCCCAAGCGGTAATTTGATTTTTCTCCGAAGGCGGTGTGCTTGAGGAATCCGCACTTGAAGATTTGCCCAACGAGCGTAGTTTACGTACGGCACCCGTATGTGACGACTGTTGTTGTGGAGATGTTTGCGAATCGAAATCGAGTCGCATTTTGTCCTTGCCATAAAACGCCTCTACAGGTGACTTTGCACATTCATAACCGGGTATCTTGCAAGCGCCACTGCTGCCACTGGCATCTTTGGGGGTAGATGGTGTCCCAGTGGGTGTGGCAGGCTCTGTGCCGGCCATGTGTTGCATGCTCAAATCGCCAAGGAAGAGTCGACGCACTATGCGACGTCGGTACCAAGCCTTTGGAAAAGCTAAGATCTCGGTTAGACGACGCATATCATACTTGAAGGAAGCGCTGCCAATATCAACAATAGTCGAAAAACGTATGACCGCGCGCGACTGATCCACGGCACGTTTGCTCATAACAGCTGGCTCAACATACACTTTACGGCAACGCGTCAATTGGAATTTCACAAATTCCACATTTATGCTCAAAGAATCTTTGCGTTCGCTATCGGAGAGCGGTGAGAATTGGGCCTCTTTGACATTGGTTTTCTTACCGCCGTAAGGATGGAAGATATAGACATTGAAATCGGCCAGACAACCAGTCACACTACAAAGAAGACAAAATAAATTAGAAAGAAATCATTACAAAGGCAGCCATGTTTAACTGTGTCATCTTCTGGCACAACCGCACTAATCTTACCTAAGCTAACCTAATCTAAACTAAGTGAGCTAGCAGTGAGCGGCTTACCTTAAGCCACCAGTGGGCATTTTATCCTTTTCTACTGTGGTTTTGTCCAACGCATGCTCCTGCTGTGCTGGCTCCTCATCGCCCGAACGCTTAGAGCTGAATACTATGTCCAAGCTGGGCAACTGCAACATACACTCCACACGCGACACTGGTAAGCAGGAGAAGCGGAAGGTGGATGGTTGCATGTGAAAGTACACAATAACATCCACAGGGAACGATGCGTAGGTAACATAATTCGTTGGCAATATGTCCAAGTTAACCGGGTTCGCTGACGGTGTTTGCGCACCACCAAGATCTGGCACTTTGGTCGGTATCGGCTCTAAAGTCTGTTCTAAGAACTCCAAAATATGTGGTGATATAATGGTTTCCTCAGGGATACTTTGTAGCGTCATCCAGGCAAACAACGAAGCCCGTTTGCTGCCCATACGCCGTGCGGTTGAATGATGACTTTCGCCACTCACGCTGCGTGTATTATCCGCCAAATCATTCATTGTACGTGACTGATAGTGCAGTTTGACATCCAAGCCGGGAATGTGGAATATTGTAAGATCAGACAACATGGCGTTGCTCGAGGTGTTGTAGCGCAACTTGCTTTTATCGCGTTGACGCCGTGATGGCGTGGGGCTGCCCCAATCATTGCCAAGACTACGCTCGCGTTTATGTGTCTTCACCGTTGTTGGGCCACTTAAAACTAAACGATCCTCGGTAGATTCTTTGGTGTGCAGCACACATTTGCCCGAATTGACAAGTACTTTAATATCCAGTTCAAAATCGATATTAGGTTCTTGCTGCTTCTGTGGGTAGCCATGCTTTTTGCGCATTTCCACCGAGGTGCCGTCAATATCCATTTCACTTGGCGTCGATTCGCCGTGACCTTCCTGTGTGCGCCAATCAATATCTTCACTGTCCGTGTCAGCATTGGGTAGCGAGGTCTGACGCATCGATTCGGAGAAGGTTACACGATTGGCAGGGCACGTTTTTAACGAAGCGCTTCTTGAGTGACCCGAAACTGGGGTGCTCTGTAAACTGGAAATTTCATCATTAGAAGCTATGGGATCCAAGCGACGCCCGGTATAGGGCCCGGGCATCAGACTATCATCTGCAGGTTCGCGATTTCCTGAGGAGCCTATGAATGAATAAGAGCGACTGGAAGTTTTCATTGGACGTCGCAAAGAAGGGCGCTTCCATTTCTGAATCATATCGCGACGAAAGTATTTGTAACAAATCGCTTGCAATTCCTGCAAACGACGCTCTTCATGCGCAACAGTATTATGAGAAGCACCTAGCGTGCGCAAATCGTTAATAATTTTCAATTGCTCAGCCATTTCCTTTTCCATCATAAAAGAACGCTTCTTCGAATCGATGGTCGGATCGAACACGAACGATGGCAGATTATCAAATTCGCGACGGCGCACGTAGGTGTCCCGGCAACTGTGATCGCCTTCGTCACTATCAGGCGATTCCATGTTGGTATCGTCCTCCTCAAAACCCGTCAACATTGTAAGCGTGTGACCGAGTGAGGAGAGTTGTTTGCCGATATTTATGTCGAGATGTATGTCCACACCTTCCATTTGCCACTTCACATTGAGCAGCCATTTGGCGTTTTCCATTTTCTTAGCAGCAGTGGTGCGCGAACAAACCTCATAAGTGCCCTCAGACACGACACACACATTCATAATCGGCTCATTGGCGTTTGGTTTCCAATCGTCAAGTGTGGTTTCGAAGTCATCAGCAAACCTTAGGCACAAGCCTTGAAATTTGCCTTTAGATACAAGCGAGCCGGAGTTGCAAGCGGATATAATTGTATTTTCTAGGGTAATCACAACAGCGCCTTTGCTTTCGAAGTCATGAAAAGAGCGAGTGCTCCAGGGCTATTGAAAACATATTTAAATTTAAAATCAGTTTTTATAAAATTTGACAAAAGCTAATTTTTCTTACATTTGCCGGTTGATTTAATGGCACACATATGCCCATATCCTCCACGGTCAACTGTAGAAACAATGTGGATAAATTGGATGCGGCAATATTGCTTATCTGCCCAAAGGCTACCCGGTCAAAAGTCTGCGTTTAAAAACAAGCGTATGAAAATAGTGTAACCTTTAAAGCTCATCACCAATTACCTGTGAGTTTTCATAATTCAAGTTCGCCCGCTTCTCCGCCCAATATTCATAAGCATTCTTATAGTTCAACCACACCAAAATAGCCTTGTCTACAGCGATCGGCTGTATGTAGAGCAGTGGACGCTTTAGCTTCAACAGCACCAATTCTTTGTCTTCATTCAACAACTCATCTTGGAAGGCGTTACGCAAGCCGATGGTCGTGTGGAAGAATGCGTACTGTTGAAACTCCGGTTCAGCTTCATCGAAAATTACGTTGCGTATAATTTGGCCAAGCGAGAGATTGAAATCAATGTGGGCCTTGCCAAACATTTTACGATCATTGCCTTCACCCAAATTCTTAACACGATTGGACAAATGCAATTCCAGCGTACCAGTCTCAAAGCGCACCGCTGACGAACAAGGTGTTGTAGCGGTCAATTGTATGCGCTTCATTGATATGTTGATGGAAAAGAGTATACGCTTCAGTGAGGACTCTTGTACGCTAGCTGTATCTACACTATCTTCGGACCAGAGCGGCACCGGTTTCTCACCGCCATACACTTTTTGTAGTACCTCATTGATTTCGCGCATGAAAACCTTCTGCACAAACACTAAATGATTAAGCAGATCGGTTGTTAAGCAACGCTCGAATTCGCCAATCTCTGCTGAGGCATTCACATAGCCACCGCGACGCAATATAATACCCTCGACGCGCTCTGTTTCCTAGGAAGTAATAAATCACAAGATAGGAAAAATTTGAAAAGATTTAGTTTTACACGCCTGCATGCGTACCTCTTGTCGATGTTCAGGTATATATTCAGCGCTCACGTGCACTGGAGGCAGCGCAATGCAAGCCTCCGATGGCAAATTCATCTCATTCTGCAAAAAACAAGCAAATATGTAAATCCACTCTACCGCAATTGATTGAATGAAAGTGTGAGGGAATATATCTACTCACCCGCACCTGTATTTTCGTATTGAAGCTGAGCGTATGTGTCGGCAAATCAATAACGAATTTCGCGCGATTACCCGTCACACCCGTCGAACTGACACAATTCATGCGATATTGCGCTTGTAGCGAAGGCAATAGTGCTGCGTTTATCGACAAGCTATGCAGTAGAATATTGAACTGCATGACCAACGGCTGCAGTAGTCCATTTTGCTGCGCTGGCAGTTTATGGGGTGGTACGTGTTTCTTTTTGGGTTGCTGTTGCGGCTGTGTTTTTTCCTTCGTATCGACGTTTTTGCCGGCGGCGCGTGAATGATATGGAGATTCTGGTTCGTCTGGATTGTGCGTACGCGACGCAGAACGGCCAGAATTCCGTCCAACACGGAGCTCTTGCAGTGTAGAGCTGAGCTGTTTAGAACTGCGTGTCATCATGCCGTGAAGTGCAACGGGATGTTGTGGTATTTCGATGTTCACAGGACCGATGGAGAGCAAGCCGCTGTTCTTATCTTTGCCGCGCTTTGTCAGACTGGAATAGAGTGTTTGACACTTGCCCACAGTCACTTTCACCACAGTTCTATACAAATTAGAGAATTTAATGTTGTGTTTAAGATTTAGTTACTTCAAAAACAGCAGCACTAAGCGACTTACTGTTGATTTGGTGCAACACCCTCCAAAAGTACAATCATAGTGCGTCCTACCTGCCCAGTTAGTGAGCATTCTAGTGAGACTGGGCGCGCTTTTTTACGCCAAGTAGCGCTGCCATTCAATGTAGTGATTTCAGCTTCCAGTTTTAAGCCACTCAGCGTTGCCATTAAACGCGTCTTGTGAATTTTCGCCACACCAAAGACAACTAAGCGAGTCTTTTCTTGCGACAGGGTCTCTGCGATAGGAAATATATAGTAGCGTATATTTTAATGGCTCACATTTTTTGCAATATACAAAATTCAACAATAACTACACTTACCCACAAGTTCACGATGCTGCGGCAAAGGTGTTGGCGCACTCGTGGCATCGTCTTCGTCGTTGCGCGTATCCTGCCGCATATAGCCGCCCACAGGAGTTTTCTTTACGCCATATTTAGCAGCATCGTGCGCCTCATTAGACATAGAGCTGCGCTGCACCGTCTTTGTTTCAGGCATTGTGCCATACAGCTCTAGCAAATTGTAAATTGTTTTCCAACAATTTGGCGTCTGCAGCAACGGCTGTATGTCACTGAAGCCATTTTTGGTTATTGTATTATAGTCACCGCTAACGCTCGTTGCACAGGCGCCATTAAGCGAGGCCTTGGACTCCAGCGATAATTTGAACATATGCTGCTCACCTACTGAAGTGGTGGGGCTATCGCGTAGTGGCGAAGAGTTGGCCTCATTTAGATTGGTGTAGCCTGAGGAGTTACGAGTAGACGGGTTAAACCTGAGCAGCATTTTTAAAATAATGAAAATTACCTAGTTTTCCTTTAACAGACTTGCCAGTTGAGCGTAATTTCTGGGCGAAACTAGATGGTCGATTTCTGGCATTTGGCGATGGGGTTAGCTGTATTAAAGGGCCAATGCCACTGGGACGCACTCTGTATTATTTCAATAAGCGATTCATTTGTAAGTTTGTGTATGAAATAATATACAAAATATGGGTTTTCATAAATTCAATAGTCTCACCTGCCGCCTATGGGATGTGTCATGGATATCATTTCATTGAACTTATCATAACGTTCGTCAGAGGAGTTCTCGGCATGTGCAAAGCGATCCGATACAGAACCGAACGGCGCAATATCATTCGGTTCTGAGGCTAAAATGTTAAAAAGCATTATATTAGTGTTGTTTCGCTTAATTTTTTTTTTTTTTTTTTTTTGACTTTGCTCACCTAAGCTGCATTCATCTTTGGCATGCGACTTTCTGATCAAATCCGGTTGCTGATGAAACTCATTTTGCGCCTCCTTAACATTCTGATACATGTTTGTGATTTGATGCAGTAGACGCAATAGAGGCATGTTGACCTATGGTATATGCGGAAATATTTCGTTATATATTCTTGATGTTAAATACACATAAGGTCACTAAAATAGGTACGCTGCCTTTATCAATCGATTGGCCTAAGCCGCTCGGAAAAATTTAAAGTTATTATTGAAATTTCGCTTTTTCTACAAATGGCATTACTGCTACGTTGGGAATTTAAAAGACCCGTTATATTAAGTCGCGTTATTGGTTGCACAGATGCGGTTATTTTCGTAAAGCGTAGTTTTGTGTGGCCACTAAAATAGCTACTTAGGCATTTTAACTAAGTGAAAAGTATTGAATGTCACGTAAGTAGCGAATTAGGTGGTTGGTTTTTAATTAATATTTAATAGAATTATTTCAAAGATGGGTCGTGCGCAGTTGACGAGCAGATTGTCAGTTTGTCAGGCTTATTTTCAGTCTTCGAAAACAAAAAAATTGGTACAAATTTATCGCTGAGTCGGTCGAGACCGTTGAACAAATTTTTTTGTAATTGCCTTTAAGGGGTAGGCAGAATTATCAAAAAATTGGATTTTTTGTGTTTTTTTGCATTTTCTTTAAGTATAATATCTTAAAAATATTGTGTGAAAATTTGTAGGGACTTCTGGAGAAACGGGCGCCACACAAACAGCGATAACTTTTACAATTACAAATTTTTTTTTAATATTTTGCTAAAGGCAAGTGGGGACATGATGTACTAATGCTATGCTTTTATTTTTCGAAAATAAAGCAATTGACTAGGAAAACAAAAACAAATTGATTGACAATCATCATTTTTTCAGGCCTCTGACTACCCCTAACCCCTTTAGCTCAAAAAATCCACAGAACGACGTGGTGGTAAAAAGAAAACGACTTAGGTTAGGTCAGGTTGGTATGTTTGCCCAGGGAATGGGCACACTTGGACGAAGAAAGATTCGCCCTTTGTGATACCATTATGAAGGGGGTGAGGTGAGAGAGAAAGAAAACGACTTGCTCTACTGATAATTCAGTTGTGCTCTACTGATAATGCAGCACGCACGGGTTCCATGTATATTGACGTGGCTGCTCGAACCAAAGATTATTTGAGACTCTCCAAATGCCTGTGAGCTCTTCGACAGGCCACATTCTCCAATTCTGACCAAAAACCGTAGGAGGATTTCCAGACGGCCAATCTTCTGTGGCTATGAAACCCGGAATATTGCTTTTTAGCCACTGCTGGCTGGTTTTTGCCTTATGGGCTGGAGCGGAATTTTGCTGGCAGATCCAACGATCTCCATTGAAGAGAGTACCGTTCAACTGCTTCACCACGACTTCAAAGGTATCCTTCTAGTACACTTTTGACCCGGTCTTAACTCCTTTTACGCAGAAATGAAGAGATGTAACGTCTTTACAAGACGCTCCCCATCAAACCATTACGGAAGCTGGATGGTGACTACGCTTAACTCTTGGAACAACATATTTTGCGTCTTTAGAAGTTTTAGCATAGATTTTGTCGTTTTGCTTAGTAAAACCTTCTTCAACTAGTGAACATTTTCTCATCTGTGAAAAGAATATTTTCATGGCCGTTGACCGCGTGCCTCCGAAGAAGCCTCTTGCATCTGTCGAGTCGAATTTTCTAGAAGCGCCTTGTCAAAAAGTGATCAGTTGAGCGACGGAAGGCTTTCATGTGGAGATCCTCTCTAATTAGTCTTGACATGGATCTGGTCGATACATTAATTTCCCTGAGCATGATTTTCTGCTTTCTAAGAGGATTTCTGCAAATTCTTTCACGAACGGCTTTTAAAGCTGCACTGGAACCACGCGAGGACGACCACTTCTTTTTCTGTCATTTCAGACGTTTGGGAAAAACAATTGATCGTGCGGTAAACAAACATTCTCGAAATATTAAGTTTTTTCAGCAATTCCTAAATCTCACTTGCACTTTTACTACACTTTTGCAATGCAATCACTGGAAAGCGATTTTCTTAGCTCAACACTCCATTGTTAACAAGCGAAATTTGCCACGAAACTGAGTATAATTTATGAGTAGGGAATGCATACGAACAATAACAAAAATAACGGAACTTTTTTCTGAAAATTTTTCACAGAATTTATGGCAAGACTAAGTACAGCATGAACCTACCAACCAGGCAGAATAGCTCGTGAAGCTCCGTGGTTGAAAGGAAAGAAGTTTTTAAGGAAGCGAAATAGTTTTGCTCAAGAGCACAAGTTATGATGTGGAGCAGACGGTATGAAAAAACGGTATAACGTACTTTGGAGCGACGAAACAAAAATTCATTTTCACACTAAAATTCAGACGAAAATTAATCTGATCATGGTATGATCAGTTTAAATGGTACTGTAATTCAATATATAAAATATTTTAATCGTTTTTTTTTTAATTTTAAGAATATGGAATGACAAGTACATGAAACAAGTACGGAAAATTCAATTTCACTGCTTAAAAACTTAGTTTCGACCACGTAAATCATATTACTTATATTCGAACTCAGTGTGGGCGTCATTAGATAACAATTCATTTACTTACTTGCTGTGAAATGTAGCGTATGTTAAGGCTTAAGTTGATAACGGTGCTTGTGTGTTTTTTCAATTGCCTACGCGACATATAAATAACATTTTGACGCGCCTGATCCACCATGCCATCGGACTTCTTCAACACCTCCAACTCAACACCGACACGTTCACACAAAAACAATGGCGTATCCATCATTATCGATTGACGGCCTGTGCCATTGGATTTCTTATTCAATTTGGAACATTTATTCTTCTTATCACCCGCTTCGCTAACCACAATATCGACACGTATAGAGTCAAAGGTGCCGATAAGCGAGAGATTGGTGCCGAAATTCTCCAAGGATGAAATGTCTGCAATGGTTTTAATAGACCAGCATTGTAAAATAATATATAATAATATATTTCGTTTTTAAAATGTATAAATTTATAATAATTACCCGCATTGGCAAATTTGTTGATCATCTGTTGCGGCATTACACCCAAGCATGTGAGCAAAGGCTCGAAAATCAAATGCGCATCGAGCAGTTTTATTGAGTCCTGCAAAATGCCACCACGTGTATGGCCCACACCGGGTACTTTCACCGGCGCCGGCCGTATTATTTCCTTTTCAACAGAGTTATCCTTCTTTTTATTCTCCTGTTGTTTGGCCATCCAGAAGTACAAGTCCTCCTTTTGATTCTCTGGTCCAAGCCAAAATTTATTTACTGAATTGCTAGAACTCAATGAACCCTCCTGCAATGCGCCATACTCTGAAATTTCAAATGGTAATTTATATGAAATATTTGCCAAAAATATTTAAAATTGTGTTCTCTAAAAAGTTCAGTAACAAATTGCTAATATATTCTAACATTGCATTTTAAAGATATAAATCAAATGACTTGGACAATCGGATTATTTAGTAAAAAATATTTGCATTTCAATACGAGGTGTGACTATTTAAGATCGAAACTAACGTTGCTTTAGAAGAAGTGTGTGTGGGCCAAACACCGGCGACTCTTTTAAATGCAGTACTTAACTCATTTGCAACAAGTAACTATAGCTATAGACTTATTTGACATTATAGTTGTTATTGTTATTTTTTTTTTTTTTGTGATTTTTCGGCGAAAAAATTTTAAGTGTAACTATAGACCAAAGATAGACACAAAACGCCGACTGAATGCGTGCCAAGAGGTTACTAGTAAATAATCAAGTAAACCCTTTAGGTTGACTATCTTATTCAGCGGATCTCTTGAAGATTTGGATCCATTTTTAGCGATGAAAAAGAAAGAGGCTTGCGTTCTGAAGGAACTACCAGAAGAGGATGTCCAGAATATTTTGAAACGATTGAAAATTTATATATATTGCATTGGACGAAATAGCTAAAGAAGGCGCGATACTTGCAGTGGATTAAATAAGTCAGGTACTTAAGCCCCTGTGCACAATTCAAAAACAACTAGAGGAGCACATGCTGAGAAAAGCGAAAGCCAGATGGCTTAGTTTAACCAATTGTATAGTTGCCAGGATCATGGTTAAATGCGCGTATGATGACAGGTATACTGAATCGGTTATAACGTTCGATAGAAGGAACTGTAGAACTGTAGTTGTTCTACTAACAGGGAACTAGCTAGTTGCAGCGCATGCTTACAACCTAAATCTAACTCCTAACGATGCTTGCAGAAAATGTAATGAGCCAGGTACATGAGAAACCCTGGAGCATCTCCTATGCCACTGTCCGCCTATCTCGAAAACTGAGCTAGGCCACCTGGGTGCTCTCAGTTTTGAAAGCCTGGAATGTTGCCCTGAACTGTAGCTTGAGCGACTCCTAAAATTCGCGAACAGTACGGGCATCTTAACTAGTGACCAGCACTGTTTTACTACCTTGTCTCGTGTGATTATGTCTTTTTTTTTTGCTTCTAAGTCAGATCCATTTTGTGAGATGAGATCCAAGTATAGCAGCAAATTCTTTAGCTGGATGGAGATTTCATTAATTTTCTGTAAGGCTTACCAAAAGAGCGAAGTCTTGCCCTAGCTACCCCTCGACATAAGTAGTGGAAAAGGCTTTCCTTCTGACCTGTAAGGGTTGCAGCAGTGATGCGTGAAATGTTTGGTCGAGAGCATCCTAACAGGTACTTCGTCTTTTGGATTTTGTACGACGGGAATGTGTTTTTTGTTGTAATACATGTAGTTAATTGCTTCCACCTTCTTTCGGCTAAAGCATGATAGTGTGAAGCCATGGATGCTTCTATTGTGTTGAGTGGGGTGGCGACTGCCACCGCCTCTGCTATGTCGAGTGCCGAAACTTTTCGTGCTAGCTCATCCGCTATCTCATTACACCGTATGTTCCTATGACCGGGAACCCATATCAGAGTAATTGCAAGCCAATGACTAAGCAATTCTAGCTCCTACTCTCTACATTTTGAAACTAGTTTGGATCAAATGGAAAATGGCCTTGATAGCTGTTTGACTGTCTGAAAGGAGAGCTACTTTTGCACCAATTTCTTTGTAGTGTTTTAGTGATTCGCATGCTTCTCTGATTGCTAATAGTTCTGCCCGGAACACGCTGTCATAGTCAGGAAGTCGAATTGACTGAGATAGGTTGAGCGGTTCCGAGCCAGTTGCCAGCTCCTACACCACAGATCATCTTAGAACCGTCATTGTCGATTTCAATACCGTATCTTCCACTCACCTTCCGTTTGCCCCATTCGACTCTCGAGGGAAAACGTACCGTAAAGTCTTTCTTGAAGTTCTGGTCGGGGACTGTGTAGCCTAGTCTGTTTTTGAGCAGCGAGGGTCTCTGTAGGAGGATCTTGCTGTGACCGTACGATCTTGTGCATCGTGAGTGATGCATATTTTCGCTAAAATAGGACTCTGATCTGGTATCGCTATGGACCAATCTGGTCTCTGCGTGACTTCGGCCAGCCAGTTTAATCTAACCTAACCAACCTATGTATAGGAATTATTCACTGCTGATTTGCTCAGTAACCATAGAAGTTTCCCGCTGATGGCGTAATTATAGGTAATAATTTAATAAAGTTCACTAAAAAATTTTATAATTTTTAATTTTTTTTTAATTAAAAATTTTTTTTTAATTTTTAATTTTTTTTTAATTTTTAACTTTTTTTTATTTTTTTTTAATTGTTTGCTTTTTTTTAATTCTTAACGTTTTTTCTTACTTTTTTTAATTTTTTTTTTTAGTTTTTAAGTTTAATTTTCTTTAATTTTTAATTTAATTTTTTTAATTTTTAATTTTATTTTTATTTCCATTTTTTAATTTTTCTTTAGTTTTTAAGTTTAATTTTTTTTAATTTTTAATTTAATTTTTTTAATTTTTAATTTTATTTTTATTTCCATTTTTTAATACTGATTTGCTCAGTAACTGAAGAAGCTTCACGCTGATGGCGTTATTATGGGGAATATAAAAATATTGTGGTGAATTTAATAAAGTACACTAACAAAATTTTGTTTCAATTTATACATTTTTTTTTCAATTTTTAATTTTAATAATTTAATTAATTTTTTTTTCAATTTTAAATTTTAATTTTTTTTTTTAACTTAAATTTTTTTTTTAATTTTAATTTTTTTTTTAATTTTAATTTTTTTTTTAATTTTAATTTTTTTTTAATTTTAATTTTCTTTTTTTGTTGTTATTTTTTAATTTTTAATTTTTTTTAGTTATTTTCTAATTTTTTTTAGTTATTTTCTAATTTTTTTTTTAATTTTTAACTTTTTTTTTAAGTTATAATTTTAATAAGTTTTTTTTTAATTTTAAGAATTTAATTAATTTTTTTTTTTCAATTTTAAATTAAAATTTTTTTTTTAATTTAAAATTTTTTTTTTAATTTAAATTTTTTTTTAATTAAAATTTTTTTTTTAATTTTAATTTTCTTTTTATGTTGTTATTTTTTAATTTTTAATTTTTTTTAGTTATTTTCTATTTTTTTTTTAAGTTTTAACTTTTTTTTTAAGTTATAATTTTAATAATTTTTTTTTTCAATTTTTAATTTTAATAATTTAATTAATTTTTTTTTTCAATTTTTAATTTTAATTTTTTTTTTAATTTTATTTTTTTTTTTAATTATAATTTTTTTTTTGTTGTTATTTTTAATTTATTTAATTATTTTCTATTTTTTTTTTAATTTTTAACTTTTTTTTAAGTTATAATTTTAATAAGTTTTTTTTTTTAATTTTTAATTTTAATCTTTTAATTTAATTCCTATTCTTAATTTTGATTTTAATTTTTTTTTTAATTTTATTTCCTTTGTTTCAATTTATAATTTCAATTTTTTTTTTGTTTAATTTCTTTTTTAATTTCTTACCGAACTTTTTACACAATCAAAAATTTTGCAATTACTCACCGAATTCCGGCACCTGCTTTTCCACTAGTCCAGAAATTATTGGCAGCATTTGTATGCTAGAACGAGATGAATTGCCATGTGAAATATTCGAGCACTTACTAAGCGCTTTGCTGCGAAAGCAATGCATGCATTTACGTATACAAATTCGTTGGTGAAAGCGATTGGCACAACAGAACAGACAAACCCACATATGGCATAAAAATCAGCGCACATGAATTCATATGTAAATATATAAGCCAATCAAACGGATAAACGGGAGACAAATGTAAGTTCGTACATATATACAAAATGAGAATAAAATGAATTTTGAACATATTAACAGTTATAATCAATCAAACAAATTTAAAGGTACTAATTTAATGTTAAAAAAATGCTCACCCTTTGCGCGTTGAATGTATATTTGGTGAAGTGGAGTTTGACCTTTGTGCCGCGCCATGTAGCGACGCTTCATTTGCAAATCCCATACCGAATTGTGAGGTGTCTAAAATGTAATAAATCTTTAAATTAGAAATCCACACACTTTCTAAAATAACCAACGAGTTGAGTATAGTTTGTGCTATAGACATGAGTGCCACCTGTTTGAGCTGCAATCGCGGTAGTGGCATGTGCAACAGTGTACCGTGACAAAGCTTGAAACAATCATAAAACCAACCAAAAATCAAACAAGTGTGTAAACGCTGTCAGACAATCATGTATATATAACAAAACTATACACTTTGGATATATAGCTTGAGAAATATTTGAAAGTGCAGAGTATTAGATCGAAAAAGTTAGCGTATATGAAAAATATTATCAGCACATTTCAGCCATGGCCCAAATTTGATGTGAAACAAAACACACAAACAAGGTGAAGACAAACACAAAATTTTTACGTAACTGAAAGAGTGCTTGACAAGAATTTTGATATAAAAAACAAGTAATGATGAAAGAAATAACAAAATAAGCGCCTAAAATATTACCCGGACAAAGTGGACATACATAAAACATAGAATATAACATAAATAAAACAAAAGCATGCTTGCAAAGATGAACTTTCACACAATTTAAAGAGAGTGAGAGTGGGGAGAGCTACAGATTTCAACCATAAACTGAAATGTACTCAATTGTTTCTTCCAAAGAGCTTTAAAACGCGTAGAAGCATTAAATATTCACAGCAAAGAAATACGCAATTAACATTGCGTTTTTAAAATGCATTCTTGTTGTTGATCTCAAATATTTTTACAGCCAATGAGGTAGTAAATAAAGCCTGCGTAGCTTCAAGTCCAAAGTAAAAAGAGAAGAATATAGTTATAGAAAATAAAGTGTATACGCAATCTCCTCGAAAGTCTTAATAGAATGAGGGGAAAACGCGGTAGTGTTTGTTGAGAGGTGGTTAATCAAAAATACCAATATGATTTCGATGATGCTGTGTTTGCCCAAGTAATAAAGCATTCTCACTCTCTTCCGGATTATCGCCGACACCCGCATATGCACCCATATCGGCTTCACCTTCACATTCAGCATCATCGCATTCTTCCTCCTGTTGCGGGAAGGAAAATGTCACATTGATGGGACGTGCCAATTTATTCTTGTACTGATGCTCAAATAGAATTGGATTGTAAAGTGTGTTCTTCCACTGGCGACTCAGCACAATGACACCCTAAAATATGTTTAGTTAAAAACCAAAACCCAATTAGCATAATTTTAGTCAATCTAAACCTGTCGCAATGTATTCAAATGTGGCACATCGCTTTGCTTGAAGATTTGCTCGACTTTTTGCACACCCTCGTCTAGCACTAGTTTCTGCATTATATAGCAAAGTTGACAACTGGGATCCTCTTGCAAAGTTTTCGAAAGCAGCGTGTAGTTGTTGGCATAGCGGCTCTGTGGAATACATTTTTTATTTTGTAAATGCTTACATTTTTACGTAAATATACATTTCTTGTTTTCATCACAAAACACAAACCTTTTTAATTTTGGGACTGCGCTTTATTTTCTCATTATCCAATGCATCTGCCATCAGGCAGGCGGCTATGGCTGTTTGCCGCGTGTGTAAAGCGCGCATCAGCGACACAATCTTTATGGCCAAGCGGTTGCTGGGGTTCATCCAGGCGGTGATGGCGGGTGAAGCAGTACTCAAAAGATTCCAATCGAGTCTGAAAAGTAGCATTACAATTTTTTTTCTAATCCATGGAAAACATTTTTAATTTCATGCGCTCACCTGGTTAAATCAATTTTCCGCGTGATCGGCACACAAGGCGGCGCTGCGAAGTTGAACCACACCGATTTCAGCTCAATTACGCATGAGGAGTTCTTCTCAGTCTCCTTCACATTGGGTGTCTTCTGCTCAAATGGTTCTTTGCCATTATTTTTACCCTTCTCCTGTTCTTCATCGGCCTGTGGTTTCGTAGTTGATTTGCGATTTTCGCTCATACTCTCTGTACGCTCTGACACAATTATACTTTCCAAGGCAGTTTGAAATTTCTCCTTGGGTGTTTTAGGTGTTGGCGGCTTTTTGGTAATCAAGCGCCAAGCTGCCTCCGCTTTTGATGTTGCGCTAATATCTGCGCTTGCACCGCCCACCAAATCACTTATATTAACGCCACGCACAATACCCACCGCCTCTGTGGCGCTCTCAGCAATTTCAGCTAGTTCTTCTTTCGTATTTTCAGACTTCTCAAAATGTGAACGTTTCACTATCTTCACACCCACACCCTCCAAGCCGCATTCGAACATTATGTAGCCTATGCCGTCAACCCCTCCAGTACTTTCAGGCATTTTAACCAATTCAAAGAGCACCTTACTTTTGTGTTCGGGTATGGCGGTAACAATTATAGGCGATTCTTGGACACAGCTCGATTCGGTTTTCAGCCGCCGTAACTGCGCATGCGCACGCCCCACATCAAGCGTAATTACCAACTCTTCCAGTTGTTTTTCGGACGTTTCAATTAGTATGGGCTCGCCTTGTATGTTGTCCGGACGCGTTTGCGAGGACAAATGCGCTAGGAGCGCGCGTGTACCTTTCATAATGCCACCCTTTTTGTGGCTATTGCCCGATTGCACAGTTTGCTGTATGTAAACATTGTGCATGGATGCGCGTGTAGTTTTACCCAAATGGAATTTGGTCGACACACCTTCGATGTAGAATGTCAGAAGTGAGACGCAACTCAGATCCTGCAAAAGCCAAAGTTACGGCAAAATTGTTTGGGAAAAAATTGGAGTAGGAAATTACCTGCACATTATCCAACGCTGCCACTGAGATAACCTCTTCAATGATGGACGACTGCAGCATTGTTATGCTAACCTTTGGTAGTACAATCAACCCTTGCGTCTTTGTCGATATACTCTCTTCATAGACATCACTTAGAAATGAGTCGCCGGGTCCTTGTAAGTTGCGCTCTGTAGTTGAACGTTTCGAATTCGAATGCACCTGCAGAAATGTTGGAAAATTAAGAGCGACAACGCATGAAACATTTCCAGAAAATTATCTTTATTTCTAACAATCACCTGTGACCAGTAACTCAAACTTTGATCCCGCTTGAGTATATTATCGTTCTGCACCTTTGCAATGCATGAGGCGTGTATATGATTGACCACCGAGAGTAGATGCAGTGACGATATTGTGGGTATGCTGGCTTCCACCATTCTGTTGGGGTATGGCAACAAAATATATTTGAATTTGTTTTGAAAAAAATGCAGAAAACAAGGTAATATAAATAGGTAAATAGTTGAATAGTTGAAGTGACAGCACAAAGTGGCAGAAGCCAAAATTAAAGGTTTTGAACAGTGAATAGGAAACTGGCATATTAAAGTGAATGAGCAAAAATATAAACATGTGACATTTATGCTCAAGATAAACACATGTCCAGCTGTTGCTTTAAATAAGGTAATCATTCCCCGAGATAGCAACATTCTATACCTTGATTGGTACTCACTTGGTTAGACGCCTCACCTGGAAAAGGCATATACATATATATCCATGGTCGAGAAAAATATCTCAGAAGGTAGGTGAAACGATTGCAGTACCACTCTAGAACGCCCAAGTAGTCACTTAAAGACCTGCAGCAGGCAAATGCCTACAACCAGCCAGATCTGTTGATGTAATGGAGAAGATTGATGGGATTTAGGTTGGCGCACTGCCCCAGATTGTGGAAAAAAGGAGCAGCCATTGACCTTAATCGTCTAGCTGCCAAACCCGGGCATTTAAAGAGAAAGTGCTCAACAGTCTCCTTCCCTGAAAAGTCTGCACAACTTCTTGAATGGTATACGTAGAGGGTGTGCCCATACCAGAAGGTGTGCCCATCGTCCAATGAGCGGTAAACACAGCTACGAGTTTGAAAATTGAATGGCGTGGAGTCCTCAGGACTTTCTGAGTCCTCCGTCTATTGTATTGGGGCCCAAGGGTTTTCGAAATAGCAAATGAAGAAATGCAGCTCCATATTTTCTGCGCTTTTCTGAGAAATAAGTTGTGCAATTCCCCTTTAACTACAGTCCGGGAGATGCCGTTGACCGGGTAGGAGGTCTCTGAGACCAATTCAGTTCCCGTCCTGGCAAGCTCATCAGCAATTCAATTTTCCTCTATGTTCCTATGTCCTGGAATGCAGGTGTTTTACCTGCACACCCAAGATATTTGATCTCCTCCTTACAGGAGTTGACTAGTTTGGATCTGCACCATGACGTCGCCAGAGCCTTGATCGCGGCTACATAGTTCTGCGTAATATGCAATTCAGACATAGCGACATAGATTTAATCATTCCCATGGCTGCGTTTCTACGGCGGATTTTATTCGGATTTTTCCCAGCCAAGGGGTGCCGCCTCAATAAACTAGCCCTGTTTATTTAACTCTGTCCAATTTGTGATATGGTATATGTCTTGATTTTGCTCCACAAATGGAAGCGCTTACAGTTTCATGCTTTTACCATAACCTTTTTTATGACAAAAACACATTTTAGCTAGAGAGGCTGCGACCTCCTTACCAATAGGACCCGAGCCCTTCCTTGCTCAACACACCATCAAGGAGCAGCTAAGGAGTGAAGAGCTAAGGCTAAGGAAGGTTAGCTGGCACCAAATTATGGGGCTACGCCTGGCGAAATACGTATAATCAAAAGAGGTTTAGCAAAGTCATAACCTTCCCTAAGAATAAATCTCAGTCACGGGCATTACACAGTCATCTACATAGGATTGGTATATGGTCCACTGACTCTTGCTGTTTATGCGGTAAAGACATCTCGAATTGTAGCAAGAAGAACGCGGCATACGCTTAGCCCAACTCAGCTCTGTCTTAAATTGAATAAGGGAAATGGGTATGTATGAGGTACTGTGATGAGTACGAGTAAAGGGAGCAAAAGACCATGAGGTCGAAGTGCGAACCTCAAATAAAATCTATCATTTGATATCTACGCCCACAGTGGCTTTCGAACCCGGGCTCGGGATTGCGTTCAATTTTGCAATTTATCACTCTCTGCGGATTATTGCCGAGAGACAGTTTGGCGCGGTTTTAGCACCATTATCCCTGTTTATTTTCTTTTTCAATAGTGTAAAAAGAATACACTAGACGATATACTCATATATAAGTAGAGTAAGAGGTGTTTCCTTGCCTTATTGTTATGTTGTTCCAGCAAAAAGCAACACATTTAAAATATTTTAGGAAACCAGGTTATACAGCGCAAAACTATTATTCCCAGTCTGTCTGATCTTATTTTAATTAGCCAACGCTGGTACCCTTTTCTATGTGAGTGACGCGGTGTCTGATCCGATTCAATTTCAATTCCCATCACTAAAATGAAATACTTGTACTTGTTTCATATGAAAATTTTTAAACGATAAGCGTTGGAAATCATGAGACACGTCAAGATGTTTTCAAAACAATTTGCAAGAAATGTCGTTTCACCTTGAAACAATAACAATTTGCTGCATATTTGTATATTTGATGTGCTTGCAAGAAGGACGGACACAGCAATTCAACGTTTATCACGTATGGGCGCTCAAATCAATAGCCACTGGCACCTGATTAACTTGTTCACTCTCAATTATAGAGAAGAGATACAGAGCCTAAAATGGATGAAGGCGATCCAACGAAAGGTTTAAGTGATGCTGAAATAGACATGGCGCTGGACGACTTATCGCTAGCGGATTTGAAGATGTTAAGTCAGCTGATAGACAAGCCAGATGCGCCCGATTATGATTATGTCGATTATGACAGGTACAAAGTAACAAAAATCCTTCAAATGTTACACGCATTTGATAATAAATTTATTTATGTTTTCTTGGCTAGCCGAAACTATGCCTTGGGACCACCACGTGACCGCACCTTCGACGATAACCCCATTGATGATGAGATTAACAAAAATTACTACGACGATATCGATGAACCACAAAGAGATACACGCAATTTGAGGCATTCCAAGATAACACGACAAAGTTTATTGCCCTTCATGGAGCAAACAGAGAATCAACGCACAAAACGCGAAAATGGACATGAAATAAAGCAGGCAAGACATTAATTTTGGGGGTGTTCGGGTCTTTTGTATATTATGCGGTCTCAACTCTATTTTGTGCATTAGTAGGCTACGGTGGATGCCGAATACATCCGTCAATTGGAGAACTCTTTTCCGCGTGATCAAGAGCAAAATAATGAGGAGGGCGGCGATAAAAAGGAGCACATACGCGTAAAACGCAATTGAGTACCCACTCACACACACTCACACGAGACCCAACAGATTAAATACATGTATACATAAATATTTCCAATAATCTCTAAATTATATTTTATGACTTTAATAAAATTGCATATATATATGCATATACAGTCTGTCTAATAGAAGCGTGACCGGCAATCACGGACGAATCTTCTTTTTAGGCGAAAAGTTGTGTGCGTCGGTGCTGGTGTACTGCTGATAATCAACAACTTCAACGAACTGTGAAGCACCCAGTTAAGGTTCATATTCGGGGCTGATTTTCCGAAAAAGGATTTCGCCGTTTATTTGTGTTTACCGCCAATTTGAATGCAGTTTTGATCAATAAAATTTACCAAAAAGGGTTGCCATGTTACGGTCAGCTGCGAAAAAGTTTGGAAGAACTGGCCAACGTTGGATTTTTCAAGAAGACAACGATCCGAAGCATGGAAGTTGAAGTTGCGTAGAGTAGAAACAGCAAAATGAGATGGGATTGAAATGTTGGAATGGCTTTCACAGTCGCCTGATGCTAACCCTACTGAAAATGTTTGGGCAAAAACTCAAGAAAAAAGAAATATGACGGTCAAGCAATGATCAAGACAAATTCGGCTGATTTGGAGCCGATTTCCTCCATAACTTGCGCAGAAATTAACACAAAGTATGACTAACCGTTAGTTCTGCCTTTTCGAAACTAGATAAAGAAGTAAAACGAATGGTTCTGGTGCTGAACGAGGACGAAACGAAGTACCTTCTAACATCAAAAAAAAAAACAATCGGCGCACTCGCGTATCGGCACCCACGTCACTGTTGGCAGTTATGATCTCAAGGTTGTAAAAGACTTCGTTTATTTAGGAACCAGCATTAGCACCGATAACAATGTCAGCCTGGAAATCCAACGTAGAATCTCTCTTGCCAACAAGTGCTACTTTGGACTATGGTAAGTAGGCAAGTGAGCAGTAAAGCCCTCTCTCCACAAACAAAACTAACACTCTATAAGGCTCTCATCATGTCCGTCCTAACGTATGGCACAGAAGCGTGGACGATAGCAACATCCGAAGACGAGTCCCTTAGAGTTTTTGAGAGAAAGATTTTTGGCCTTTTGCACTTTAGCAACGGCGAGTATCGCAGGCGATGGAACGATGAGCTTTACGACGACATATACATAGACATAGATCCAGCGGCTACGTTGGCTGGGTTATGTCGTCCGAATGGATATGAACGCTCCGGCTTTGAAAGTATTCGATGCGGTACCAACTGTTGGTAGCTGAGGCCTCCTCTGCGTTGGAAGGATCAGATGGAGAAGGGTTTGACTTCACTTGGTGTTTCCAACTGGCACGTGTTAGCATGAGAAAAAAACGACTGGCGTGCTTTGTTGAACTCGGCCAAAATCGCGTAAGCGATTATCGCGCCAATCAAGAAGAAGAATGACTCGAAAATGTATGTAAATCCATTACAGCTAATGGTGGTGACTATACATTTTATTGAATAATTTGCATATGACAAATATTATAAGCCCATAGAATCGAATTGACCAAATGGTTTCTAGGATATGGCGCTCACACTTCTATTATACAAACAGTATATATCAATAAACGTTTTCTCTACTTACCGCTGCAATCCTTCCAGCATCAATGGTGTGAGGAAGACATTCACCTGTCCCTTCAAGCGCGCCACCACCGATGTACAGGCTGCACCTTCCGCCTGTAAACTCATAAATTCGCCATCGTCGAAACCATTTGTCGTTTTGTCGCTCTCTTCTTCTTTCAGTAGCACACTGGGATCCCACGGATGCGACTTTGGGCCACCCATAAATGTGGCCGAACTATTGCTGCCCGTTGTATTCTCATAACGTGGCACCACTTTGATTTCACGCCAACAAGCGTACAAATCAAAATGTGGCACCATTTTGCTACCAATATAGGTTAGACCACCATCTTCGTTCTCGTGAAACATGGGCGTGGAGAAAACGTCTGGCCCTGATGGAAAGGCACAAGCCGTCCAATTGAAGCATTTCACTTGTGACAAATGATTTAGATAGCTTGCCATCAATAGTGGTGAATCGATGATGGGCCGATTCACTTGCTGATGCAGATTGACAAGTGCAACGTCTTCCTGTGACGACATGGCCGAGATGAAAGAGTTTGACGATAGCGAAGGTGTGCCCGAGGAGGAGCCACGAGAATCAACCTGGAGAAAGGAAATTTGAAAAACAAAAAACGATTACATTTCTTTAGAAAAAATCAATTGTTGTGCTAGAAAGCTACTGTGTTGTGAGTTAACTGGCGACAGACTAATTTTGCGCTAGTATAGTAAGCAAAGAAAGGAGCATTCAAAGCTAAAGCAGCAGAATTTGTAGCGAAGTAAATGTAGAAGCAAATAAAATAAAATATAAAATAAAAAAATTAAAAATACTTATAAGTAGCAAACAAATGCATATGCGAAAGCCAAGCGCTGAGGTTCCAAAGAAAGCCGAATAAATTCTAGCGAAAAAGTAAACGAAAAACGCTACTTTAAATTTTATTGCATGCTGATATATGTAAGTTGTATACTTGACCCAAGAAGCACCTAAATATGTGTCCAAAAAATCGTATCTTGGTCTACCAACAGCCCAAGACTAAACGAATAAAATATTTTCACTAAATAAAATATTATGCCAACAAATTGAGGGTATAGTGGCGCTATTTTGAAGTAAGAAATTTGAGATTATATGTAGGTACAGTAAACTGTCCAGCCCTACAAGAAAAAAGTTCTGGGTCTAAAATAACTTTACAAGTCAATTTCGGAAACAAACAATTTTGTTTGCCGAACCTAGGGGGTAACCTTTTTACATTTTTCGTTAAATCATCGGCACTTAGAGGTATGAAATATCGAATTTTGAATAAGAAGACAATTTTTTGTTCATTTCAAAGTTCATTGGCCTTAAGTATCCCGTTTTAATACTTCCCCACCGTAACTCAATTCATACCATTTTAACGTACTACCCTAATGTTAGCAAATTGTAGCTCGAAAAAAATCATTTCATTTTTACTACGAAAAAACTATTTAAAATGTATTCCAGTAGTGCTATTAAAAAAAAATGCACATAAAAAAATAAAATTAAATAAAATAAAAATTAAAATAAAATCTATTAAAAAAATTAAAAATTAAAAACAAATAAATTTTTAACACAAAAATAGTTTAAACTCAAGTCAATTTCGAAAAAAAAAAGTTTTTTGTTTGGACCATTTTTGTTTTTTTTTAATTGACTAGCAAAATTACTTTAGAAGCAGGAGAGCACGCGAACTTTTTTTCCGGTACTGTCTCATATACAGTCCGCGACAAACCATAGCACACCCACATTTTGACCAATTTTGACTATATTAATTTTTCGAATATTTCATAAAAATTAGAAAAAGTTCACAAACCTTTCACTAAAATACCACAGTTTTTAATTAGAGAAATTTAGAAAAAATTTTGGTATGCGGTTTTATAGCTTAATAAATTTTAGTATAATAAAGTGTTGAAGTTGCTGAAAAATCCCTTTGAGTTTTTTTAATTTTGTTTTTTGACATATAACAAATGCACATTTCTCTTTTTTATATAGGAACGTTACCAAAAAAAACGAAAAATAGTCAAAACTGGCAATCTCTAAAAACTGGCGTTCCCATGACTGTCGGTTCTACGTTACCGGAACGACCCGGACTTATATCCGGCCAAGGACTGTCACTTCAGCACCATGTATGGGGAATGTTTATGCTGGTACAACAACAACATCTCTAGAAAAGAATAGTTTTAGAAGCAACACAGATGACTACCAGGCTTTTTTTTTTTTTTTTTTTTTTTGATTTTTTATAATTTTTCCCCCTTACAGTGTGCGCATCCCATATAACAATTAGAAGACAATTTTCCTTATTGAAAAATTAATACGTTAGTTTTCCTAGAAATGAAGAAGGTGAGAAAATACCTTTTAAATGATACTAAGAAGTCTAAATTGGTCCAGATTTGGCTGATTTCTTAAAAACAAAACAACACAGATAAAAGATAGCATACAAATTGCATTATTTTAATAACACTTTTATGCAGACTTTTTAAGCGTTAACTCTACTATCATTTGAGGAGATTATTTTTGGAAAAAATGATGCTTTATTTATAAAAAAAAAACTCGATTTTTGAAATCGGTCCGGGTCCCGTGGACGGGCAGATGGAAGAACAGACAGAAAAATGTGGGTAAATCGATTGCTTTCGTTGTTTTAAACATTTTGATATCCATATATACAGTCTGTGTCAGAAGAGAAGAACCGGTTTTTTTCTTGTAACTCTAAGATATATTATATTTCGTTCTGTTTTTTGCTGCATAATATGTAGTTCCTCTCAAGGGCTACGACGCCAGTGCTAACTCAGGTTAGTGTCGTTCGAAGCTTTCCCGTAAACGCAACCAAACAAAAATGAGTGAGAAGTACGCGAAGCGTTTTGAGGCGGTATTTTTATGCAAGCATTCGAAAGGGACGAAATTATCTTACGCCGCGTCTGCAAAAGTGATTGAAACTCAAAAAAGTTTGTTGTGATGTGGAATCAGCGGTATAAGGGGTACAAAAATGTTGATGACTTTTCCGAGCGCGGCTTGAAGCGAGTGACGACAAAAAAGCGGGATAAAGTGATCATCCAACTTTTTAAGCGGGACCCTTCTTTGTGACTACGCCAAGCACAATCAGTTCTTAAGCTAAAAAGGGAATCGATGTAAGTATCAACACCATCGAACGTCAACTGAAGCAGGCGAACATATGCTACCGTTCCACATCATCAGAAAAATACATTGACAAACAAGAAAATGGTGCCACAGTAATGGACTGGGAAGACGCCAACCTCATTGAAAATGTGTGGGGGATTATGAAAACGCATCTGGCCGAAGGCCAGTCCACGATTTAAAGCAACTCGTGCGTCAAGTTCGCAAAATTTAGTCCTGTTTGTAGACGAACTAAGCAGAAAAGCTGGTTCAAAGCATGACGAGAAGATGTCAGGCTATACTCGACAACGATGAAGACTACACGGCTTATTGAGTAATTGCGACTCGTAGTTTTGTACATATCTATATATATGTTTGGCCGAGCTCCTCCTCCTATTTGTGGTGTGCGTCTTGATGTTGTTCCACAAATGGAGGAACCTACAATTTCAAGCCGACTCCGAACGGCAGATATTTTTATGAGGAGCTTTTTCATGGCAGAAATACACTCGGAGGTTTGCCGTTGCCTGCCGAGGGGCGACCGCTATTAGACAAATGTTTTTCTTAATTTTGGTGTTTCATCGAGATTCGAACCAACGTCTCCCTGTGAATTCCGAATGGTAATCACGCACCAACCCATTCTACGGCGGCCGTACATACTTTTATGTACAAAAATTTAAAAAATATAGGCCTTCATACTTCATATAGGTATACTTCATGAATAATCGCGGTTTCTTTTTTCTGACACAGACTGTAGGTAACTATAACTCGATTCAGCTAGACTGTTATGAAATACCGTTATATTATATAATATAAGAAGTAATTTCCTAGTTTTGTTCTTGTAATATAACGGATGTATTTTAATTGATAGGTTAGTTCAGTTGCAATTCCAAAAATATATAATCTTACAAAGCCAATCGATCTAAAAAAATAACAGAAACTGCACCTCATGTGCCATGTAAATTAAATCTTGATTTCCATCTGCGGGCGTACCTTAAAATGTTTACCATAAACAGACTAGGCCTACCTATAACAAATATCTACAGTGATTGTTGTTGTAAAACTGTAAAACATTATCAATTTTCCATTTTCTCCACTTTGGGGAAACACTACTGAATGGCAAACGTTGGCCGAATGTAAATCCTAATCGTTTTCGGTAACAAAGACAGAGCTAAAACCCCGAAAATACTAAGAAGAGTAATAAATGTGAGTAAATAGTCCATGGCTGTGCTAAGCAGAGACATCAAGGAATCCAAATGATTTAAGGGAAATGAAAACCGAGACAGAAGAGAATAGCAGCGACTGATAGAAGTGCAAAGTGCGCTAATTGCGGCTTAGGATGAGTAGTTAGATAGATAGTTTAGTTATTTTTTAGTTTGATTTTTAGTTTTATTTTCAGTTTCTAGAGTTATAGACTAGACTATATATAAGAGTCATAAAGAGTTAACAGCATTGCCTATTAAGATTATTGGCGTATGGAGTTAAATTTTTAGTTAAGTTTGAGGAAGTGCGTCGGTACTAATTTATAAGACTGCCTTACGAAAATTCGTGAAATTTCTATTTACATAAAGGTTGAAATACATATAATTTTTAAAACAAAAATAGTGGGAACAAGCCAATTGCAGCGCAAAATTACTACCATATATTAACCAATTACTATAATCAAAGTTCCTTTGTAATAATTCAAAATCCTGAACAGAAGTTTTCTTCCCCGTAGAAATTGCTTCTTAAATCCATTAACCACTTACTCACGTACATGCATTTGAGTTTGAAATACATATCACATCGCAAATAAAAAACATTGAAGTAGAAAAATTCATTCAAAGCTAAGAAAACACAAAGCCTAGAATTATCTAATTCGAACAAGATTATTAAAATTCGAATATCTAAAACGAAAAAAGAATCTCTATAAAGAATATGCTACAAACAAATTTTAACAGACGTTGTTCAACGTATTCATAACAATTTAAAAATTTTTGTTTAATTTCAAGTTGGTAATAGAAAGACTTTGGTAGCAAGAAGTAGTAGTAGTTGGATAGTAGATGTAATTTGGCGCTAAGTCTACTCACATCATGAATAAAATGTCGATACTCAGGTCTTGATGAAATATTTGTTAGTTTTCTGATTGGTGTGGCAAGACCATGAATACGTCTCACGTCTTCGTTCTATGAAATTGATGAATTTTGAAAAGAATTGCATGTGGAACATTTTTTATATAAAGGTATATAGAAAAAATGTAAGGGAGTTTTTAAGGTTCCTTAGTTACGGCTTAGTTATACACAAAAACATGCATAGTAAATACTTAATCGATTCTCAGATAAATTGATAACAAAGATATAAATTATGGGTAGTTTTTACGAGTGCTTAGCACATTAAATATGAAGTATTAAAATTTAATTTGTTTTTTTTTTTTGTTTTGTTTTTTTTTAGTAAAGTTTAACGTTTACGGAAATATGTAAGCTAATAAAGTTAGATTTATTTTTTAGTTTCGAATGTATTGTTTTGCGAGTTTTGCAACTGCTTAGAAGGTATATCTGTGATTAATATGAAAATAATGAGAAAAATTGCTTGGAAGCTGCAATACTAAATCAAGTAAGAAAATGGTGTAGGCATGTTGGATTATAGAATTTTTTTGTTTTTTTTTGTGTAAAAACGCGCCTAATTCTTAATCTTAAGCATACCAATTCAGTGGTGCTTTGAGGACGCTTTGGCAATGTTTTAGATTCCGGCGCGTGAATCTCCAAATCGCTGCGATAGGTGGAGAGTGTGAGGCCAGCGTTCTCATTTTGTGCGCCAATACTAGAAAATTTATAGAAATTTATATATTTTAAACGGTATAAACTAGTTTGCCTCAGTAAAGCATATCGTTTACCTTAGATCTGAGGAAAAGCGTTTCTTGCCAGAGAGAATTATCGAACCGTTGCGGTTTTTAATGGAACCACCTTGCGACATAACATTCGATATATCCTCTTCGGCTGAGAAAAACATCTCCGAGGGATTCTCCGATGTCAGCGAAATAGTGCGCTGTACTTCGCGCGTCAAGTGATCACCACCATTGGTGAGGGCTGTTTCATTGGACAGCTGTGTTTGCAGCGGTAAATCGGCAATTTCGAATTCGAGCGGATGCGAATGCGGCGCCGAATGTGACATCTCATCTGGTATCTTAAAGGTGCATACAAAAAAAAAATACGTTCATAGCTGTAATAAAATAATAAATATCGAAACAATTTACCTCCAGCTCGTCTTCAACATCAGCTTCCCCAGTTAGTCGCGAATCCGATACGCTGGTTTTCGGTGGTGACACACGTAGAGTATTGTTTTGAGATTGTGATTTAGTTGTATCCGAACCGCGTCGAAATGCTACCTGCAACTGTGATTCGTTAGAGTCCTGCCGCAGCACTTTCTTCGATGGGCTATCCAAAAGGCGCGCATAAGGCACCTCAACGGAGGTTTGTCGGCTGTTAGAAAAAATGCAACGTCACAAATTCTTTTACTACTCATTCTTACTAACCTAGCAGTGCTGTATGAATAACGTTTATTGCGTCGCTCTAGCGTATTCGGCGAACCTGTACTCTCGCGTGATTTACGTCCATTTATATCTGGCATTTCAATGGCATTACCGATTTTCAGTTTTCCACCAACATCTTTGCTGCACAATTCTGATTTCTTAAGGCTGCCATTACGCAACTCCACAGCTGGCCAGTAATGTTTACCTTTACCGTTAAAATCAGCGCTATCATGCAGCGCAACCGAATGCAAGCTGTAGGGTGGCGTGTGGAACACCAGTTGGCCCTGATGTAGTATACTCTCGCCAAAACCATAGTCCTTGTTGTTGTTGATAATACTGAAAGTATTTTTTTTTTTCTTTTTAATTTGCTTACTGATTTGATTTCACTAGCCGACTTACAAATAACGCGCTATGTTGTAGTTGTCCTGCATATCTTGGGCTGAGGGTTTGAAAAATTTCAAGCCATTGCGATTGCTGCCGAAGAATGCACAACCGCCAATGCAGCCACAGCGTGAAATTTCGGTGCCAGTTGATGGTGGTAGAGCAGGCGTCGCATTGCTGCTGTTTGCATTCCACAAAAACCATAACCGTTTGTATTTGGCATCGTGTTCGCGCAGAAAACTGAAATAAAAGGTGGGAAAATTAAGCTGCTTGACTTTTTTTTGCTTATTTGGATGTGACCGGATGCGATTACTAGTCATTTTGATCTGATTTTAAGGCTCTAAATATAGTGTCAAAAGTTTTCCAAAACATAAAGTTAAAAAAAATTAAAATTTGCCCGAAATATGAAAAAATTGTAGATGTTTTTGCAAAATTCTTTGTTGGGATAAGAGCCCTCGACGCGCCAGCAAAATAGTTGTATCCCTCCTTAGTCACTGCTTTGCTTTAAATATGTATACATATACTTAGTCCTGCCATAAGTTCTGTTACAAGCTAAGTCCGTAATAGATATGAAATTATAATACAGGGTGACAAAAAATAAGTGTATACAACATTTTTTAATGAAAAAAATGTATCATTGATAGTAGCACAAATTGTGAAATTTTAATAGACAATGTTTGAGTAACATTATATTCAGCCAGTTTCGAATACACAAGCTCAAACGTTTCAAAAAAGTTTGGGCTATAGGCCGTAGTTCGTCTACCGTTATGCGATCCCACTCTCGACGCAACACTTGCTTCAGGGACTCCAAAGTTTTGTGGCGTTTTGCACAGGCCCTTGCTTCCAAAAATCGACCATACGCTGTAATCTAGCGGATTCAGATCCGGTGAGTAGGGTGGCCATTCTTGGGAAGTAATGAAATAGGGGAAATTGGCTTTGCACCACTCTTTGGTTGTTTTTGCTCTGTGGGCTGGATTTTGACGATTTTCAACAATGGACGAAGGTCCAGGGTCTCATCCGTGAAGACGATTTTTTCCCAGTCCGTACCTGCGACCCGACGTTGGAGCGAGCGACATCTTTGGAGTCTTACTTTCTTGTTTTCATCCGTGAGCAGCTGACATTTTTGTAGTTTATAAAGTTTAAGTCCAAGTTATTTTTTTCCTATAAGGCGAATTGATTCACGATTGATGCCTGTCTCACGAGCGATTTTCCTCATCGAGGCCATAGAATTTCGTTGAACTCTTTTTTTGAAGATTTTTCGGTTGTTGGAAGTATGTATTAACAATTCGTTATCTTCCTCTTCCAGGACGGTCACCTTCATTACCAAGCTCCTTAAATCGTTTGATTGCACGAGAAACCAATGAACGTGTGAATTCCAAGCTTCCGGGCTATCTCGCAGTTGCGTGCTCCTAGCTGATTCAGGGCTGTAATAGCTGAGCGACTACTTGACATCGTTACACAAAATATTTAAAAAGAGCTGGTACAGAAACGAATACTTTTTTTGTACTTCAAAACACCCTCAACAATCACAAAATAAAAGCATTCGCCAAAAAAATTTTACATTCATCTAATTGCTCAGAGAAGTTTGTATACAGTTATTTTTTGTCACCCTGTACTTTGTTTGATGAAGTTAGTTTTATTTAATCACGCAAATATTAATTTTAATTTTAAATTTTAATTTCCATTCGAAATGGTCACCATTTGCTTTTACACAAGCCTTCAAAGGATTAGGTGCACGGTTTCCATGGATATTGACGTGGCTGCTCGAACCAAAGACTGTTTGAAACTCTCCAAATTTCTGTGAGGCCTTCGATAGGTCTTGTTCTCCAATTCGGACCACAAACTGTAGTTCAAATGGATTCAGATCTGGACTTCCAGACGTCCAGTCTTTTTCGGCTGTGAACGAAGGAATATTGTTTTTTATACACTGCTGGCTGGTTTTTGCCTTATGGGCTGGAGCGGAATTTAGCTGGAAGATCCAACGCTCACCATTGAAGAGAGTACTGCTCAACTGCCTCTCCACGCCCTCTAAGGCATCCTTCTAGTACACTTTTGCCCCGCTCTTAACCTCTTTTTCGCCGAAATGAAGAGATGTCACGCCTTTACACGCTGAACCCTTGGAACAACATTTTTTGCGTCTTTACAAGTTTTAGCATAGATTTTGTCGTTTTGCTTATTAAAAACTCCTTCAAGAGTGAAAGTTTTCTCATCTGTGAAAAGATCGCGTGCCGCCGAAGACGCTGTTTGCATATGTCGAGTCTAATTTTTTTGACATCTTGACATGGATCTGGTCGATACATTCATTTCCTTGGACATGATTTTCTGCTTTCGCGCCGTACGCATTGCAAAATTTGTCACAAAATTTATGGCAACACTAAGTATATTATATAATTGGCACTTAAGCCCTTTATTGGGTGTTTGGCCGAGCTCCTTCTCCTATTTATGTTGTGTAGATGTTTTGTTATGAGCAGCTTTTTCATGGCAGAAATACACTGGGATTCATGCCATTGCCTGCATTTTAAATATATTTGCTTTAACTACTCACTTCCTAAACACTTCAAGTAGTTGACTTTTTTATTCTTGCATACCCTCAAAGACTTACTTGTGCTGCACGATATGCAATTTATGATCAGGGATGGGCAGTGCCGATGCGCCCTCCAGTAAAATCGGTCCCAATGAAGTACAACCAACCTCAATCCAATTCTCGAAGAATTCAGTCTCGTAAGCACGTTTACATTCCGAAAAACTGTCACGCAATTTTCTATTGCTTTCTTCACGTGAATCGCGTCGTTGTGAAAACGAGTTCGAGCTACGTTTCGGCTTGCCAATATTATGTTGTGACTGTTGTTGCTCTGACTTGATTGAATCTTGTTCCGAACGACGCATTTTACCCGAACGATTGCTGCCAGTAGTGTTGGTATTGTAAGAGTTGGTGAGATTTGAGTACGAACTACCATTATGCATGAAGAGGCGTAGCAGTATTGACGGCAGCAAACCAGAGATGCCAGACTTAACACGTTGACCGTGCAAATTGCAATTGGCCAAGCGGATTGGCGAAACCTTAGAAATGCAATAATTAATATTGGAATTTTAATCAAATTTCTGTTTATGTTAACATTACTTACCCAGGCATGTAACGCTGTTCCACTCTCAATTAAATACACATCTACTGCATCTATAGACACACGCGTCATTTTGTATTTGATATCTTCAGCTGAAGGGCATTTGTATTTGTTTTCCTCTTTAGTGTGTGGGCATTGGTTGCTCGGCACGCCGTGATGACAATTACGCACCGTTTTTGGGGATTTCAAACAATTTTCTGGGTCCACCGCTAGCAGTACCAACGTCTCTAGACCAACAACAACATTGCAAAGCTGTGGCAATGTAAGTTTGCCAGATAATTTTCCAAGCTGTACCTCAACCAACCAAGAATACTCTAAAGTGTCTTCGTCAAGTGCACAGCCTTCATTGCTGAACATTGCATGGCCACGTACCTATAGAAATTAAAGAGTTTATGCATAGTTCAGACACGTACGCATAAACTTTTCTTGATTTTGGTTTACCTGCACCGCTGAGAGCAACAAGTGCCCTTGATTTATATGTTTGTCTCTATTCGGACGCACCACCAAATCCGAAGTGATCAAATACGACGGACTAACCAACACCTGAAGCGTGGTTTCGTGATAGCGTTTATTCATCTCAAAACCGAAACGTTCGATTAGCACCACCGGACAAGGCGGATCATTTTCGTTGCAGTTCTTCATAATATGCGCTTGGATATCGTGTATGATGAGCGAAACAATTACCTCCAAAGGTCGATACAAACGTGGATCGAACGGTTTTTGTTTCTCCTCCGGCACCGTCACTTCTGATATGGACTTTGTCGCCATATCTTTTTCTTTCGATAGCAACTGATCCTTTGGGTTTGTCGTTGTGCTCGTTGAATTGCTCTCCTTCAATTGTACATTTGATTGTTCCATGTCGGTGAAATTTTGATCTTCGCCAAAGATATTTTCTTTTAAATTTATAAAATTACGCAATACGTTGCCGTAACACATGAGTACCGAGGAGCCTATTTCCAGCTCGACGGTGACTTGATCAGCCGCTAAAGTTGCTGGATCGAATTTATGCTGCTCCGGCTTTTGCCAGTTGGAAACTGGTGATTTCCGTATTTTAGGGATGCGCATGGGACTTAATAATATTTCTTCTTTTTCCGGCGTAGTTATATCAGCTTGCGGATCTGGGCCTAACGGTGGCACTGGATGATAAACATACTGTATAGAGAGCGCTACTATCGGCACAGTCCAGCAGTCTATCCAACCCGCACTATAACGAAAAGCAAATTATGAAAAAGCTAATATATTTTGCAAATTTCGTGATTACTCACCTCCGCTGGCATATTTTTCGCCATTTTTTTGTATACAATTCAGGACGACTTTTGACTTTACCTCCGCGTGTCAAGAGACGCGCATTTTCATCTATAGCCAATACAATGGGGCGCGTAGAAGACACCTCTGGCACATACAAACTCAAATCCAAACCCTCGCCGTGTATCCAAAATTTTAAGGTTACTGTTTTGGGCAGGAAATCATCGAACGGCAGCGCAAAGCTCATGTCGAAAACATCACCACAGAAGGCCAAATGATTATTCTCTTGATTGGCACTGGAACAATCAATCCAATTGTATTCATTGCACAGCGTTAAAAGCTCAAACTCATTCAAAAGTATATTGAATTTGCACGTATACGGCACAAAGGCGAGTATATCAGGTCGCGCCTTGCTGGCCCAATCCTCGATGAGATCCTGAAAGAAGCATTTATGCTTGTAAACGATGAAAGCCGTAGCCTTACAACCAGTCAAAGCGATGCTCCAATCCTGCGGTGCATTCCAGCGCGTTGGATAGTGTATGCGCACTTTATACTCGAGCGATTCCAGCTCGGCCAGGCTGCGATACTGCAGCGAAGTGGTGGCCTCGACGTGAAATAGTTGCCCTTGAATTTTAGACGTATAACCATCGCTGTGTGTTACCCACGGTATGGTCACCTCCACATATGAGGCTGGACCAACAGTGATATGCATGGCATTTGTCTCTTTATCTTTCGAAAAGAGTATATCTATTGTGGCTTCGCTTAGCACACAGAGTGTTACATCGAACGATTGATAACTTCGCAGCTCACCTGGCTTAGGGGTGGGAGTAACTTTCATCTCCTGCCAATCAGGTGGATAGAAGAATTTAAACAGGTGATCACGTTGACGATCTGCCCATGGGCCATAACTAAAATCAGTGCCTTTCAAACACTTTATATTGATACCCCACACGGGTGGAGAGGGTTCCACGACATCGCCATTAGCAAGTATAATTAACACTGGCTCTTCTGGCACCACACCCGGTTCATCCATGTAAAAGTACAACTCCATTTGATTGCACATCATAACCACGAATCCCTCGCCCATGTAACGAGGCGGTTCATCTACTAAGCCCGTATACTTTGGACTGGGTGCGAACATAACTTTTGCATTTTCGATATTTGCCTTGACGAAATGCATAAAATTATCGAGCCGACAAACAGCCGGTTTAGTACTGTACGTACAATGCGCCTCCTCCACCGAAATGGACAGGGTTGTAGGTGTCAATCGATTGCCGAAGACAAAACGACCAGAGCAAATGTCCATTTTTATCACCGGTATTAAATCACGCCAAGTAGTTGCTTTCATGGCTTCTGAGTTTTTGACGCTTTCACGCTTGCTTTGCCGCGCATTCTCCATATTCATGGTGTGCTCTTTGAGTTTCGAACGCTCTTCAGCAGTTAAATTATCAGTCTGTGGGAGTATGAAGATAAACATAAGTAAATTGCTAGTAAAATTGTAAAAGAACTTTTTGAAATTAAAAACAAAACATTTTAAGATAAACTCTATTGGTTTTTTTTTTTTTTTTAAACTAGACTCTTTAAACCCAATACTCGAACTCATTTCCACGGTTCAAAAACATTTCGAAAGATTTGTGTAGTTCACCGGACGAATATACAAAATATTTTTGCAAACCTGTTTAATGGCTTCTGCCCCGCCCCCAAAAAACTCTTTAATTTTTGAAAAAAACTGCCGATTATTACAAATACTTCTCCGACTAATCTTCAATTCCTATACAACCCAATATGTGCTCATATGACAAACCGAATCGACAATTTCCGGTATGTCATTTTTTTTTTAATTTTTCCTTGTCAACCGTTTTAAACCCCGAATACCACTCTTCTATTGTGGCACTCTTCTACTGTCGCCATATTCTGGATACAATACTTGAAACGTTTAACAACACTTATTGATGTAATAGTATAGAATATTTCTCTTTTATCTTTTGGGAATACTGCTGAACACAGCCCTTGACTGGATTTAAATCCAAGTTGTTCCGGTAGCGTAGACGAAACTAACGTTGTTGTATTTGTATAAGCTTTCTTAAAATTTTTTGAGCTCTTTGATCGATGATCACTTTCCGTGCCGATTACGCAAGCATCAATGATGTATCTAACTTTTCAGAAGTATTAGTAGTAGTAGAAAAACAGTCATTTTAAAATTTCTTTCGAATCGTGTATTTTACTATCATATTGTCTATACCCAACAAATTATAGTCATTTAGTTATTACGTAGTAGCTTAATTACTCAAAATTGTATTTTATTTCTTTTTACCGGTATTAGAAGTGAAGGTTTCAGTCCAAAGGTTTTCTCAAGCTGATCATAGAGATCGGAGCGATTGTATGTGTGAAGTTCAAAACCATTTAACTGTACGGATAGGCGTGTATCGGAATGGTAGAGATCTGAAATGTGTAAAAGTGCCCAATTAAGTCATATAATAATGAAAATCAAAAAGAAAATACCTTCGGAAACATCTTTGGGAACATACGATCGCCACCAGCGAAATATGAAATAACCATCCTGTACACGCACTGAATAATCGAATGTTATATAGACAAAATCACGAAACATAATTTTGCCCGCCAACGGATTTAATGCTACGGAACCTATAAATTTAATAAGAATTCAATTATTTTGTTCAGCGATCCAAATTGTCTGTGGAAACTTACCAATTTTAAAATATGCGCCTTTTATATACCAGCGATTGACAATTTTCGTTATGAAAACTCCAACTAGGCGTGAATTGTAGAATGTTATGTAGGTAACCCAAGTAATAGAGGTCAGTAGAGAGCAAAGGAGCCATATCTAGCGAGATAAATGAAAAGTTATCAATATTTTGTGTGTTTGTGTATTTTTATTATTGTAATTTTTTTTATTATCATACAATATGCCCTTAGAAGCTACCTGCCTTTTCACCCTTACGTACATCGTTACCACCCCACTTTTGTTTAACAACATGTTGCATGCCACCGGCTTTATTTCACACCCACATTCGGTATGCCATTCATTTTGATTTAGTTTGAGGTCAATTACCGACGGCAACATAGTAAACAGCTTGTTGATTTGCATACCCAAAAACAAAAATGTAAACAAACAAAGCGCCCCAAATCAAAACAGAGCTTTTACGCATGCACTGCTCTTGTCAAAATCAGCTGATTGAAAACACTTGCTATCTACTGTGTTTATTTGACTCTTCGTGCGTTAGCTAAACACAGCACGGGTAAGGGGCCTAAAGCCCCTTTTGGAATATAAACGAACACCTCAACCAACGACTACATTACATCGCAAATACATGATTTCCTTCTTACGTAATCTGGGAGAATTGGTTCTTGAAAAACAATGCACTAAATTAGTTGAAAAAAATCTACTCGATTAAATATAATTAGAACATTTATAAAAAATTGGTATTTCTAATTAATTCAATGAAGTTGGTAGCTCATAACTACAACACAAAAAGTCGGTTATACGTAACCGGAACGACCTGGATTTATATCCGGCCAAGGACTGTCACTTTAGCAACATTCCCCGTAAATGTTTATGCTGGTACAACGACAAAATAAACAGGAATATTTGCTATATATATTTTTTATAGCTGCTTTTGTCATGATCAGCTTTTTATTTTTATTTTACTTGCATAACGAAGGGAAAGTAGTGACATTCCTTGACTGGGTATAAATCCGGTAGTTTCGGTAATGTAGAACCGACTGTAACCTATGAGTTTTTTTTTAGTTTCTAGAAATCACGCATTTAAAAAAATTCGGCGAAGAATTATCATTCCAGACGAATTGTTGAGATAGTCGCTGTTTTTTAAGTCAAATTTCTTCATTATAACCACAATAAAATTATAATTAAAACAAAATATATTGGTTTCTTGTGAGTCAAATCTCTAATGGTAGTGGTACTAGACCAATAACAAATGCGTGAATTTGGTTTCTGCAATTTTGTGTACTGAATGTCAAATTTCTGAGAGAGAATGTAAAAAAACAAAGGAAAAACAAAAAAGCAGGCCCCTTTCACAAACAAAACACAAAATCGCAAAATCAACTGCTCTAGTGCCACAACCGTGAATTAATTCGCCTTGGTTTCTTGCTTTGATACTTTTCAGGTATTAGGCATGTATGGATATTTACAGTCTTGGACAAACAGAAGAAAATTTAGCCTAAGAATAACCTATTGAAATTGGTGATTTCCTTTTATTTTGCAAGAATATGTTTGTGTCTCTAAATATAGCTATGAAGAAATAACCTCCTTTTGTACTAATATGATTAAAATAATAGCAACATAATAAAATCTAACTCAAATTATAGAAGAAGAGTTCTATTCTATGCCGATTTACATTTTTGCATAGCTAATCTGCATCAAAACTTCAGTTATATTGAAATAAACAGGTCTTTCACACACTAAACGGTGTGTTTCGGACAGACATCTTACTCTAACGTGGATTGGGCCTACCCTGCAACCTTATAAACTTAACCTACAACCGAAACTCTCACTACGTTCCACAGAATCCTTAACATAACGTAAATTTAAGTGTTGTATTTTTGGCCTACGTACCAGCTCCAATCAGGACATTCATTATTAGCCAACCTTTGGCTCAACGTCTAAAAAAACAATTACAATTTTTGCATAATAATATATGTATACATACATATGTTTTTATATAATAAATAAAAACACTCGCGAAATATATAAGTACATACATATGTATGGATAAAATATTTCTGAAAAATTCGGAAATCAGTTTTTGTTCTGCTCGGAAGCTATTGGATGTCTAGCAGGAATATACAATCTCGTAGAATTCCAATATCTACTCATACTCTACTCAACTCTGCAAATATATATTATAAGTACACATATGTACATGTAGGTACATACATACATACATACGTTTGTGAAAGAAATTATGGCATCGACCTCCCAACAATAGTCTAGAGATAAGGAAATAATCATATTGAGGTATTTTTAATTTTGTAAACAATAGAAGCGGTTAAGAATTAATTTCGTTGTTATTGTTTTACCATAAAATACTCCCCAAAATTATTTCGGATACGAAAAAAATTTCTGGTGATACCAGGAAATATTAGGAGTGGTAGTACGCGTTCGCTATAAATCCAATTAGTCACCTTAACAATAATAATAAATAGATGCCTTCTTATCATAAAATATTGTGATTTGCATACTTGATTATAAATTATAATGAAATTGCATTAACGCTATAAAGTTGAAGTATAAAACATTTTATGTGCCCTTTGGAAGCTGCATCAAAGTGCTTATCACAACAACGAAAATACATATATTATTTATAATTGTTGCATATATCCGAAATACACTAATAATCATGCAGTCATTGAGCGATCTTTTGTGTATATACATACATAAGTATAAATATAAATGTATATGTTAATCTTCTTACCATCGGCGCATCGATTTTCATATTTTCTAGTGGTATGTGGCTGGTATTGTTCCAGTTACCCGCTTCGGGGAAACCAAAATTGTTATCGGATTCTTCGACAACCATTTCCATCTTGAAGTTGCTTTATATCCGTTTTCTATAACTATCCGTGAACCAGTCGCAATTTTACAAAAAAGAAAAAATTATAGATAAGAATTATCACAATATTCATTCGCACCGCACATATCACTTCGCAGTAGCTTTTTTCCATTAATCACTATTTAGTCTATACATTTCAAACAATCCGAGCTGATTTTTCACATAATTATGCACTTAAATTATTGAATTTTCAATATTTTTGCAGAGCAGTCGATCCACACCCTTATTAGCGAATGCAGCCAAATTGATATCCGGACTTCGATTTTTCCAACCTTTGGCATTGGGGCTGCGCCCAATTGCCTTCGTCGTTTTATAATTTGCAACTTCAAGGCTGCCTTTTTCGTTTAACTTGTAACTAACACTTTTCATTTATCACAATCCGTTCGATCTTTTCTATAACTATCGTTTCCAATATTTTTCGTTAAATATTCCCTTACAATTAATATGACAAATTAAATTAAAACTAAATTGGAAAATCTCGCGTAATTCTACAACTAGACGACATCTTGCGAAAATTACTGACAACTGCTGTCAATTAGCTGTCATCATTGCCAAAAAAATTCGTTTTTAGCTGTGTTTCATGAAAAAGTTCATAGCGGAAGATTACAATGGTTGAACCTCCAAAAGAACAATAAAGGACAATGTTTGTGGACGGTGGGTGACTGTGAAACTAGTAAGGACCGTCATATCCAACGATGCAACCCCAAATCCTTAGTTCCCCAAAGAGTCCCTACAAAAATTGTCGAAATATTTACAATGTCAAAAATTAAGGCAACAACATTTATCAAAACTGTTGCACTGTTACTGAAATTAACATTAAGTTGCAACTTTGAAAAATTCGTCAGTCCATTATCAGCAATCGGTAGCTTTTCGCCAGACCTTAAAAAATAAACTCCACTGAATAAATTTCCGTCAGAACTTCTTTTTGGGCTGGTATCTAATTTTATTTCGTTTGCAGGTATTGTTTGTCAATATGTTCCTTTAAGTCGTTATTACAAAATATTATCGGGGTGTTTGAGAAACATATTGTTATTGTTAAACGATAAAAAATAATAATAATAAATATAATATAATAATAATTATTTTAATTTAATTTTATAATTAAAAAACTGTAAATCTATCGACGTATTTGGACACTATAGGCGAAAGAATCGAGTATCAGACAGTTCCCAGATAACGACGAATATATCATGCTTCTAAATTATATACATAAATGATGCAAGTTTGCTAGATTTTTTACAAAACCAAAAGATAATTTACTGAAATCATATTGTGGTTATTTTACATTGATAAAATTATCAAAAATTTACGCATTGCAGCGGCCGACTTGGTTCGATATCAACATAAATTTACGGTTCTGGTAATTAAAACACCATTTGAATTATTTCCAGTTGGTACATTACATGTGGTTAAACAATTTTTCAACACAATTGATGACTAAAATATATGCGAGTACATTTTCTGAAATAATAAGAATCTGAACGTATTTAAACTTCGAGCATTTTATTATTATTATTATTATTATTTAGTGACTGGTATGAATACCAGTACTAAAATTATGTTTGAGCATTGGCTGCAGAGGCCATCAGTGGCATTTTAAAAACGAGCATTTTAAAAACGCTATCAAAAGTGCAATTACTCAAGAACGCATAATGTTCCGTAACGGGAGAAATGCGATGAAATTCAAGCACTCAGTGGTTATGCGGTGCTCCAATGCATTCTTTTTTTTTTGTTTTTTTTTTGTGTATATGTAAACGTAAGAGATCTTTGGTGGAAATATTCGGCTGTTCTAAGAGTCTATTTCCCTTGTTGTTTATTTCTAAAATTGTTGATTTAGCTATTTGAAATATTTTTTGGCAAAGATGAAACATTTAGACGTTTTCCAAAATTTGATGATTTGAGATTTTTTCATTAACTTAAGAATTTTCCTCTATTATTTATTTATTTATAATTTATAACTATAACAAAAAAAATTAGCACTGGCTACAAAGAGTTCAGCTGAAAAACCGAATTAAATGCTAACGCTAGTGTCAAATAACAGCAGTTATTTCCATGGCAGCCGGTTCTACGTTACCGGAATGACTCGGGTTTTTCCCGACCAACGGCTGCCGCCCCGTTAAACTAGCCCTGTCTAATAAATCGTTTATCATCCAGCAGTTTTGCTCGTCTCCACGACAGTCGGTTCTACGTTACCGGAATGAATAATTCCCCTTACTTGTATGAGAATAGTTTATGCTACTGAAACAACAACAGCAGATTTTCTAGCAATTAACAGCCAAAGAGCATATTCTGGGAGTATCCGTTGTCATTTCTGATTATTTTGCTATTTTTCGTTGTGACGCTAAAATCGACATCTTTCCTAGGCGCTGTTCCGGCCCTTTCCTCTTGTTGTTGGGCCGGTTTTATAAACCTTTTGAATATGTATAAGTTTTATTTAAACTAAATCTTAATAATACGTTCACATATAAGTAGATAATCTACTTTTTCGTTCTTAACTCCCAATCCGTAATTAAAAAGCGAGTAATAGATCATTATTTTTACGAGTGTAAAGAAAAACGTCAAAGTAAAAATTAATTAAAATTGATGCCGGCAAAGAAAACATAATTCTCATAAAATGTTTGTTGGGTTTGCATAGTTACCATTCATATAACAGAAGAAAAGTGTGTGTCCATAAACGTGTGTCCTCTTGTTACTTATTACAAAATGTTATATCGCATTTCGAATGAGTATTGCTGCCATATTTTTTTGAAACCTCAGTAAACGTCGTTTACGGATTTCCTCCAACTGTTTATTAATAGCAGCCAATTGCGCAATTAAATAAGCTATTCCGTCTCCTTGTATTTTCCTCATATCGTTAGTAACAAATAAACAAACCAAAAACACCGAAATATTCCACCAAAATAATTTCTATGAAGAAAAACCTTTGACAACAGTATTGACAGCTGATTATCAATTTTGCAGATAATGTGCCATATGTGAACGGGTAGATTAATTTTGTGGATTTATTGGTAATCAATGCATATGTGAACGTACTTTAAAACTAAGTACTACTTCATTATAGAAAATGTTTCATTCAAAAATATGGTAACATTTCCGCAAAATATCTGTATACATATCTTAACATTTGTCAAGGTGCGAAATAATTGAAGAGGTGCTGGTTCGGGTCTGTTTAATTTACTATATAAGTCTAAAATAATAATAAATACATTTTTTAAGTTGAAAAAAATTGGAGAAAGCAATAGAAGAATGAATTTCATTCATTTAGAATTAGGTCTGTTGCGATACTTTTGATATAATCTTGGTATCCATGCTTTTGTTTCGATATCAAGCATATTGGTATCGATACCTATGCAGTGATGTTATCGATACCCGTTGTAAAGTTGGCAATAAGTTCGTTCACATATACAGCGATTAGCAATAAACCCACAAAAATTAATCTGCCCGTTCGCATACGACAGATTAGTTACAAAAATAACAATCAGCTCCTTAATTCATGCAAACACATAGCCTCTGTGGCCGTTTTCACTGGCCTGCTTATATGTACATGCGAGTTCCTTTTGCCGCAGCTTCTCCTGCCATAAGCTCAGAAAAAGTTCGACTGCGTTTTTATACCATAGCGATCGCTGTTTCCTGTAATTCGCAGGCATAACTAATAAAATAATATTTAATAAACATTTCATTAGAGAAATATTTTATTTTGCCAGCGCCTATTTTACTTAGTTTTTACTTTGAGGTTTATCCTCATTCAGAAAACACAGATTAGTACAGCAAAGAGTATATTTATAATATGAGGTTATTTTATAATCTCGGATTTCGGAAGAAGCATTTTGTATGGGTAATTTCGATATTTAATTACGGATTGGGATTTAAAATCGAAAAAGTAGATAATCTAGTTATATGTAAACCTATTATATTAAACTGATTTACCGATTTTTTTTTAAATAAACATTGTACGGAATTTGTATGTATTGTATTGTATTTGTATTTTTATTAATTAATAAAAATTTTATATTTCCCATATAAAATACAAATATGGCAAAAGTTTCGTAATGTCGACATAGAATGAGTAGACATTTTTTTTCGAAGGAAGCCTATGAAGTTAGACTTAAGTTCGATTTAGAAATACATTGGATAATGTCAGAAAATTTGTTAAGTGCAACCCTGCAAGGACGCCGTTTATTCAGCATTTTCTAGCAGTTTTTCTTGCAGCTGTCACTTTTGACAACTCTCGAATACACATACATTGACATTTTTATATCGACGCACGAATTAAGCGGTAAATTTGTAAAGCTGCTGTGTAAAAACGAAAAATTCCGCGTGTTATTTAAATATAAAATTAAATTAATTAAGAAAACTAAGGTTAGATCGCTCCACAACAGTTTGTATATGAAATTGTAAATGTTTTTTTGTTTCAGAAGACCAAGAAGTACCTTCGAAAAAAGGCTTCATTTTAACATCGCCGAAGAGAAAATCGTGTGAGCGTTCGTGTGTTGGAGAAAATAGAACAAAAGCGAAAGACGAGGAGTCTTACTGTTTTAGATTAGAGTGGGAAAACATCGTCAGAAAAATTATGTCTGGAATAGCAATTACACGTTTAGGAGAAGAACGCAAAGCTTGGCGTAAGGATCATCCGTTCGGCTTTGTCGCTCGTCCAGCCAAAAACCCAGATGGTACTTTGAATCTTATGATTTGGGAATGTGCTATTCCCGGAAAGAAGGGAACCGCTTGGGAAGGTGGCCTCTATAAGTTGCGTATGATTTTCAAAGATGATTATCCCACATCGCCACCAAAGTGCAAATTCGAACCGCCGCTATTTCACCCCAATGTGTATCCGTCTGGCACGGTCTGTTTGTCATTGTTAGATGAAGAGAAAGATTGGCGTCCTGCCATTACTATCAAACAAATATTGCTCGGCATTCAAGATCTGCTTAATGAACCGAACATCAAGGATCCAGCGCAAGCAGAAGCATACACAATCTATTGTCAAAATCGTTTGGAATACGAGAAACGTGTGCGTGCACAGGCACGTGCTATGGCTGCCACTGAATAGGAGGACGTATAAAAAGGCATTTCGCACACACAAATACATATATTATTAGTTAGAAGACGAGAAATGAGAACAGAATAAAGGAGCGTAGCTTGAGAGCTGGATCTTAAGGGTGCGTGCTTAAACTGCGTTTAGATGTAAACAGTGATTTCAAAGCATTTTTTGTAAATGCTCGAATTATAGTGTTGCCCGTAACTGAGGGGGCAATCTAAATTAAATTATTACTGTACTTGTCTATATATGATCCTACTTTTAATTGAAATAAATCTACTGTATTTACATATGTATTAAAAACGAGAAGAAAAATAATAAATAACAAAGATATGTAAAGAAGTGGAGATCTTAAACTGTACTGTATCTCGACGTAACTCTTTTTATGTTTTCTTAATTCATCATTCTGAACTTGATATTAATTTTAACTTAAAATTAGAGCTTCAAGAACCTGTAATACATTCGAAAAGGAAAGGTTTAATTTTTATAAATAAAAACTACAATCCGTGATTTGGAAAAAATGATGTTTTTTGATGAAATAAATATTAAAAATAGTGACTTGGTTGTCACACTTAGATACAAAGGGGAGTGGATATAGCAGGCGGTAGTGAATTTGCCTCTTTTCTAATAATGTATGTAGTTATTTATTGGAAGTAGTTGTAGCAGTAAGTATTATCTAGCTTTACGTAGGATTTTAAAAATGAGCCGTATGACAATTAAGAATAGTTAGATCAGATCTGATGTGAACGATATGTGCAGAAGGAAAATTGTATATTTTATGTATGTATTTACATAAAATTGTAAAGACTTGTGCAATAATATATCTACAATAATAAATCTACGTGTGCGCCAGCTTCATGTCCAATTGCATATTGGGTAACCTCACTTTGTGTGGATATGCGCAAAAAAGTTATTAACCTCTCAGATTTTAGCAACTTCCCTGAAATATTGAATTTAAACGAAATTAACGGGAAATAATTAAACATACAAATATTTTATACAAAAAATGACATTTTTCATTATTTATGTACACAAATCCGAAGTGTATACATATTGAAAATGTAGTCATACCTTTGGGTGTGTATTGGTGGATTAGTCATTTCGCTGTCACATAGCAACAATAAACCAAGGTTAGTAAAAAATTTCGATGATTTTTTAACTGTACTTTTAGAAATATGTATGCACATACGTGTCTTTAAATAAGATTTCTGCCTTAATAAAATATATGGGGACTAAGGTGCGTTTCATAATCATAAGACACCATTGGTAAACAATTTTTGAACTACCATAAGCTCGCTTTTACTTTCCGGATTAGCAGTTATAGACTTAAGACTTCCATCAATTGTTTCTGGTGCGACAGCTCACTCTAATTTATAGAACCGTTATCTTTTTCCAAGAAGCTGTCCTTTTGCTAGTCTTTTCGGCGTTTCATAATGATAAGACACTATTCGAAACTAAGCTTCTGAAGAGATAGAAGGTTTTGTTGGTGATTGTTGTTTTGGATGACTTTAATTATAATTCTATTCAATTTAACCTAAAATGACGAGGGGTTCAATATTATCACAAGAGGAGCGTGGAAAAATTTTGGCCTACAAGGATTCAGGCTTGTTGTTGTTGTTGTTGTTGTAGCAGTCACTTTGCCCTGTCAGTGTAGTGTAATCACCGGTCGTCTTCGTCTAGCTCATAGTAGGTCAACTAGCTGTTTCGACGGGTTGGGTCCAGAGGGAGAGGGGTGTTAGATGAGTGGGTCTGATGGGGCATGTGAAAAGGTGGTTAGTGTCGTGCGGGGTGCCTTCACATGCTAGGCATATGTTTAGTATGTCGGGATCGATTCTGGATAAGTAGGGGTTTAACCTGCTACAGTAATCAGAACGTAATTGTGCCAAGGTTACGCGGGACTCTCGGGGAAGTTGGAGCTCTTCGTCAGCGATTGGTGGTGGTTGGACTCCAATAACGGCATTCGGGGGTCGGGAGCTTGAGAAAATGGTGAGGGTCTCCCGATGAATGTCGTTTATGGCCTGTCTGTACACTGTAAGATCCAGTAGCTGTCTGTCTGTTTTGTCTTGGATCTCGTCCGCGTAGTTGAAGAAATGCCTCTTGACGTGCCTGGGAGGTGGCTCATGCTCAAGCAAGTGTCTGCACGGGTGAGGCCTGCGGTAACATCCTAGCAGAAACTGCTTACTGAACAGTTTGTTATGCTCCTTAACAGGCAGCATAAGGGCCTCATCGTGTAGGTGTTGTATCGGTGACATCATAAGACATCCTGTCGCGGTCCTTGTCAATCAAGTTAATTGCAAAAGAAAAAATAGGTAGAAGTCGTTGTGTTATCCGGAATTTCTCACTATCAAGTCGAGAACAGAGAGAAATTATAAGAAAAGCTTCTAACTCGACTAAGTCTTGCGCCAACTTGGCCGCTGTTGTTGAAAATAAGGTTTCAAAACAACAGTTTGGCGCACATTACAGAGGTGCAATCATTTAAAATGATCAAAAATTTTTAATTTGTTTATTTGGAAAATAGTCTCCTTCCTTTTATTCAGTATAATCGAGAAGTGCCCTGCGTTTTTCAGCAAAACAACGCCCGAATCCACGTAAGAAGGGAAAGTAGGCAGTATTTGACCGATTGTTCCATAAAAACTTTGGACTGGCCGGCGAGTTCTCCGGATCTAAGTCCAATAGAAAACATTTGGGGTATATTAGACAGAAGAGTTTACGCCAATAATCGTCAATTTGACAACACCAACGAGCTTAAAGCGGCAATTAAGGCAGAATGGGCTTCTCTAGATGTAAATTTACTTAAAAAGTTAGCAGAATCGATGAAAAAAAGGTTATTTTGTGTTGCTGAAGCAAATGGTGCTTCCACAGAATACTAAAATATTCTAAACGACAGAAAAAAACGAGAAAAACTATACTTTTGTTAAACGATCACTTTAATTAAACAGTGTCTTATCATTTTAAAACGCCTGCAAATACGTTTTTGCTAAAATTTTTCTTTATTGTTAAAAAAACTTTTAAATTCTGTAATGAAATAGATAACTTTTGTTACTTTAATCGATGTGTAAAATTTTTATTTTCCTCTGAAATCTATAAATTAAAATACTTTGAAAATACAGGGGTGTCCTATGATTATAAAACGGACCTTATAATTTCAACACTAAAACACTAACCTAGGTAACATTTAACTGTATTTTCACTCTTGGTTTTACATTACCGGAACGATCCGGGTTTATGCACAGCCAAGGACTGCAGCCGAATGGGTTGGTGCGTGACTACCATTCGGAAAATTAAGAAACAGTTTTTTTAATAGCGGTCGCCCCTCGGCAGGGAGAGTGTATTTCTGCCATGAAAAGGCTCTTCTTAAAAAATATCTGCCGTTCGGAATCGGCTTAAAACTGTAGGTCCCTCCATTTGTGGAACAACATCAAGACGCACACCACTAATAGGAGGAGGAGCTCGGCCCAACACCCAAAAAGGGTGTAGATGTGTAGATGTTTATATCATTTTTCCTTCCTCTTTGGAAGAAAATACTGTGGCTTAACTTATGAAGAATTTGAAAAATTTCTTGCAATTTGTGATGACGAAATCGAATTGGACGATGATCAAGATCAAAATTTTGAGGATAGCAATGTATCAGGCCGCCGTAGCCGAATGGGTTGGTGCGTGATTACCATTCGGAATTCACAGAGAAATCGTTGGTTCGAATCTCGGCGAAAGCAAAATTAAAAAAAAAAACATTTTTCTAATAGCGGTCGCCCCTCGGCAGGCAATGGCAAACCTCCGAGTATATTTCTGCCATGAAAAAGCTCCTCATAAAAATATCTGCCGTTCGGAGTCGGCTTGAAACTGTAGGTCTCTCCACAACATCAAGACGCACACCACAAATAGGAGGCGGAGCTCGGCCAAACACCTAACAGAAGTGTACGCGCCAATTATTTATTTTATTTTTTTTAATGTATCAGAAGATGAGCTGTTAGAAGAAGATGAATAAAGTTCATCAGATGAACCAATCGATTCAGATGACGACGATGTGCCTTTGAACACTTTAACATGCAAGTCAAATATAGTGACGTTGTCAAAATCGATATTACGTGGAAAAGATATACACAAATGGTCGACTATAAAACCTTGATCCCTAGAATACGATTTTCACAGAGTAATGAGCGATTTTAGGTTTTATAGAGAGACTCAAAGTGGGGGTTTTAGAGGTTTGGTTCCTTCGGCAAAGTTTCTTATTTTGATCCCTAGAATATGATTTTCACAGAGCAATGGGCGATTTTTTTGCCTCCCCACAAATCGACTCGGCCTACTCTGCAGTGTTTTCAGATGTTCATAACTAATGAAATTATCAACGAAATAGTTCGATGGACAAATGTGGAGATAGCTAATCGAAAATAAATTTCACTTGCCATTACCAGTGAGCTGCAAAGGAAACAAACTACCCAACAGGAATTATCATCTCTTATAGGGATATTAGTTTTAACTGCTGTTAAGAAGGACCAATATCTATTAGCAGATGATACGGCGGCCGCCGTAGCCGAATGGGTTGGTGCGTGATTACCATTCGGAATTCACCGAGAGGTCGTTGGTTCGAATCTCGGTGAAAGCAAAATTAATAAAAACATTTTTCTAATAGCGGTCGCCCCTCGGCAGGCAATGGCAAACCTCCGAGTGTATTTCTGCCATGAAAAAGCTCCTCATAAAAATATCTGCCGTTCGGAGTCGGCTTGAAACTGTAGGTCCCTCCATTTGTGGAACAACATCAAGACGCACACCACAAATAGGAGGAGGAGCTCGGCCAAACACCTAATAGAAGTGTACGCGCCAATTATTTATTTATTTTTTTTATTTAAAAAAAAGCAAATTCCAACCTCGTTCCAAAAAGCCGTACTAGTTTGTTTATTCAAAAACGGGATTCCATATCTCACCTCAAATTATAGAGGCCTCTCCCCGCTTGATACTTTGTACAAAACCTTTACTGGACTTCTTTTAACACGCATGGGCGAATGTGAACAAAATAATTAGTGAATTTTAAGCAGGCTTTCGGAGAGGATACCCAACAATATATAATCTTTTTAACCTGACTTCAGTTATACATCTAAACTCAAGGCTAAGAAGAAAACGTTTGCATTTTTTGTTGACTTCTCATGTGCATTCGATACAATGTCGCGAAATGTCAAGCGGCCAATTGCAGCGAGTCGATTTAGTTAAAGGATCTGCAAAAACGATGGGGGGTGGGTGTTTTGTTAGTGTGATTGCACATGCGATAATGTTGTAGTTCACACGCAACTCCTTTTTCGAGTGACGTTGACTTTGTTGCAACCACCCCTGTGTCTTTTGACTTTTTGTCATTCGGAAATTGATTATGACATTTATACTTGTCACTCATCTACATAGTTACTCGCCAGAGCCCTTGTCCACACGTCCATCCGCAGTGTGGCGTGTGAATGCAAGCAACCAACCAACCCTACTTGCCACAATGGATGTTTTGTGTGTTTTTCTGTAAATTTTTCGGATTGACAATGGATTTGTGCGGTAGTTATGTGTGATGGGGTGCTTGTGTGGGCCAACGGCGGTGTCAAATCAAATAATTTTAAGCATAATCAAAAACGATATCAACAGCCAAACTGAAAATAGAAATAAAGTTGAGTTTGTGATGGGGAGAATTCTATTATGGGTCACTTTGTATTTGAATAGACTGCGTGAAGAAGCGACGTAATTAGGTAAGCTTATTAAAAGGGATAACTGAAAATTATCCAAACTTAAACGGATTGCCCAAATCTTATTATAGTCAAAAAAAAAACCGTATGAAAGCGCCGAGACGTACGCCACACTTAACAAACTCGGTTAAATACCCGAGAAAGGATATATGCGCCAACCACACGAGCATTTGTCTACTTTTCCCAGTATCACCCACAGGTGCGAGGAGTTTAAAATAACTATTTTTTAATCCAAAGTGAGTCTAATGGTTAATGGTTAATGGTTGTAAAGGGTTAAGGTATGGCCCTTTAGCACTGCGACCATATTGATCTATTGTGCACCCTATGCTGTCTATTGACTGTTAAGTATGCTTATGAATTGTACCAGCTCCTTCTGAGGGAGTGATTGAAGGCATGAACTTGTTTAAAAACCTTTTCCTTCTATGCGTCAACCCCGGACATTTGATAATGAGATGTTCTATAGACTCCTCATCTTCGCAGCAAAATCTGCAGGTGCTGGTGTTAGTTATGTAAGTGTTTGTTGCAAGTGAAGTGACCCTTGAGGGCGCCTGTGAGAGTGCGAATGCTCTTTTTGTTTAACGTGAGGGACATGTTAGCTCTTTTAGCGTTGAAACTTAGGAACTTTTTGAAGTGTCTAAGACCCTCTACGTTGTTCCAATGCTGATTTATTAGGGTTTTGGCCCAGTAGGTCCGATGAAATTTACATCTGCCCCTTTTTTGGCTTGAAAGTCTGCCTTTTCGTTGCCGTCCTATCCTGGAACCGAAATTAATAAGACATTGTTTTAAGATGCCAGGTTATTGAGTGCCTTGTGGCATTCTAAGAGAGTTTTTGAGTTGTAGGTATAACTATCTAAAGCTTTTAGAACTGATTGGCTGTCCGAGAGTATTCTAATCTTTACTCTCTTGTGGTTTCTACGTTGCATGATGTTTACTGCTTCCATTATTGCGTATAATTCCGCTTGAAAGATGGTGGTATCCCTGGTGAGAGTGAATGATTTGTGGATACTGGGCCCCACTACTCCTGCTCCTACACCATAAGGTGTTTTTGATCCATCAGTGTATCATTTTTGTGAATCATCATTCATCCATTTTGGGTTTGTTTACAACACGATCCTCTCAGGAAAGGTAACTGTGTATCCTTTTGTGAAACAGAGGGTTGGGTCAATGTGGTCTGAGACTTGAGCCATGCTTATGGTGAGGTTGCCTAATTTGAAATTTTCTTTCATGTGTAGCATGAGTGCTTACGTGCTTACGTAGCTGCTTCCTCTTGGATTGCTATATGAAGTGGTGGGAGATTAAGGAGTGCTTCCATGCCAGCTGTTGGGGTAGTTCTCATAGCCCCTGTGATGCATAGGCAAGCAAGCCTTTGTACTTTTCCCAGTTTGGTTATCGCTGTTTGTTGGATAGATTTGCTCCACCATACTAGTGCCCCATACAGTATGATTGGTCTAACCATTTGGGTTTATATCCAGAGGGCCATACTAAGGCTGAGGCCCCAGGATCTCCCTAGTAATTGTTTGGTTGCCCACAAGGATTTCGTGGCTTTTTTTGTTATATTATTTATAACTGATTCCCAAGTGAGTTTTTTATCTAAGGTTAAACCTAGATATTTGACCTCTTCCTTTAGTTCTATCACTGTTTCATTTATTTTCAAAGCAGGAAACTCTAACTTTCTTTTTCTTGTGAAGGGGATTATTGTGGCTTTGTTAGGGTTGATCGGTAGCCCCTCCTTTTTACACCATTCCCATGTTGCGTTCAAGGCATTTTGCATTAAGTCTGTTAGTGTCCTTTCCTGGTTGCCTTTTATTATAACAGATATGTCATCTGCATAGCCAATGGTTATAAATCCCTTATTGTTTAGGTGCTGCACCAAGTCATTAACTAGTAGGGACCATAGCAGTGGAGAAAGAACTCCTCCTTGCGGACATCCCTTTACTGTTGTGACATTAAGTTCAGCTTGGCCTAACGAGGCTTTAATAATCCTCTGATTAAGCATTTGGCTTATCCAATGTGTTAATATTGGGTTTGCAGCTCTTTTCTCGAGTGCTGTTTCCATGGATTTGTAATTTGCGTTGTCGAAGGCCTCCTTTATGTCCATAAAGGAACATAGGGCTATTTCTTTTTGATTTAGAGCCTTTTCTATATTGACAACGAGTGTGTGCAGTGCTGTGACTGTGGATTTCCCTTTTTGGTAAGAAAATTGCAGCTTATGAAGGGGTTTTTTGAAGATTACTTCTTCTCTTAGATGGCATTCAAGTAGTTTTTCCATTGTCTTTAACAAGAACGACGATAGACTGATTGGTCTGTAGGATTTTGGAGAATCAGGAGGTCTGTTACCTCCCTTAGGAATAAATATTATCTTCACTTTCCTCCATATCTTTGGAATGTATTCCAATATTAGACTAGCTCTGAAGATTTTCACCATGACTCGGATCGGAAAGTGAGTCTATATACAAGGTGAAGTCCAAAGTAAACAAGACTGAGCTAAAATAGAAACGACAAGAGCTTTGTTCTGATATCGTCGAATTTCTTTATTCAAGGCCCCTCTGGCCTTGATACACTGTTGTGCGCGATCTAAAAGTTTTTCGAATTAGGTCATTGGCCGGAATATCCTTTAGGATGTCGGTACAAGCCTTTTGGATGGCATCAACGGACGCAAAACATGTTCCTTTAATGGCCAAATGCAATTTTCCGAATAGGTAGAAGTCACAGGGAGCCATATCAGGAGAATACGGTGAGTGATTGATGGTTAAAATGCGATTCCTAGACAAAAAATCAGTCACAAGAGTGGATCGATGAGATGGTGCATTATCATGCAATAAACGCCAGATTCCTCCTTCTCGGTATTCAGGGCAAATTCGACGAATTCGACGAATGCGATGCAACAAACGCTTCAAAACGCCAAGATAGAAAATTGCATTGACGGTTTGGCCCGTTGGCATGAACTCCTTGTGGGCAATCCTCTTAGAAACGTAAAAACAAATGAGCATCGAATTAATTTTTGACATCTCCAAACGCGATTTTTTGGGTAGTCGCTCGTCTGGGGCTTCCCCACTTTGATGCTTAGTTTCAGGTTCATGTTGGAAACTCCACGTTTCATCACCAGTTACAATATTGTAAAGAAAGCTCCCGTCTTTTCTCACCTCTTCAATGAGGTCTTTTGAATGTTGAATTCTTAGCAATTTTTGGCTCTCAGTTAAATTGAGCGGAATGAAACGCTCACAGACTTTTCGTAAGCCCAAATGATCAGTTAACATGCGATAAATCGATGTTTTGGAGATATTCAACTCCGATTCCCTGAATTTCAACGATGATTTCGGTTCACTTTTGATAAATTTACGAACAATTTCGATGGAGTTTTCGGTGATTACTTATATTGGTCGCCCCGTATGTTCATTGATATTTATGACCTAACAACCATCTTGGCACCGTGTAAACCACTTATGAACTCTGGCACGAGATAGACAATCATCGCCATAAACTTTTTTCATCAATTCAAATGTTTCGGTAAACGTTTTACCGATTTTAAAACCCAAATTTATATTAGCGCTTTGTTTGAAACTCCCTTTTGTACCGATGACACAAACATACTGACACTTCAGACGCAATAACTTCGCTTCCACTGAACCGAATGTCCCCAAGCTTTCACTGGAAGTCAGCTAGGGAAGTAAATTCTAATTCATTAACAAGATAGCGCCATCAAAAACATTTTAATGACGCCAGTCTTGTTTATTTTGGGCTTCACCTTGTATTTGGCGCTTACATCATTTTTGGGTGTTTGGCCGAGCCCCTTCTCTTATTTGTGGGAGGAGCGTCTTGATGTTTTTTCACAAATGGAGGGACCTACAGTTTCAAGCCGACTGGTTTTTTTATGGGGAGCTTTTTCATGGCAGAAATACACTCGGAGGTTTGCCATTGCCTGCCGAGGGGCGACCGCTATTAGAAAAAACTTTTTCTTCATTTTGGTGTTTCACCGAGACTCGAATCTAAATTCTCTCTGAATTCCGAATAGTAGTCACGCACCAATCCATTCGGCTACGGCGGCCGATACCCTTCGTAAAATTGTCTGCTTAAAATTTTCGTGGATTACTTTACCCTCTAATTGCCTTTTTAACAAACTTTCATCATAGTTGTTTTGAGAATTTGTCAAAGTTGCCCATTCACTTGCCAGAAAAAAGGAAACTTTCATAAAATATGCCTCCTGATCATGTAATTATTACAAATTATTGTAAAGGATCGCATAAATAAAGACGCGTAAAGAATTTATTTTTACCGAAACATGTGAAAAATATTTAATTTTGTTCCGAAAAACTTTTCCTGTCTGCTTCATTATTTTCCGGCGGTAACGAGTATAATCGACATAAGCAGAGTAAAATGTTTCTGCCTGTAAAAGTAGGCAATTACTCGTATGACTAAAAATCAAACGTTGCGTGTTGGTTTTTTAGAAAAAATATATTTTTATTCGTTGCTAACAATATGAATTAGTCTGATTACTAATATTTTCATTAGATAAGTATCCAAACAATTTTCATAAAAATAAAGGGTTGGTTTTGTAAGATGACGGAATATCGAACACAATTAGATAAAAACTCAAAAGGTTTTCGTTCTCTACCTACAGCCGTCCATATTGAACTAGAATTATTTTTATTCTCTTTTTCTGATTCATTGTATTCTCCATCTTCATCACTGCTCTCTGTCGAATTCAACTTGGTCACTGCTTTTTGCACCTTCATCACTGCTCTCATCAGAAGACGACAAAATTATCATTATTTTGCGTTGTTTTCTGTTTAAACACTTACCTCCATTACTATCATAATATGTAATTCCTCCGGTAGGGATATTAAAATTATGTATTTCACAATTTTATTCCTCAAAGGCATAAAGGTACTTACTATTACTTTTCCTGTCAATAAATCCACAGGACTTTCGTTCTCTCAAATATGACACCACATAATCAGAAATGCGTACGAAATGCTTTTTTATTTGAAAAAAGTCGTTTTGTAACGGTACTTTACCAGAATTTGTTATTTCAGCTTAATACAAGCTATTGTGTATTGAAATAAAGTTGATGCCAATAGGATTTTTTTTTATATTCACGACGATCTTCGTTTTGCTCTGACGAGTATTCTCGACATAAACATTTCGTTTCTTTCTCGTGCTAACCGGCGCTAATTGGACACACCAAGTGAAGCCAAGTCCTTCTCCACGTGCTCTTTCCAACGCAGAGGAGGCCTTCCTCTTCATCTGCTACCACCAGCGGGTACCGCGTCGAATACTCTTAAAGCCGGAACGTTTGTATCCATTCGGACGACGTGACCCAGCCAACGTAGCCGCTGGATCTTTATTCGCTGCACTATGTCTATGTCGTCGTAAAGCTTATACAGCTCATCATCATTCCATCACCTGCGATATTCGCCGTTGCCAAAGTGCAAAGGTTCAAAAATCTTGCGCAGAATCTTTCTCTCAAACACTCCAAGCGTCGCTTCATCGGATGTTGTCATCGTCCACGCTTCTGCGCCATACGTTAGGACAGGCATGATGAGAGCCTTGTAGAGTGTTAGTTTTGTTCGTCGAGAGAGGACTTTACTACTCATTTGCCTACTTAGTCCAAAGTAGCACTAGTTGGCAAGAGAGATTCTACGTTGGATTTCCAGGCTGACATTGGTATCCGTGCTTATGTTGGTTCCTAAATAAACGAAGTCTTTTACAACCTCGAAACCATAGCTGTCAACAGTGACGTGGGTGTTGATACGCGAGTGCGCCGACTGTTTGTTTGAAGACAGGAGGTACTTCGTTTTGTCCTCGTTCACCACCAGATCCATTGCAATTTTTACCATAGATTTTTTGATTTTGAAAATTGTTAGCTAATATAGCATCCATCATAAGTCAGATATGTTGTATGTGATTAGATATTTACGAGATGTGTCGCTTTTCACTTCAACAGTGTTTTTTTTTTTGCTTTTTGATTACGGATGACGGGTTTGAAATGCTTAATGTATCATCAAAGTTGCGTCGCAGCAGAGGGATGGGACTAAAAAACTCCACCTTGTTTGGAACCGTCACACACAACTTGCAGAGCTGTCGTTAGTTGTACCAATGCTAGGTGCTTACACCGATGTTGAACAAAGTTACTTGAATAAAGTTGCGAACCGTAAAATCGAATAATCCATCGAAACAGTGATCTCCATTAGCTGACTAGAACTGTTTGAGAATTTGTACTAGAACTATGCAATTTTTGGTGGCACGCTGGTAAATCCTACTTACAATGAAAGAAATAAGCAAGGTTTGAAATATATGGATGCACTTTATTATTTCATAATGGATGTATGTATTGATTATGTATGTATTAGCTCAAGGAAAACACTTGACGCAGTAATGGTACAATTTTTCAATAAACTTAATTAGAAGGTAAATTTTACTCGCAAATACGTACACACGCACCCACATACTCGTATGTGCATATGCACTGAGATAAATCATTGAGTTTTATGTATATGTAAGTAAATACAGATTTATTCAATATTAAGGTTCGATATCTACTTGCATACATACATACACACATACGTGCTTGCATATGTTTGCATTTTAAATAAATAATTATTGTCTCATACCTAAGTAAACTTGTATGTGCTTATAGTTAAATATCTATTGCAGCCGCTTGCGCATACACACACACATATACATGTATGTATATATAATATATATGTATATATATATACATACGTATATATGTATGCGCAATCATGCAAATGGGCTTACCTGGAATATACTAAGTTCCTTGAAATTGTTTTCTTTTTATATTTAATTATTTATTTTAAACATTTATAATTATATTAACAGTTTTTTATATATAATTCTTTTGTTTTTGTGCAGATCATGCGTAAGTTCAGAAAATTTAGTTGACCTTAAGTACCGCAAATATATTTATGTATATACAAAGAAGTGGATAACGGAAAAATATTTTTAGCTTAATTACAAAATTTATAATTTCATTTTTATCAACATTTACATGTACTATATGTATGAATCAACTAAAAACAAATAGAATGCATAAAATTAGAAGTAAAATGTTTTGAAAAATTGCATTTCCCAAAGTTGTAAGTAACTAAATACACACACAGGCACATGCATGTATGTGTTTAAATTAAAAACATTCGAATTGGCTTGAATAATAACGTATTCCGACATACATATACATACATACATAGGTATATTTACACATTAACACATACGTTCGCATTTCTTGTTTGCTTTTATTGAATTTTTTATTACTATAATTTTAATAATTAACTTTGGCATGCATATTAAGTCATGATTATATCGATAATTGATTTGTGACCACATATTTTACATATTTTTTATATTACATACATACTTAAGAGAAAATCGCGCGCCTTCAAAAGCACCTTTATCTACATACAACTATTTTCTAATAGATTATCCAAAAATTTTCCTTTTTTTTTGTATTTCATTTCAAATATTTCCATCTACAGAGATTCAAGTCGAATACTGCACGTTTCATAACTTTGCTTTAAATGTTAAATTTTCATATTTAATTTTTGTTGTGTTTTTTTCAAAAGTTTTCATTCGCCTACTCCTCTTGCTGCACACTCTGCACTTCGCGCTGCTTCAAAAGCACTTGTAATACCACTCCCACTGCTTTCGCGCTTGCCACATTTCATTCTATCAAATGGCTGCCTCTTGCTGCAAGTTCTCCTTGTTCTTCTGCAACAGCAGCAACGAATTGGGCGATGCCACCGACATTGGCATGAGTCCAGCATTGGGACTAGGGCTATCGTTGGCTTCGGGGTGTCTTAATTTATTCTTGCAATAGTATTGCTTGTGCGCCAAATAAGTTTTCAAATAGTTGAAGGAGATGTCGCAAGTTTGACAGTATTTTTGGTTCGCGGCAGCGGTGGTATTCTCGTCGGTGGCAGCATTGAGTGGTGGTGGTGGTCCAATGGATGGTGAGCTTAGTGCTGGTAGTGGTGTGGTTGCTGGTAGTGATGATTCGCCTCCAATTTCTAACGGTTCGGTTTTTATATGTGGCATTTGTTCCTCATTCAAGCTATTTAGAGGTGGTGGTGCCGTCAAGGTGGAAGCCAATATTCTTGAGTTGTTGTTATCTAATATTTGTGCTGAATTTGGTAGACTTGCATTGGCAGCCTGCTCGAGTGGTTCCGTTTTTATGGTGAAATTTCTGAAGAAATTCAAAAATATTCAATATAATATTGGAAATTATAGACATTAATTAATTAATTAGAAGTGAGTGGAGGGCTCCGAATAAACCAAGACCAAAAAACTAGGTCGTTTTTAGTCAAAAAAGAAAGCGATGCTTACGGTTTTATGCATTAAAACGGTGTTGTACATCAAGAATTTTTTTCCGTTAATAAGTACTATTATTTGGGCGGGTGCTATGAGACATTTTCAGGAAGCAATCCGCCAAAAAAGAAATGATGTATGGAAAAACAACTAGTGAATTTTGCACTATGATAAGGTAGTAGCCCGGTGTGACGGGTTCAAAAATCGAATTTTTCTTTTTTTACATTTTTCGGAAGAAAAACATCTTAAAAATATACTATAAAAATTTTAGACAGAAATTTTAATTATTTTTAAAGTTATAGCTAAAATAAGAGAGCGCGCCGTAGTGTGTATTAAAGCGTGTGTCACGCCAGCAGCAGCTGTTGTCGAAACTTTAAACGCGTTTTTCTCAAAACCATGTTTTCGAAATTTCGGGGAATCACTGACTCAAAACTATTCAACCGATTTGGCTAAAAATTTAAGCTGTTATTTAGACACACATATCTAGATCCCGAACCTTTAAAACATTTAATTTTTTAATAATAAACTATTTAATTTAAACAATTTATGAAGAAAAAAAATTAGATTTTGAGAACTTTTTTCACAAATCCGCCATTTGGTTTTTGTTTTTTATTTTTATGTATATTTTAGGTTCGGAACCTAAAATAAAGTCTACAGAACAATAATCCTTTTGAATTTTTTATTTCAGATGACTTTGGAAGGCTGCGTGTTTCCCCGAACCAACTCATCTTTTTTTAAGGACTCCTTTTTGACGTCAAAAATTTTAAACAAATTAATATAAAATTAACTTAAAAAAATTTTTTTTATATACTTCCAAACACCAATAAAAACATGTAAAAACTTTAAAACGATCGCATTTTATTTTCTTTTTAAAAAAGATTCATTGAGAAACGCCGAAATTGCGGTCGTTACACCGGACTACTACCATAACGCACCGTCGCGCAGTGCCATCATTATCAGTGTATACCAGTATTACGAGTATTTGACCAAGAACGAAACGAATACCATACAACAGCAATCGATATGGCACATGTATTACAGGGTACGGCACTCGAAGTGTAACCAACTTCAGACCGCTCGCGCAGCTGATGCACGGGCATCGGCTATCTATTAGTTGGCTAAATAACAGCCCAGAGTATTGTTTACAAACGCGCGCAAGCATTTTGCCGAGAGTAACCGCGAAAAAGAAAATCAGTATTGGATTTCAAACGTAATGGTGTGATTGGATTATATTTGGCTGAAAATTCACAACCAGCGATTGTTCGTGAACTCGAGCACCTTAAAGTAAATAAGGTTTTTGTTTTTCGCACCATTACTCGTTATAATGATATTAGTAGCTTCGCGAAGCGTCATGGAGGTGGTCATCAAAAGACTGCAACGTCACGTGAAATGGTTCAAGAAGAGAAGAAGCGACTTGAGTGAAATCCCCGACGAATTCCCAATCAAATTGCAAAAGAACTGAAAATATCTGATCGTAGCATCCGCCGCATATTCCAAAATCAAATCAATCTCAAAGTCAAGCCTTACGAGATCCCAAAGGCGCATGATCTCACACCGAAGCAGCAACAAGTCAGACTTGAGAGAGGGAAGGGGTTGTTTCGCTTGGTTGAAAGCGGTAAATTTCCACACATTGTGTTTGCCGACGAGAAAATTTTTCAAATTGAGCAATTCGTAAACTCCCAAAACGATTGGGCTTATTTTACCGACCGTTCATACGAGAATTTGAGTCATCGATTGGCCACCAGGAGGCAGTAGCCGCCACAGGCAATGGTTTGGGCCACTGTAACCGCAGATGATCGTTTTCATCGAGCCTGGCGTTAAGGTAAATGCGAAATATTATCGGGAAACTATTCTGGAAGTTGCTTTGAAGCCGTGGCATACAAACATTTCGGACGTGGACCATGGACGTTTCAACAGGACTCGGCACCGTTTCACAAAGCTCGAGTGAACCAAGAATGGCTAAAAAAGAACGTTCCGAACTTCATAACGTCCACATAATGGCTCTCAAATTCATCAGACGACATTTTGGAGAGCAAGGTCCGAACTAAACGATTCACTCTGAAAAAATCCATTGTCCGCTAGTGGGCCAAATACCTGCAAGTCACATTCGAGCAGTTTCCGATTCGTTGCTGGATCGTCTCACGGTCTCATAGTCTAGGCGAAAGGTGGTCATATCGAGCAAAAGTAAATTGATTCTTAACTTTGTATTATTTTCACACAAATTTTAATTTGAATTGAATAAAAGTAATTTTCCCAACTAAATGTATGGCCCTTTTAATTGGTTACACTTCGAGTTCATTACGCTGTGATAAGCTTTAGCTGAAAAAAAACTAGTGGAAGAGCAATTGTTTTCATTTGGGGCTTAAATTTAACATCAATTCGATCAAAACTGAAGGAATAACTGGTAGACTCATTTGGGTAAACTCGTCTAAGATTACAAAAACGCTTTTTATTTTTTGCCACATCTTGAATACTCACCCATTCTCGCCATTCAAACATGCCCCATCGCTGGCATCTAAATCATTAGCTTCAGGTGAAATCGATGGTGAGTTGATGTTGATATGAGGATGTACAAGTTTCATATGACGCAGCTAGACAGGAGAGAAATTACACTTTTTTAATCTGAATGCTCTTTTCTCACTTCTTTTGCACAAACTTACCACATTGCCCTTGTAGGAGGAAGAGTAATTACACAAATCGCAATTGTATATTTGCTGCTGCTGTTGTTGTTGCTGCTGCTGCTGCTGCTGTTGCTGTGCTTGAAGTTGCAATTGCTGTTGCTGTTGTTGTACAGCAGCTATTTGTTGTGCTAATTGCTCTTGGTTTAGCGTAGAGGCAATGCTGGGAATTTCCATGCCCTCATCCTCCAGTATGCAAGTCATGTATTGCTCCTCATTGATGTCGGTCGCCTTCTTATCGAAATGCATACGAATGTGTGTGCGCATACCACTGAAAATAAATTAGATTACTACGTTAGACTCAAACTATAATATAGAGCGTTGAATAACTATGGCACAGCGACTTATTGGCAAGTTTTGACAATTTATTGATTTCTTATTGAATTTAAATAATTTTTTTAACGAAAATATAGTTCATTTTCCTACAAAAATCATATAAATCCTAGATTGAAACTTTGTGCAAATTAAGCAAAAAAAATAAATAAATTTTCATCGAAATTTCACAAACGGGTTTATAACCAATTAAATTTTGGTATATAAAATGCAAGTTTGAAGTGACTCAAAAGTCGTGCTGAAATTTGTAATTTTTTTTTCTGACGGTCTTTTGCATTTCATCACGTAATGAATGGTCGACATTTTTTTACTTACTTAGAGGTATATAGAAGAAAACACCCAACACCGTCAGCGAAAAAGATTTTCAAAAAATTAACGCCATTTTTGAGACACTTGAGATTTAGACTTTGTTATACCAAAATTCAATGGACCATAAAACTGCATACTCGAAATTTTTCTAAAAATTCTGATTAAATAGTGAGTACCCAGGTCTGGCCAGACTGACTTTTTCGACTTGGGACGTGCATTTAACATATTTCTATTGTAGCTAACGATTTGAGCTTCCAGGTAGCTTAGAGGGTCCCGGTGGTCTAGAATTTTCAAAAAATCGATTTTCTTTTTGATATTTCGAAGAATATACTGTAAAATTTTTGGAAGGATATTCACTAGGGCGGGTCGATTTAAAAATCGCTCATGAAAATCGTATTCTAGGGATTAAAATAAGAAACTTTGCCGAAGGAACCATACCTCTAAAACGAATTCTGATGTCGCCCAATTTGGGTCATACGGGACATAGCTACAGTCATACTGATGAATAATTTTTTTGGTTTTTATATTTCAGATAAATAGAAGAGCCAAAATGGACAACACCGTCCAGATCCAATTTTTCGGAAAGGTCAACTTCAGCGCCATTTTTAAAATTATTAAAAGTAAAATTTTTTTTAAATTCTTGTTACATACAAGAAGTTAAATAAAAAGCCTGAAAAATTTAAATATCGTTTTTCATTTTTTTTTATTGTAAAGAAAAATTCCTGAAAATGCCATAAATTTTCGAGCTCTAGACCACCGGGACCCCTTAATAGAATTTAATTTTCTATCTATTTATGGACATAACCTTTTAAAAAGGATCCTCGAACATTGCAGCAAAAAGGCCAGAGAAGGATGCCCAATCGAAGGTTTTAAAAAAGGTGTCCAATGGACGGTTAAATATTTGATGAAAATTTGTTGATTTTTGTTGTTGTAAATTTTCATAAAGTTTGAAACTTTAATTTAAATGGTTTTTGTAAGAGAATGAACTATATTTTCATTATAAAACAATTATAATCAAAAGGGAAACAAATACACTTCTTCACATAAATACACTTAGTTTTATTTTAATAAGATACTAACGCGAAAATGCGAAATTTCATGTAATAATTTTTAGCCAATGTTTAAAAACAATGCACTTGTTCCTATAATTCTTTTGTAAAATTTTGATCAATCGGTCCGGAAAAACGGCTTGATGGATCGATTTAAAAATTTACAGGTTTATTAGTGGAATATTAAACTGTAAAAATCCCTGGAAACATGAGTCCCCACATTAGTATTTGTAAGTGAGCGACAGATTTTCTGAAAAACCGTAGAAAGGCGTTTTTTTGTGTTCACTTCAAAGCAACGTTAAGGGTAAAAAAAATTTATAATATTATTAAATTAAATAAGGATCTTTTAGGAAATTTATTGAACTTTCCAAAACCATTGTTCGATTTATTGTGGGGTTATTAGTTGCTGAGATAGCAATGATCCAAGATAAAATGGTCTTTTTTCGTAAAATGCGGATATCTCAGAGAGAAATGATCGTATCGCGAATTCAAAAAAAGCAAATTGAAGCTAAATAATCAAGTAAGTTGACTGTATGGCTAGTTTTAGTCGGAAAATTTTTTCCAAGCCCGTGCAATCAAAAAAAAAAGGAAAAAATTTTGAAAATTTTTGTGTCGCTCTTTAACTGACGATTACAAAATAACCGTTTATTAAAAATTTTTTTTAGTTTCACGCAGAAAAAAATGATTGTCAGGTATGGTATTTATTTGTGCTTGAAAAAAAGAGGGAGAGGAAGATTTTTTTCACACTTTCTATATTAGCGTTTTTTTCTACATCTTTGTATTTTTCTAATAAAATTTTTCACGGTTTTAATTTTATATTTCTGGCGTTATATTCACTGCACAGTGATGGCTGGCTTTTATTATCAGTCGTTATCAGTGTAGTTCGGGTAGATAAGCCAGTTTTACATATACTTACACAACTTCTTAGATTAAGATAGGTGCTGTTGTTGTTGTAGAATGTACATGTACGGGGAATGCTGCTGGAGCGGCAGTCTTTGACCGGATATAAATCCGGGTTGTCCCGGTAACGTATAACCGATTGTCGTGGAAACGATAGCTTAAGTCGTGGTAGCGGTTGCTCTACAAGGTATATCAATTGTGATTACACATAAAAAAACTCTATAAACTCTATAAACTATATGTTCCCATGAAGTGGGAAAACTGTATGCAAGAGTTATATATCTAAACCTAGCTAGATCGGTACAGTAATTTTCAACAGCATCCAGTTTCCCTGCTCTGTGTATTGCCATAAAATAGTGCTCTGTTATTATAACGACCACTGGATGCATGGAGAGACGGCCAAGGTAGGTTAGTGACTTAGACCTTTCTTCATGGACCTTTTGTCAGATTTGTCTATTCATACCACATGTGGGTTCTACACTTCATCACCTATGTGCCCTTCTAATAAAAGTTATTCTAAGCCAATGTGATGCCCACATTTCAAGCGAATCTCATAGATAGTAAACTTCTTACCGTAACGTGTTGCCCTTGTAGCAGCAGATGGTGCAACGGAATGCCTTTACTGTGCCATGCGTCTCCATATGCTTCCTATTCTCTGTGGCTGTCAAACTAACAACATCGCAAACGGGGCACTTATAGACATTATGATTGGGTACCGCAATCGCCGATGCCGCTGTCATGTTGACGTTTGTAGCGCTAGACATATGTTGCGCTCCGCTATGAGATTGTTGCAGTGCGGGCGGTGGTGGGCATGGCAGCCCTATTTCATGCACCGTCTTGCATTTGCCGCACTTATCCTTGGTCAATGGTAACTACAAAATGATTATAAAAAATTAAAGGTAAAACTCTGAATGAGACAATCAGTCGATAGTTTAAACTTACCTGCGCAGCTTCGGCTGCCGCTGCTGCAGCCGCCACTGCAGCTGCTCCAGCTGTGCCACCTCCTTTGGGGCAGTAATAGTTTTGATGAGCTCGTAAATTATCTAAAGAGGTGTACTTGATGCCACAGGCCGCACAAATTAGCTGCTGATATGCAACTGGCGCAGTCTCTACGCCGCTAGCAGCCGCACTAACTCCAATCGGAGATGTGTTTGTCACTTTCGCCTCACCGTCCCCACTATCCTGGGTGCGCGATGAGCAATAGTGCTGCTTATGCGCCAGATAATTTTCATATTTGCAAAATACAATGTTGCATTCTTTGCATTTGGAAACACCTTGCTTGACATAAATCTGCGGTTGCACTGCACTGTTTGGTCCGCCTATATTGCTGCTATTACCTCCAGTCGTCGCGCTCCCTAAAACCGGCAAACCGAGCAGTGAAGATTTTGCCACGGCGGCTGCTGCCAAATCGGCAGTTGTCGAACCACTACCAGTTGGTGAGTTATTATTTACCGCAGCCGCTGCTGCAGCAGAGAGTTTGAAAGCAAGTTCTAGATTTTGCTTGGCAAGCAGTGGATTCATTATATTTGTTTCGGAGAGTTTTAGCGCCAGATCGGCGGGTAACATGGAACGTAATGGTAAATCAAGCATATTACCGGCAGCGGCGGCTGCCACCAAAGACGCGGTCGAAACATTTACAGGTGGTGACATGGAAGATGTGCTGCCAGCACCAGAACTACGTGGGCTGATTGCGCGTCGCTTCGGTGAAGGACTCATTGAAGGGCTGTTCGGTAGTGAAGGTGCGCAAACGATCTGTTCCGGTGTGACTGTGCCACTTTCGTCCATTGACAGATTCTCCTTACTCGCCTCCAGTAAAGTTTCCATATCCATACGTTGTTGATCAGGGTCTGTGTAGGAGGATGCCGAGTGTACACGTTGCCTTTGCTGGTTGGTGTAAGAGGTGGGAGAACGACGTAGCGAGAGGTCCAATGGTGTAGATTCACTAAGAGGAAAAGTGAAAAAAGAATTTATTGAGGCATGCTAAGTAATGGATTAATATGCAACTGCTAAAAAATCGATCCGAAAATGCCTTAAATAGTAAGATTTGGTTAAGGAATGACAAAGTAATTCAGATTAATTTTTCTTAATTCCAGGACTATTATGAGCTGCTAACCGTCTAACGCATGTAGGCATTATGTATGTGAAAATTTTTCATAGGTGTGCTATTTAGCAGAGTGTTATTCGGCTCTGAGCGAATTTGACTGAATCAGATGATGGGGTGACGTCACTTGGGTTGTATTTAACGAAATTAAGCTTGTGTTAGTGGTATACGGAAAAAATTAAGCAATGATACTTTGCTGCCGTCTGAACACTGACTGATTCGACGAGTGTATGAATATGTATTTGGACGAGTATTAATTACTTCAAGCTACTGATGAAATTTACCAGCTGTGTGATATTGTATTTAATCCTGCTATATCCGCAGGTGTAGCAAAAAAGTGAGAATCTTAGCCTGATGAGAGCAGGACACCTAGGAAGAAGGTGCTGAAATAATTCCGCCTCATCCTCTAGACAGCTTCTGCAGAAAGGACTTGAAGGAATCCCAAGTCTCACTGCATGGATACCTAACGGACAGTGTACGATAAGGATATCCACCAAATTCGAGAGCTGCGGCTTTATCAGCCTCTGAAGTTTTCTCGAGCGCCCCTCGCGACTTTGCACGTTTCGCACTAACCCAGCGCTCGTTGCGTTGACCCTAGGACCACAGATTCTCAAGGGAACCCCAATCCTCTCATTTCGCGATGAAACCATTTCCAGGGTCCCCTGTCTTGCCAGCGAATCAGTCCAGCAGTTTTCATCTGTGCCACTGCGACTAGAAACCGAAATGAGCTTTTATCGAACTATTCGGATGCCGTCGAGAGAGAAGTCAAACAACGAGGCGAGAGCCCTAATTACCGCATCGCTGTCGGAATAAATATTTACTAAATTCGAGCTTGATGAGGAGCTCCTCGCAGAATACTCCTGAGAAGTATCGTTATACCGTTGTAATTTCTTCTCCTACTTGCATTCTTGTTCGTATTTTCAAATTTCGCAACTTATCCAGTGTAGCGTTCACCTCCCCAATGGCCACAATCTTGTATTCTATTATTTTTGGAAAACAATCTACGGTGCTTCAGTTGGAGCTCCAGCTCAGAAGCGCTTTTGGTCTTCAAAGTATAAGATGTTTTCAAAACTTCTAGGTACTTACCGTGCCCCCTCTTTTCGCTTTGGTGTTGATGTTCCACTTCTCTCCAAATTACATCCAGCATTCTTTTCGGCCAGCAGTGTTTCGCTGTTACTGCTGGGCAACGAAGGTTGACGTGGTGGCGCCGGCGTTTCGACATTAGACATTTGTGAGGCTGCCGCTGCTGCTGCTGAGTTATTATTACTTGTTGCTACGCTGGGGTTCAGTCCGCTCATATTCAAAGCCGTGGCTACTGGTTTCAAATTGCCATTATCCAACATATAGCAGGTATTGTCAGGCTGTGGAATGCCCGCCGATACTGAGGTGCTGTAATGGGCGAAAGAGTAGTGAGTTTAAAAAGAAATGCTTTTAAGCTTGAAATCGAGAATTTTGTGCCATGCAGTCCGTACTTACAGTGGTCCTGGTATCCAGCTGGCAGCGCGTATTAATGAGCAGGGAATTATCAATATTGGATTGGTGGGCAATGCCAAAAATGGTTGCGGCGGCGTGGTTTGCAAAGATGCGGCAGCAGCAGCAGCCGCCGCAGCGGCAGCAGCGACCATAGCCGGTGTTGGTGTTTTCGTGCGCGTCTGTGGGCTGATGGCGGCTGCACCCGTTGGCGCTTTTATTGCATTAGCAGTGCTAACCTCCAGCTTAGGTGTTAGTTGCCTGTAATGTAAAAGATATTAATGACGATTGAGGATTCCTTAATTTCCTGTTGCGCTTACCCTTCAGTACGCCGTGAACTGCAGTAATGCAACTTATGCGCGCGATACGTCTTTATATTATTGAATCTTATATCACAATCACTGCAGTAACGATCCGTTTGCTTAAAAAAGAAGAAGAGAAAAAAATATATAAAATACTTATTCCGATAAATCCCATTTTTGGGTGGAACTATTTTTTTTTGGTGTCGTCAACCAACAACTGACTCACTTGACTAGAAACGCCCTCCTCCAGCGCGGCTGCCCCGTTTAATGGTGGCGCGTTGCTGCTATGGGCCGGCGATGTTTGATGCATGCGCATATGTCTATTCAGGGAGACCTTCTTGTCGGCGCTGTAGGAGCATTGTGTGCACGCATATTGTTTTCCAGTCTTAATGGCTTTAGTGTTTGGTTCGCCACTCGTGTTGCCCGCACCGGCACCGCTGGTGCTACCCGATGTGCTGGCGGCGTTCGCGTTCATGCCGGCACTTTTCTCAGCTATTACCGTGGAGAGTGAAGCGCCATCGCTTTCCATGTCCTTGTTGCTGCAACAGTAGGAGTGACCATTAATAGCCAACAACATCTTAATATGCGTTCAGAAGCAGCATCCCCGCCTGCATTCATGATAAGTACTTACCGATGCGAGCAATAGTATGCTTGATGTGCCTCCAACGTTGATGGCGAGCTAAAGTGGATGCCACATGGCAAGCACATGAACAACTTCAAACGTGGCGTAATTTCTGTGGCTGTGGCTGGTGGTGGTGCGGCTGCAGTCGTTTTCAGCACCGGTTCCACCACACTTACCCCAGGCGCATTCATCAACGTTTCTAGGTCTTCTTGCTTGGTAAGCGCCGGTGGTGGTGGCAGTTGTGCCAGCCGATTTTTTGTTTGCGTTTCTTCGTGTAAAACTTTAAGATCTCTTGCATCCGGCTTCAAGGCTGGATCTGAAGCCAGTAGCGCATTCAAGCGTAACTTTGGCATTATGCTTGTTGGTGACGATACGGGTGGTGTACCATTACCTGCCGGTTCGTCCTTATGCGGGCTGCTGCTGACCGGACGCTTGTCATTTGAATTTGATGAAGTTGATTCGATACTCATGTGCTTTTGTTCTTGAAGTTTCTCAGGTTCTATATTTAATTCGATTTTGCGTTCCGTGGATTCGTTATAAGTGTGAAATGTATCGGTAGAATTCGACTCATTCGATGCCATTGTACTCGGTGGACGACTTACTTCATTTTCTACTCTTATAACGGGTGATATTCGATTTGTAGTTGGAGTAGATATTCGAACGTAGCCTTCTCTTGTGCCTGTGTCGTCTTCCATTTCGATGTCAGTCTCTTCGTGTCGATGATCATCATTCTCTAAATGATGTTGATCATCTGATAGGTCGGTGGGACTCAGATCTTTGGAATCTGAAAGATGAAATCGAATACGAGAATTACGGTGAACTCGCACTTTACTAGTAAATCAAGTACTCTAGTAATAAATTTTTGAGAAATATATGAAATAAGCTGCCAATAAACAGTAAAGAAGATGTATTCTTGTACTTTTGTTGAATGGAATGGAATTAACCAAGGCGAATCTATTAAAGGTGACAATCAAACATGCAAAGCATTGTTGTTGGTCTAGTGCCACCACTTTTAATGAATGCGCCTTGGAATGTACTGAATAATGTGAAATTAGGAATATTGTATACTATCATCAATTACAGAAACGCAGAATGTTGACGGCAAATGTTTTCGTTCATTTCTGTAACGCAGTAATTAAAGGAAAAACTTGCTCTTAACCAAAAAATGCCAAGGTTGGTATATGCAGTTGGTCAAGAAAACATTTTTATGAGGGGGGAAAGATGTTTTGTTCAGTTTTTCTGTCATAAACAATTTGCTGGAGAATTTAACAAACACCCACCTGAACTTAACCTCAAATGTTAATACTCTCCATTTTAGATTTGTATATCTCTAATAGTTTGGCTGACGCTGTAATCGAAAGTGTTATGGAAAGCTGCTCATAAAAACCATCTGGGGCGTGGAGGCTGCATAAAACTGCCAAATAGTCCATATTGAGAAGAACTAGATGAGTTCGTCTCAACCTCTTAAGGTCACAACAGCTTGCCGGTAAATAAGTCTTCAGCATAGTCGCCTCCTTGAATATTCGGAACGTTGGCGCACGTTTTTTATGAGCCATACTGTTTCACAATTCCATTTTACGAGCATACTAAGAGACCTGTTGTGTACAATTTCGGTCAATAGAGAGCTGACTTTCTTATGCAATTGAGCTCTCTTTACTATTTCGAAACTACTCAAAATTTGAGAAGCAACTCGGCTCAACTGTTTAAGCTTCCAACACCAAGAATGACAACAATTTTATGCTTCATGATAGAGAAATTGAACAAGTCGAAGATTTTACGTACCTAGGCAGTGTAATATCTGCTGGGAATAGTGCGAGAAGCCATAACTTGGCTAGAATAAATAAAGCAACTGGCGCATATACTCAGCTGCGCCAAATCTCTGACTCATCACAAATATACTTCCAAACAAAAATGAGACTATTTAAATCAATTCAGTGGCTCAATAAAGAACTTGGACGCCCAAGTGATATAGTTTAAAATAAAAAAAAATAATAATAAAAAAATATATATTAAAATGCAAATCTAATGCGTTTATGTGTCACATTTATTTTCGTTCTTCAAGCGCATTTTTCAAAACTACCAAAAACATAAACAAACTTTAACTAATTCGTACAGAGAAAATACAAACATAAAAACTTAGCAAAACTCGCACTTTTATATAAAGTAGAGTTAGGCAAACCTCCTGAATATACCACCGCTGCCTTAAGATTAAAAGGTATATCTGAACTTAAAAGTGGGGATATGAAAGGACATTTAAAGATCTTGGAAGACTTCCTACATAGTCCCATTCTTCATAGGGATGATATACTATCACCCAAACCAATACTCTTCAGGAACTTCCAAGTTATAATTAATGAACGAACAGACTGGAGAACTAACTCTATCACATTGAAACCTGGCTCCCAGCTATGGTTTACTGATGGATCCAAATTGGAAAATGGTAGAACAGCGGCAGGAATCAATGGGCCCAAATTCAAAAAATCGATTCCGATGGGATCCTACCCAACAATATTCCAGGCAGAAATACATGCCATTGAAATTTGTGTGAGAGAATGCCTTAGCAGGAAAATGAGAGGTACTCACATCTACATACTTTCAGATAGCCAAGCGGCTCTAAAAGCCCTTCTATCAACAACTATCACCTCTAAACTGGTAAATGATTGCCTAAACCTTCTCAACACGTTAGGAAACCTCAACATAGTAACACTATGCTGGATTCCGGGACATGAAGGACATGAGGGAAATGAAATGGCTGATGACCTTGCAAAACAAGGAGCCAATATGCAACTTACTGGTCCTGAGCCTTTCTGTGGACTGACAAAAGGCTACATTAATGAATTCCTTAGGAAATGGGACGAAAGAAAACTTGCCGCACACGGGCTAAACTGTGCCGGTCAGCGTCAAGCCAAACTATTCCTAAGTCCCAACAAAGGAATATCTGACAAACTTCTCTCACTAAACAGAGTAGATCTGCGTCTTTTAACAGAATACCTTACAGGTCACTGCAGCCTGAGGTACCATCTAAATAATATTGGTCTATCTGAGACCAATGTCTGCCGCTTTTGCGAAATGGACATAGAAAGCTCAGAACATGTGCTTTGTAAATGTCCTGCGTTGGGCAGACAGAGACTTCACCACCTTGGTGGTATCGTAGTATCTCCATGCAATCTTTGGAACAACAAACCCAAAATTGTGCTAAAATTTTTAAAAAGCCTAAAACTCTAGGGTTACAAAATAGGCCTTTCACAATAGATCAGCTCTGGTCGCAGTGCGTAATGGCCTTCTAATAATAATAATAGGCAAACCTAAATCCAATCAATGTTCTCCATTATATCAACAGCTCTGGCTGGCTGTAGATATCTGCCTGTTGGAGGCCTCATAATGGTATCAAAACGGCGCTTTAGTGCTACTCGAGTAGTGCCAGACTGGCACTTCAACCATTTTATCTACTTAACTAGAGTTAGGCAAGTAATATTTAAGAAAAAACCATATACATAATTAGTATTTAGTCGGCAATGCTTCATTTTTCCCCCATAGCATTCTTGACATTGACCAGCTTCTTACATGTCAAAGGATCTATTTTCTCCCACTCTCCTTTCATAACATCTTCTAGGCCTATCTTGTTTCTAATAACATGCTTTTTCAGTTGGTTTTCCAAATGAGTATAGAGATTGTGGAAGTGTTTAAAGTACTTCAGGGCGGTTGTACATAAGCCATCATGACGGACATCAAGTGCCTTATGCTGGGGATCGTTGTCTTGATAGTACTGGAAATTGTCCTTAATTCCCAATTGTTCAGCACTTTGGACCAAATTTTCTTTCATAATTGTTAGATATTGTTTGTGATCCATATTGCCGTTAATGAAGCACAAATTTCTGGTACCAGCAGCGGACATTCAACCCCATACTATTACCGACACACCCCCATGTTTAACTGTCGGGCGTAAGTTTCTTTCCAGGAACTCTTCATTATGTTAAATTTGCTTTCCTCTGCATATAAAACGTGTCTCCAGAGCTCGAAATCCTTATCTCCATGACGCTTTGTGAATTTATTCTCTTGCGTGTTGGTTAATCTCGTTGATGAAAGGTTTTTGGTGCTACTCTTCAATTATAATTATTCTTTCGCAACGCTAGGTGTATACTTTCGGGGTTGCAGTTAATACTAGGCTAGTGTGCGACTTCTGTTGCGCATTAGGAGCGCTTAAACTTGGATTTTCGCGATACTCAGAACTCTGATACCAATATAAGTTTTCCAAAGATCTTAAAATCTCAATTTTGATATAGCACATTAAAAAAAAAACAACGCTTCACGAGTTCGAACGTCATTTTTAAAATCGAATTATGATATACCCTTGGCTTCTTCAAATTTATGGTATATACGATAATGCATTGCTTTTGAAAAAATATCGTTGAAAAGGGTAAAATCCACGCTACTAAACATAATCCCAGCAGCACCATGGGACGTCAGAAACTCAAACATACACAGAGATATTCAAATACCTATGGTCGATGATAAAATAGAAAATAACAGAGAGAAATACAGACCCACCCGAACTCTTTCCCTACTGCTCTCGCACACATAATCGGCATTTCATGTCTAGAACGAAGAGATCGCGCCACGTTAGATGCAGATATGTATGTAGATCAAAAATGGGCTAACAAGCAGCTAAATTAGATGAAGATTTGAAAACTTACTGCTAGGTTCCAATTTAGTTATAAGCGATGTTCATAAAACAACAATTCTTTAACTACTAAAAATTCTAATACACAACATTTTTAAAGAACTAAAAAAACTCTTTAACTACTACAAAAATTCTAAGACAACATTTTTTTAAGAACTAAAAAAACTCTTTAACTACTACAAAAATTCTAAGACACAACATTTTTTTAAGAACTAAAAAGAACTCTTTAACTACTACAAAAATTCTAATACACAAAAATTTTCTTAAAGAACGAAAAAAATCTGTAACTACTAAAAAAATTCTTTAACTATTAAAAATTCATTCTAATGCTCAAATTTTTTTAAAAAACTAAAAAAAATTCTTTAACTACTAAAAATTCTAATACACAAAATTTTTTAAGGAACTAAAAAAATTCTTAAACTACTAAAAAAAATCTTTATCTATTAAAAACTCATTTTACTACACAACAATTTTTAAAGAGCTAAAAAAAATTCTTTACCTACTAAAAATTTTGATACACAAAATTTTTTAAAGAACTAAAAAAAATTCTGGATAAACGTTGGGAAATTTATAGTACTTTAAAATCGTTTGCGAGTTCAATACGCCTTGATTATCTCCCAATACTGCCACTCAAAAACATTTATCCGCACATTTCTGCTGTCAATATTTCACCGTAGACAATCGGTTGCGCTTGCAATTAAAAATATTCACGACTCTCATAGCTTATTAAAAACGCAATCTTGACTTATCGAAGTTGAAATCAACAAGAAAAAAATGTGTGCCCATTCATAAGCTTTGTTCTTCGGTTGGGCTTATCGACACAGCAATATCGCACACAAAGACAAAATTCCTGGAAATCCTATTTACAGAAAGCAGCCAAAAGTCATGTATGTACACGTGCATGTTTGTATGTATGTATGGACGAATAAGCGAATCGAGCAGAACGGATTAGATGAAGAAGAATTGTGCACAGACACACACACAACTCAGCAGACAAACAGTTTGGGTAGAAGCAGTTTCAGAAGAAATTCTGACTGACCATAGACTACGCAACTCCAAATAGTATGTATGTATGCATGTATGCACGCTTGTATATCTGCACGAGTACTTATGTGTCTATGTATTTGAGTATGTGTCAAATTGACCAAAGGTTAACAATTATTATCCAACAAATTGTCAGGCGTGGAAACCGTCGCCGACACAGAGCCGACAGCAACGGGGAATAAGTAAATTGCGGAGCACTGAAAATGAATAGGAATGATGTTGAGAAGGAGTAGTAAATGTGTAAGTACTTATGCTAGTGAAGGAAGTTGCACAATGGCTTCGCTTTCGGGAGTGAAGTGTAGACGTATGGACGCTTGCTTGCAACAAACAAGAGATGCTTGCAAATCCTATATAAGATGCTTGTATGTACAGTGGAGGGATTTTTTTCGGTAGTTTCTGTGCTTAAGCAGGCAGGTGAAATGGTTGAAGTGCCAGTCTGGCACTCCTCAACTACATATATTTGAAAACCCAATCTTCCTCCTCCGACTATATTAGAAAATCCAATATTTTGTTTTCTTTATCTTCAGATAGCCTTTGTTTGCATTTATGGTGCACCTTGATGTCGTCCTCCTATAATTTCATGAGAAGCTTGTTTTTTGAGTACTTACCGAGGGTTTTTACAGTACTTTCCGAGGGTGCTTTAATGTTTCTTGTCCACAGTGCGCTACGAATTCGAGACCAGCCGAATTGTAATTACCTACAAAACCACTCGGCTGTGGGTCAGTGGAAAGAAAACCAAAATCGGTTCTATTACAAAAACAAAAAGCTTCAACGTCTAAAAGTCTAACGACGCTGCAAATGCACTAAAGTGGGTAAAAAACGAATATAAGCAACACTCGAAAAGATACAAAACGTATTGAAAAAACAAAAATTGAAAAACTTCAGCGCTCTTTTGCCACTTACTTGCTCGGGAGGTCATGCTGGCCAGCGGAAAATGATTAGAAAAGCGGCTGACATCTGATTTGTATGTTACAAAATATTATAACGACCGTAGATGTGCGCAGCGATAAAGAAACAACGACGCTAAGATGTGACAAGAGAAGTTGCGCACCAAAAACCAAAGCTTCGAAACTGTTGAAGCGCTGTGCGTTCATGTGTCGCGTATGTAGATACGCATTTGATATGACAGTTGCGATAAGAAATAGAAAACAAAACACAAAAAAATCAACTACATCCAAAAAAGAAAGATAAGAGAAAAAAATCATGTGTGTAACGCTGAAACCAAAAAGTGACCATCAGCGCGCCGCCAATGTGGCACGCAGCATTTGTGGAGTAGAGCGGCTTTAGTGCGCCGCGCCAGCAAAGGCACTGGGCTTACTTGGCGCGCGCAATCTCTGTCGCTATCGGCCGGCCAACTAGCTGGGCAATCAAGCACAGGTTGTATTGGCATTACGAATTCAATGGCATAAAAACAGCAACAATAAAAGCGCATTTTTTACCACCTCTTTTTGCGCGTCCATACATATTTTAGCACAGTGTGTGTTGTAGCGCTTGCGCGTTGACCTGTCAATTTGTAACTATTGAAATGTCAGCACTTTGCATTAACTGCAACTTATATTCTGTATCTGCATAATCACGCGCTGCCACAGCAACAACAATAGTAGCGGCGTATTGCACCAAAGGCGTGTGCGCACGTCCATTGCTCACTGGACATTGGTCGTAATTGAGTGCAAGGCGCATTATTGCAGCGGCGCGTTTTGTTGCACCAGTTTGAACTGCGGCGCGCCGCCTCCACTAACCGCACTTCGGCACTTCAGCGCATTGAACATGGGTTTAGTTGTATGCATGTGTCCATCATCGATTTTGTATGGTATGGAATTTGCTGCTGTCAATGGTGATTGTTGCTCGTTTGTTTCTCGCATCGCCTCAGTGCCATAATACCAAGTTTGGCTGTTGCAGTGTCACCTCGACTTGCCATATTTGAAAAGGTACACATGTAGCCAATTCAATGGGATCAAATGTGTGTGTATGTGTGGATATGTATTTAAGTAAGTATGGGTACGAGCATATGACGGCATTTGCAAGTGCGCTATTATGCAAAATAAATTCACACGAGTAAACGGGAACCCTGAGTGGCCTTTTTTGGGAGATTTTATACTTATCTTCGATAAGTATTGTTTTGCGTTTTTTTTTTCATCACATTCTTCAATAACTAGGCGTGTGCTTGTTTTTAGTATAGTTCATACGAGGTGTGGCAATTAGTTCCGGGAATGTAAATAGTGTTTTTTTTAACTGCAAGAGAATTATCGATATCGATAGCTGTGGTTTGACAGTTGAGGGTGGCTAATTCTGTTGATATTTCTGCTCAGTAAGGTTTTGCAAGTCGTTCGCAAATTGTTAGCGAAGTTCATAGAAGTGCTCCGTCCATTTTACGTGCGCTTCACGCCGGCATCATCGGTCCTTATTTCGTTCAAAATGAGCAACTAGTTGCCGCTACGGTGAATGGCGAGCACTATCAGGCCATGCCAACTGAATTTATATTTCCTAAAATTAATCAGCTAAACAGCGACGAAATTTGATCCCAACAAGACGGCGCAACTTGTAATACAGCGTACTTAGCAATCGATTTATTGGACTGATCGAATGGACCATGTAACTCGAAGCCGCTGCGAACATAAGCCGGATATAATACAAAAAATTAATGCCATGAAATTATCTGCCAAATTATAATTAAAAAAAAATGCTCTTAAAAAACATGCGATAGTTGGAGTTGGAGAATTGGCAACGAAAAACTTTGAAAAATCTGCTCCTCCATTGAGTGAGGCTAATAAGCAATTACTCAGAACTACAGGCCAGCTCTATAGCTATAGACGGAGCTAAAAGTTCTATTCACTTTTTATTTCATTTATTAAAACGCGTTTTCCACGCGGTCTCGCCAGATTTTGCTTCATGACGCGCTAGTCTATTTTTCGCCTCTATCATTGTGTGTTAGTTTTTGGCGAAGGAAAACAACGTTGCCACACCCACACCCACACCCACACCGACACTTTTTTCCCAAGGTGAAGTCAAATATAAAATAATACTCATTATGGTAGCGCACAGCGACTTCAGTGGAACTTTTAAATCGCCAGTTTGCCAAAAGATTAGTCGATGTTCAAACGCTGTGGATCTTTGTCTGAAACAAGGTGCCTCCTATAGTAAGAACCACAAAGGCAGAACTGCGATGGCTTTAACACGAAAGAAAACCCACAAAATTCTTAGGATTGCATCAAATTCCGCTGTTTCAACAGTAAAAATTCAAGAAATGAACAATGCTACAGTTAGCAAATCCACCGTTCGAGGGGCTATTCTAAAACCGGCACATCTGAAGTACACAAATTACAAAAAAAAACACCTTTGAATAAATTTCGTGGAGAACACAGCTTCGATTTTGCAAGGGACCACACGGCTTGGAGTTCTGTTACAAATAACGATCCCGCTGAATGAAAAAACGTAGCATTTAGTGACAAAAAGTAGTTCAATCTGGATGAGCCGGATGTATATAATTACTACTTTCAGGACTTAAGAAAGGAGAAAAGGTATGATACTTGAGTCGACATCACAGTCGTGAAGGGGGTGTTATGGTGTGGGGAGCAATATCGCACTATGGCGCGTTCGAAGTGAAAATTGTAGGCTACAAAATGAGAGGAAACAGCTATAAAGATCTGTTAGAACCATCATTTCCCGACAAACATCAGAACCTATTAATTGGATCCTTCAACAGGATAATGCACCTATACACACTTCAAGTGTGGTCAAAACTTGGATTGCGTCCCAAAACTTTAAAACTTTAGCATGGCCACCGTATTCCTCGGATTGACGTTGGCTGGCTCGTATGGTTTATGAGAATGGGAAACGAATTGAAAACCAAATGCTTTAGTTCGAATTATTAAAACGGTCTGGCCTGAAATTTCATTAGGCCATCTGGGGAATTTGTACAAATCCATTCGTCAACGTATTTACGAAGTAATTTATAAACAATGTGGCAGCAAAAACTATTCAGCTTTAAATAGTAAATGTAAATAAGACAAAATTTCCAATATTTGCCATTATTTTTTCTTATTTGGTTAGAGCCTCCATTGAAGTGAATCAATAAATCAAGCACCGAATTAGCTCTGTTGAAGTTTTACTGCTGGGAAATACCGTTAGATGGAATAATATTATATTTTGATGGAAGTTTATTTTTGAGCAAAGTACAGTCTTCACTTGAATTATCCGAATACAATGGATTACTAGATCGAATACGGTTATTTTAAGAACCATTTTCTTCCTTAAAAATTATTGCTTTTAATCAAGTGAAGCGGACTGTATATATAGGGTCCGGCACTCAAAGTGTAACCAATTAAAAAGGTTATGAATTTAGTTTGGAAAATTACTTTTATTCAACTCAAAGTAAAAAATGTGTGAAAATAATACAAAATTAAGGATAAATTTACTTTTTGCTCGATATGACCACCTTTTGCCTTGACTATGACCTTGAGATGGTCCGGAAACGAATCGCAAGCTGCCCGAATGTGACTTGCAGGCATTTTGGCCCACTCGCGTATAATGGCTTTTTTCAGCGCCTCGGGACTGGTAAATCTTTTAGTTCGAACCTTGCTTTCCCAAATGGCCCAAAGAGAATAATCCATCGAACTTGCGTCTGACGAATTTTAGAGCCATTGTGTGCACGTTATGAAGTTCGGAACGTTGTGTTTTAGCCATTCTTGGTTCTCTCGAGCTTTGTGAGATGGTGAGACGGTCTTGTTGAAACATGGTCTGCTACCGAAATGTTTGTCCTCCCAAGGCTTCGGAACAACCTCCAGAATACTTTTATGATAATATTTCGCATTTACCTTAACGCCAGACTCCATAAAAACGATTGGAGAGCGCCCATCTGCGGTTATAGCGGTCCAAACCATTACCTGTAACGGGTGCTGCCTCCTGGTGGCCAATCGATGACTCAAATTCTCATATGAACGGTCGGCCAAATAAACCCTATCGTTTTTGGGAGTTTACGAATTACACAATATGAAAAATTTTCTCGTCAGAAAACACACTGCTTGGAAAATGGCCGCTTTCGGCCAAGCAAAGCAACTCCTTCGCTCTCTCAAGTCTGACTTGTTGCTGCTTTGGTGTGAGATCATGTGCCTTGTGGTTCTTATAAGGCTTGACTTTGAGATCAAAGTGGATGGATGCTACGGTCAGATATTTTCAGTTCTTTCGCTATTTGATTGGCTCTTCGTCGGGGATTTCGCTCAAGTCACTTCTTCACTTTTTGAACCATTTCACGTGACGTTGCAATGTTTTGATGACCACCTCCATGACGTTTCGCGATACTACCAGAATTATAGTAACGAGTAATGGTGCGATAAACAAAATCTTTATTTGCTTTAAGGTGCTCGAGCTCACGAACAATCGCTGGTTGTGATTTTCCAGACAAATATAATGCAGTCCCACTATTAAGTTTGAAGCCCATTACTGATTTTCTTTTTTCGGGTTTACTCTCGGCAAAATGCTTGCGCGCGTTTGTAAACAATACTCTGGACTGTTATTTAGCCAACTAACAGACAGCTGATGCATGTGCACTTCGAGTGCCGGACCCTGTATATAAGTAAGTGAACACCCCCTGTAGGTGGAAAGTTGTGGGCCAAAGTGAGTCTTTGGATACGAAAGGCGAACATAATTAAATGTGGGCGACAGCTTTCCCATCAACCACCTTTCTGACCACCTCGATGAAGCGAATTTCGCATGTTAGAAGGATGTTTCTTGCTTTTTTTTGTTTTTGTTTTGCCTTAAACAGTGGAACAAATGATTTGCATTCTTTGTAATTCTTTGTAACATCAAATGCTCCGCAGTACATTTAGTTAACATAATCAGCTTCAATAGAAATGGCACTTCATTGAAAAGAGTAACAAATAAACGGAGAAATCGAAGCAATGGGAATAAGAAAAATATCTTCAAAAAGAAAAAAATTAAACATGAACAGATGCACGAATAGTGATTTATGCATGTTACCACAAAGAAACACCTCATCAACGGATTGAGATAAAAACCGACAGTAGGTAAGCAAAAAACGAATGCGAAAATAAACTGCAAATAACCGCAAGCAACAGCCACCTTTCTTGTCTTTCGGTTTTTGTTTTAAATCAACTTGAATTTATTTACACCATACCAACAAAGCGGGCGCTCTACCTCATTTACTGCAGCATCAAATTGAACGTCAAAGCGGCGTAGCACGTCAACGCTTCATTAAATCATCAAACAAAGAATTTTAGCATAACGAAATCACTTAACTCAATTACAAAAACATTAAAAAAGAAAACATGTTGCATTAAAAAAATAAATAAAATAAAATAAAAAATAAAAAAATAATAAATAAAAGAAAAAGTGGTCTTGCAAAAGATCGACTGGCAACAAGCGATTCATTGGTGGTCGGCAGCTAAAGCGTTACACGCTGCAAGCAAAGCGTGAAGGAGTTGCTTTTTTGATTTACGTTGTTGCTCTTGTCAATTGTGTTATTATTGTTGTTGTTGTATTTATTGTAACTCGTGCCCTCTTTTTGTTTTGCTTTTCAGCCTTTGGCCGCAACAACGAACTACCTGTAACAATAAAACTCCGCTTAATAAGGCAACAACAAACTGTCAACAACTCACGCAAGAACAACAAAAATAATCATACATACAAACAAGCGCTAATTGCAAACCAATTTTGGGTATTTAGACTCGCAACGCGTACCCAAATCAAGTTCAAGCCCCAACCCGATTGCAGCTCAGCACAAGTGCGTTCGCTTTGTTGGTGGCAAGTAATGTTTATTGTGCCACCAAAAGCGCAAATAGACCGCGTGTGTGCAACATCGGAGAACAGCATGAGAATTCCGATGTGTGTGAGTGAGTGTGTCCAGCAAGTGGATCAACAGCAGCTGCCCAGCCGTGAGCCTTCTGTTAGACTCGTTTGTTGGCTAGCGGCCTCGAAAATTTATACACTTGTTGAAAGATGCGTACGAGTATGTGCGCGTTACTTGTATATATGTATGTGTGTGTATATGAATATTGAATTATACATGTATGCATGTATGTATGCATGTATGCAGGTACATCTTGTCGCATTCTCATCGCGCGAAACTTGTTCGCCTCGTTTGCCACTTGACCACCACTACTTTTGGGCCTAATTGGTGGGTAATGACGTGTTGTACATGGTTGCAAGTTGCCTGCCACTAGCATTGTCCGCCTGTTGCCTGTTGCTTGCTACCCGCCGCCTGTCGCCTGCCGCCTGCCGTCAATTGTCGGCCTTTTTATGCCAACTATGCACTTTTTACTTTTCTTGCACGCCTGTCGACGCAACAAACAGCCAAACAGCCAAATATCCAAACAAGCTAAACAACATTCCGTCCAGCCACGTTAAATCTTCTACTCCTTTGCGGAACGGTGAGGATGTTTTTGTGTGTTAAATGCTTGTTAAATGTTTTATTGGCGCATTGTAGTCGCGCTCGCATCAGCCACACAGTCGGCCGACCGGCCAGCCAGCCAGCCAACCAACCAACCAACCAGCTAGCCATCCATCCATCCAGTTATTTTGCCATCGGTGTGTATGTTTATTGGATCATAGCTGCGCTTTTTGTTGTAGCGCGTGCGTCTTGTTAGCAGTGTGTGGCATGTACTCTTGTTTTTGTTCATGTTCGCATCTCACATTGTACGGTGTGGTGGCACCTTTGGCAAGGACAACACTTTATTGCCGGTACAACATAATAATAATAATAACAATAATATTACGGTGTGTCTGTGTTTGTGCGTTATTTGTTCGCCCCTTTTCACATTCACTTACTTTGGCGGCACTGCTGCTGTTGTCCGGCTGCCAATTGGATGGGTGGCACAATTCGTAATTGTTTATGGTTAATTGAAGCCATTTAGTGGGACAGTCGTTTGGTATTATTATTTTGTTATTTTTTTTTTTTTTTTGGTTTACAATTTAGAGTCTGTGATAGCGCAGTTTAGAAAAAAGACGTTTGGTGAGTTTCAAAAGACTCAAAACAGGTTTCTGTCTGGGGTGGGTAACAGTTAGGGTAGCTACAAAAGAGAAAGAGGGAGGAAGTGCAATGTTCATGCGTAAGTGTTTATATATATTTTTTCTAAGTCTCCTGACACACCTTTTGGCGTGATAAGTGGTGGGGTAGCACTAGCGATGTGAAATTTTGGGATTTTACCGATCCCGAGATTTTCAGGGTTTTTTTGTGGTTTCGCGATCGCGGGAATGTCCCGAAATTTGAAGTGATCTAATTTTTATTGATAAAAAAAAGTTACATCGATACACCCCACGGCACAATGATAGCACATCAACAGTTCTTGCCAGTTTAATTACTTACAGCCGTCCTGATCTCCTCGTGGAGCATAGAGTCTGTTTTTCCACCTTCAGAGAAAAATGGAATAAGTATCCTCTGATTGGTTTCACGCTCAACTACGTGCCATACGTAGTAATGCAGATTATAAAGTTCTAGCGCGTTAGGCGGACATAAGTTCGGTGTTATGTGGTCATGGAAATTTTCAGCCATCAACTCTTGTGTTGTCATCGCTTTGTGTGGAGAAGTAGCGTCTCGCTAAAAGATGTATGAGGTGTCACCGCGTACACTATTAATCCAGGGTTTCACTATTGTCTCTAGAACTTCTATATATGTATATAGCAGAATTCACTTGAAATCATTGATTAAATAAGTGCGCTGTCAAGACTAGACTTCATGTGAAACCGTAAGCCAATGGCTGGAAACTTCGTGTGCATGACAGAAGGAAACTATATAGGATTGGAACATAGCCATCTGCACATTCTGGTTGGTTTTCAGGTCTTGTTCAAAATTTTGTTCGTTAGAAAATGTTATGGCAGGCGCATCAGGGCGTTTAGTTTTGATTGGAGGGCGTTAAGATTGGATAACTCATTGTTCTCGTGATTGCTTCGATATGAGCTATCTCCCGCGCATAATGTAGGATTTATACCGGAGATCTTCATGGATAACTAGAAGAATAAGACTCTCAGAAGCTCCCTCGAAGGGCCATCATTGATTTTGAAAGGTCTTCGTCACTGATTACATTTTTACTTTTACTTTACATTACGTTACATTTTCGTTTCTTGGGTAAGGATGCCAACCTTGCGAAACCCCGCATGGGATAGGTACTAGAAATTTTAGGCTAACCAGTCATGAGCGTTTGGCACATTTATATAGCGAGCCGCATGCTACATGACCGACACCAGCCCACATCCGCATTATGGACAGATGTTGCCTCTCTCGTTTGTTTCCCCCTCGATTTACTATACCAGCGTTGGTTACACGATCGTTCAAAAATGTGCTAGAGCTTTTCCACGGGTAGATGAGATGGTCTTATTTGGGATGTGTGGACATTGTATGCTATCTGGAAACAAGCTACCTATGAATTACTCTTGAAAAGATAGATGGACCTCGAGTTAGATCAGTGAGTGTTGAGCGATAATACTAATACGACAACAAATTGCGAAGTCTTTCGGGTCTTCTAAGACCTACACAGCCGCAACTCTAGTTGGTGTTGGATGTCTTATCCGTGTACTATTCGATGGATATCCATGCGGTGAGCTTCAGCATAACTTCAAATTTCTTTTTCTATTTGCACTGGTCCAAGTATGTTGAGGTGGAATAATATCAATATCTATTTCTCAGCTACACTGTTTTCACGAGGTTTAGATTCAGGTATTTTGTCTTTTCCTTTTAATAAGTCTGAGAAATTAATACGCCGCCTGCGGAATTTTTCCATTAATCATATTCAATTTTTTATAATTCATAATTTGTAATCGGAAGAACGAAGCAAAACAAATTTCTTTTTTCGATTTTATGATGTGGAAATTCAACAGTATATATTAAAAATCAATGCAAAATTCAAATTAAGTTTGTAAATCGAAGAGTCGCTAGGCTGATGACCGATATTTTTCACGGGTTCGCTGCTCTATTTGAATATAATTCTAAAAGTTATAGGAATCCCGCTATGTAACTTTCAGGGACTACTGAGCATAGTTTCAGCTGTTAATAAAAAATAAGAAAAAAATCTGAGAGGTGTATTTCAAAAATAATTAAAAATAGAGCAACAATTTTGAACAAAAAATTTAATTTTTTTCCAAAATTAACTAAAAAATGTTTGATTAATTTTTATCCAAAATGTATTAAAAAAATTTTTTGATTAATTTTTTTCCAAAAACATGTTTTTTTAAGTATATTTCAAGCTACCAAAAAAAGTCTAAAAATGTTAACAATAACCGAAGATATTTCACTTAAAAAACTTTATATATACAAATATTTTCAAGGCTGAATAAATCACAAAGTTATTAATTTTTTCCAGTTAACTCCTTATTATACTCATATTACACTTTCTACAATTTTCAGAAAAATGAAAATACTTGACATCACTTAATATGGAATCGCGCAAGTTGCAAAAAAATTTTGGGTCAAATATAATTCCCGGAACAATATTCGAGATGCAGTTAGACGCATTGAAGACATTAAAAAACTTCGGCAGAATACCACGAACGGCAGGCGTCAATATCGCGTTCTAGCCAAACTTCAACAAAGGAAACTTTGATTATAGCAAATAACTTAAGATCGTCTGCCTAAAGTAAAGAAATTGCGAATAAAAATTAGCTACTAATGTTTTATAAAAAGGAAACACAATTGAGGATGTAAAACGCTCCCTTCCGAGATCCTTAAAGAAGCACACAATATTCTGGAGATACACCCCGAACCAATGGAAACAACACAGCGCCTATTGCATTAGCAGGATTTTGGCCACTTCAAAAAGCAGGAATGAAAAAAAGCAACAATAAAAAAAATTAAGAGAAGAGTAAGGAGTATTATTTAGCGGCCGCAAAAGTCGAACGGGTTGATGCGTGACTACCATTCGGAAGTGCACACGTTCGAATCTCCATGCAGGAAACACCAAATAATAGAAACAATTTTTTCTAATCGTGGTATTTCTGCCATGAAAAACTTCTTACAAAAAGTCTATCTGCCGTTAGGAGGCGGTAGAAATGTAGAGATACCTCCATTTGTGGGGAAATTTCAAGACAAATACTACAAATACGAGAAGGAGCTCGGTGAAATACCTAATAAAGGGTAGATGTTCCAATAATACAATTAATATTATTAACTAATCATACAATTTTGTTTTTGAGGAAATTTTTTACTAAATAAAACAATGATTTTGCGTGTTGGAAGTCTTTAATTTGATCGTTGCTTATCTGCTTGTATACTGCAACTGCCTAGTTTACTAGTGTTCAAAATTATAAATTTTCCGCTAGGGTGATTCATTTTGTGTCACCTTATATATACATTAGAGTGGGCCGGAAAAAAATTTTTTTTTAGGATCGAATTCTAATAGTGCGGAAAAGTTACACTGTTAGACCAATAAAGTGTGTGCCAAATTTCAGCCCAATCGAACGATATTTTCTGTCTCCAGCGGAGACCTCAAATTTTGAAATTTCAGTTTAAATTCTGAACAATTTTAACTTTTTTGAAAATACTATTTGTTATCATAACGGTATATGTTAAATACAAATTTAATATGAGAAGGCCCATCGAAACCATTTAATTCACTACACTCCACTCTGTTTGTGTGATCAAGCAATACGTTTATGGAGCTCCTAGTAGCTCGTCCTTGTACTGCGAGTTGAATTGAAGTTACAGCAATTACTTTGTCTATTTTTTCTTCCACTTTATTCGAAAGATATTGGTTGGTATAAAAGCATTTAATTATAATCGTTTATTAAAAGTTTATATGACGACAATGGCATTAACCAAATTTTCCCTAAGACAAACGTTTAATTGCCCATTGTTTGGAAATTCTAAAGATTTGCCAGATCGTCAACTACCAAGTTATGAAGATGTAATGAGATGTTGTTTTTTTTTAAAGACGGGAACTGGGAGTAGAGTCAGGAGGAAACAGAGAGCCGGCCCTTTCGATCAAAGCCGGACAAGTTGCCAAGAAAATCATTTGTATTTACATATAATAAGGCTTCTATTCCCACAGTTTCACATTCACTCGTAATATATGTATATGATAAATGAGTATCATAAAAAGAACTGAGAAATTAAAAAGGGTTTGTATTCTGCACATAGAAGTCCTGCTTTGAAAAAATGTGCTGATGACTTTAAGGGGGGGTAGGGTCACAAAATCGAATTTTTTTTTCTTCACTCATCTTATAGTAAATCATTTCAAGAATGTTGTGTCAAAATTTTAAGTGGATCGGGGCAGAACTCTCAAAGTTATAGCCTTTGTAGGCACTCTACCTCGAATGCGGAGCATCGATAATTTCTCAGAGTCATTTTTTCAAACGCGTTTTTCCCGAAACGACTTCTTAAAAGTCGGTGCCAATCACAACTCCGAAACTATTCAACCGATTCTTTTCAAATTTGGCACACGTTTTCTAAATCAAAAATAACTCCCCCCTACACTGTTTTTTTTTTTATTTTTTGTTTTTTAAGGTTGTTTTTCACTTACAAATATGCTGAAATTTTTCGCCAAAAATGCTCGTTTTACGTTTTTTTGCCACCAAAACTACAAAAATGAAAAAAAAAAATTTTATTAATGTAGGGGGGAGCATTACGTCATACTTTAACTGAAAAATTCGACTTTTTTAGTTTCAGATGAATCTACGACGAATGCCGATTGGCACCGCAGAGCACCTCTCGAAAAACATATCTCCAAAAAAACTCTGTCATGGGCTTATTTGTCAATATTTTATTATTAATATTTTTTAAAAACTTATTGAAAAGATGTACAATAACATGCAACTGATTTTATTAAAGTATCTTAAGCCATATTTCTGTAAAAAATTCACAAAAAAAGTGTTTTTTTTTTAGCGCTAAACCCTACCCCCCCCTTAAGGCGAATGATTCGCGACTTTTTGATATTTCAGCTTGTAATTGTGAAGAGAAAAAAGTTCCTCAAAAAGAGCAAGCTTTTCTGTCAGACCAAAGAGGTGCTCTTATATCCATGCCACACACTTGCGGTGGAGCGAATGGTAAAACTCGTTACTGAAGCAATCGCTTCAAGTATGCGGAAGTGATGTTCGGGATGGATTGATTCGGTATACTTTAGCATCTCGTCAAACTATGCCTCAGTTTGACTACAAAGCACAATACTCCCTCTCATTTGATAAATATGAAATGAACTATTGCTTCACGTTTAAAAAACGCAGAGTTTCATGGAATACCTTTTATTTTATAATTTTTTATCAATATTACAAAACATGAAAAAAAGAACAAAACCAGTTAAAAAAAAATAAATAAAATAAAAAATAATAAAAATTGAAAAACAAAAAAAATTAAATATAAAAAAAAAAACAAAAGAAAAAAAAACAAAAAAATAGGAACCCAAAGTGCAGCAACACCCACGTGGTGGGAGGTACGTATTCGTATTTTCGCAATAAAAAGTAGGTAAAAAGCTGCACAATTATTATTTTATAGTGTACAGGCGCTTAATCTTGGATAAATTGATGTCTAATTAGTTTATAGTCCTTATTTTTGGTATGAAATGTGCTCCGGAATGTATGCATAAAGAAAAAAAAATATCCTGGAAAAATTAAATTTTTCAGAATATCAACTGAAATTTCAATATTTGAGGCCTCCGCTGGCGACAGAGGATATCGTTCGATTGGGCTGAAATTTGGCACACACTTTATTAGTCAGTCAGTGCAACATTTCCGCCCTATTAGAATTCGATCCTAAATTTTTTTTTTCGGCCTAATCTAATATACATATATAATATAATATTATATACATATACTATATTACATGCATATACAAAAAAAGCTTCAGTAAAACAATTAAAAGAAGTATAATAGAATTATTCTAGTTATCATTCAATAAAGGGGGGTTTTAAGAGTTTTAGAATTTAAAATCTTATCTTTTTAAGACAGAAATATTGTATATAATCTGATCAATTTGTAAGTGTGGTTCTGACGTTAAACGACTCCGGATGACTTGATTAACCTTACTGAATAGAAATGCCAACACTGTTTGACATTCTCAGCTGTCAAACCATAGTTATCGATATCGTTTGTCCTCATGGAGCTAAAAACCACGCACGATTTATTAAACGTGGTCGTAAATATTTCTTCGAGAGACCTGCAGTACCAGAAATTTATTTTCAAATTCACTTCTAACGAAAAATGGGAAATTTTGATAAAGTAGGAAGCGATGGAGCCTTGAAATCCAACGTAGAATCTCTTTTGCCAACAAGTACTACTTTGGACTAAGTAGGCAACTGAGCAGTAAAGTCCTCTCTCGATGAACACAACTAACACTCTACAAGGCATGATGCCCATTCTAACGCAGGGCGCAGAAGCTTGGACGTTGACAACATCCGATGAAGCGACGCTTGGAGTGTTTGAGAGAAAGATTCTGCGTAAGATTTTTGGACCTTTGCACGTTGGCAATGGCGAATATCGCAGGAGATGGAACCATGAGCTGTATGAGGTTTACGACGACATAGACATAGCGAATAAAAATCCAGCGGCTACGTTGGCTGGGTCATGTCGATCGAATGGATACAAACGCTCCGTCTCTGAAAGTATTCGATGCGGTACCAGCTGGTGGTAGCAGAGGAAGAGGAAGGCCTCCTTTAAGTGGCGTAAGCGGTTATCGCGCCAATTAAGAAGAAGAAGAAATGAGCGTGGAAAATTTTATTACTGAAATGTAATTTTGGGATTTTTTCTTACTCTGACCATGCATAACTCTGCTACGCACTGTTTTGACTATTGATACTATCTTTTGAGATAAAATTAAAGCATCCACTATTTCGACATCTTAATACCCTGTTCCACAACTTTTGCCATTAAACCCAAATCACTCTCACAATTACTGGGGAAACCTTTTCCTTAAGGGAACCCGGTAGTCTAGAAATTTCAAAAAATCGTTTTTTTGTTTTTTCGATATTTCGAAAGTATAGTATCTTAGGAATATACTGTGAAATTTTCATGCGGAAATTCCCAATATTATAGCTTCTGCAGCCCATTAACTAGAGCGATCCGCGCTCCTGTACCTCTAACTTTAAAATCATTTATCTCGAAATCGACTTTTGTCGGCCTCGTGTTGTCAAAAAAAAAAAAACGATTCTCCGAATCGTCTGAAATTTTAATATGTTGCTATCGCCCGTACTAGAATCATATTATTATTTCAATTGTTTCGTATTTTTTTGATTATAAAACTAAAAACAACCCGATTTTTAGAGTGTCAAATTAAAAAAGGGTCCCATTTTGTCAATTTTTTTTTACGAATTTTGTACTAGTACGCGGCTACAGTCATACTGATTAATACTATTTTTGGTTTTTGTGTTTCTCATAAATAAAGCGTTTTTCAGTAAGAGCGCTTCAACTTTTATTATCGAGTTTGAACATATACATTTAAGTATGAAATTCGATTTCTTTTGCATGACCACCGCGTGCACGTTTTACGAAGTCCAATCGTTGAATCCAATTTTCGACCACTCTTTTGCATAAATCGGCCGAAATTCCAGCAATTTCGCGTTCAATATTGGCTCTGAGCTCACAAATCGTCGCCGGCTTGTTACTGTAGATCAATGACTTCACATAACCCCAAGGAAAATAGTATAGAGGCGTCAAATCACACGAGCGCGGCGGCCATTCGACCGGTCCATTTCTGGAAATAATCCGCTCATCGAACTTACTCTTCAACAAATCAATTGTAGCGTGTGCTGTGTGGCTTGTGGCCCCGTCCTGTTGAAACCACATGTCGTCTAAGTCCATACCATTCAATTGCGGCCAAAAATAATCGTTTATCATGTCGAGGTATCGATTTCCATTCACAGTAACGTGGCGATCGTTCTCGTCAACGAAAAAATATGGGCCAATTACGCCGCCGGCATGTAAACCGCACCAAACAGTGATTTTTTCGGGGTGCAGCGGTGCCTCATGAATCACGTGTGGATTGCTTTCTGCCCAGTAACGCATATTTTGCTTGTTGACAAAGCCATTGAGCCAAAAGTGAGCTTCATCCCTGAAGATGATTTTTTGGCCGTAATGCTCTTAAAGTAGCAGCAACAGAACGATTATTTTCATAAAAAATTTGCACGATTTGCAATCGTTGCTCAAGTGTGTAACGTTCCATGATGAAATGTATACTAATGAAGTTTACAAATGACAAGCGAAAAATAAAAAATATTGCGTCGTTCGCCCTCCCTATCGGAAAAAAGTTGAAGCGCACCTATTGAAAAACGCTGAATTTTGAATACAAATTTTTTAATTCCTGATTTTAATGCTTAAGTAATATCTGCGGAGTTTGAAAATATTCTGTGTCAATTAATTTGTGTACTATTTAGAAATTCCAAAGTTTGCAGAAAATTTCTAATAATCGATTACCATGGCCAAAACCTATACTGTCAATGGCAAGACTATTAAAAAGTATACTACAGATATGTGAAATAATAGGAGGGCAAGGAAAATAGTACTATCAGTTTCTGAACAGCAGTCAGTATTTGTTAAGCCTTTCTCAAGGACTTTTTTGCTAAAGTTATTTCATTTATTTAACAAACGATAAGAGCTATCCTGCGGTTGAAGACAGTTGAAGATAATAAATAAAGTAAAAAATATTGCTTCATGCTTCCAAACATCGAATCACCTGCTAGAGTAATTGGTATTGCCAAGACTAAGTCGCCCAAGAAAGTTTTAAATGGTGAACATAGCTTAAGCGATGCTATGTTTAAAAATCAAGTTTACTGAATATGCTGATGTGAACATCAAAAAGTGCGTTCCTGTTCTTAAGAATTGCATTTATATTGGCCAAAAGACAAAAGACAAATATTTTTGTCAGAATAAGCGTTTGCTCATTTGGTCAAAAAAATAAATAAATAATTGACGTGAACACTTCTGTTATGTGTTTGGCTGAGCTCCTCCTCCTATTTGTAGGATGCGTCTTGATGTTGTCCCACAATTTCGACAAAGCCACCAGTTTATATTTCATTCCGCAAATGTTAGCTTCAAGTGGCGGGTTCCTCAAAAATTGCTTAACATCTTAAATGACTCCATTTTGAAATGTTTGCGTTTTATTTATCTAAAGATAATTTTCTTTTAGTTTTCCTTACAACATATCACAGTTGTAGAAACATGGGAGCCTCAGTGTTTTCAAGTTGTTGTAACATGTTGTGCCCCTTAAAGTTGATCCTTGCACTCAACTAATTTGCTCCCACAAGCACAGGCAAGTCACACAAATGTGTTTCAAAAAAACAAAAAAGAAGAGTAATGGAGTAGTAAGGCCTACATATACATACATATATACATCTGTATGTATGTACGTACAGCTGGAACAATTGTCAATATATATCTAAGATCTCATTGTGCCGCTGCCGTTGTTAAAATTGCATGAAGTATTGTATATTCTGGCCCATGGCTGGCTGGTTGTGTAAAATTTACCTAAAACTACAGCAGCAGCAGCCAACAGAATTCTCATTCGATAGCAATTCTAGGAAATCGCTCGCTCGAGTCAAACGCTTTTGATGTCTTAATTAAAAAAATCGCCAATCCAACATACATACAATCTACGTATGTACATATATATATGTGTGTGTGTGTAGTTGTTGGTTAGCAGCTTTAAGTGCAAAGAAGTGAAGCGAAGTCTTGGCGTAGAGTTCAATGCTGTTGAGCAATTGATCCAACTGATGTTGCTGCTTCTCCATTGACGACAACGAGCGCAGGCAGCTATTGCTATTGCTGTTTTGGTGAACGCGTGTTGCTCATGCAACAAAGTTGTTGCCTGGTTTTTACCATCGGGATATGACCAGCTGATAAGCGACTGTTGCTACTTTTTTCCGTGTCTTTTGCAGCCATCCTGGCACGTTTAGTTAATTTTCTGCTCGTATAACTTGAAAACTGAAAATTGTCGCTTAGTTTTTGTTTAGTTCATTTTTTCATTTGCCGCATCGATTGACAGCGAATTTCGTGTGAGCACGCTTGGCGGCGGCAATAACAGCTGCTGCTGCTGTTGCAGCGCCTGAGATGCTGATATGCCTGCTGATGTTGCCTGCTTTATGGCAACTTTTCTTTATTTAATGTAGATCTGAGTGATCCTCTGCGCATGTGTGCAACAGTAGCAAAAAATACAAAATAAAAAAGCAACAACAACAATAATATCAAAAGCACTCACTGCAACATAAACAACGACAGTGAGTTTCACTTTTGATCAATTGGGATCTGCAACTCTGCGCCCCAAAGCCACTGCCTGCCTTCGCACACAACAAACCAACGTCAATAGTTTATATAGAGACCTTTCGGTTTGCATCGTTCAATAAGGATAACAACTTTTAGTCTTTAGCTTTACTCCCGCGCAAATTAAACTGACCCAACTGGCGCAAGTTGTTGCCCTGTTGCTGCTGTTGTTGTGTCGCTTATCACCAGGCGAAAATCGAATTGAGTTTTCGGAACCCATTCAATTTTAGCTAGCCTTAGTCAATTCTCTGCATATGCATTTCAGCACTTAAATAGGTGTGTGTGTGTGTGTGTGTGCAAGTATTTGCCTTTTCCTTAACAACAGATTGATCTGTTAACGAGCGGCATGAGGTGGTAAGAGTCAGCAACAGCAGCACCAATTGTTGCAGACGGGCAATTTATGTTGTTCAACATTTGCATATTAACACATGCGAGATTTTGTGACAAGTACATACGACATGTTGCATATTAAAAGCTTAACTCAATATGAATAACACGGAATATTCATAGTTGCTAATAAAACTCGAATAATTATTACTTTTCACACACACACATGTACTTATATATATGTATGCATGTGAATATTCAGAGCTTACAAGTTCATGTATTTACAGTAGCGTGCAATAGTGAGCACATGTTGGGCGATTTAACTTTAAAGTCTCTGAAAAAATCTAAATGCACAACTTAATGAAACAAAACTTTCAGCATTTATTCGTTGCTTAATTCCTAAAATAACGGTTTAAAACAAAACAAAAAATACAAATGTAGGAATGAGAAGGAGGCAATAATATAAAAAAGTACGTATTTACTCAGTTTTGCACGTTTTGTTTATGTAAACCGAAAGGAGCTGTAACATTTAGTACAGTTGTAATTATATACCGTTATAATTTTTGTTTCATGTTACTATGTTTTTACTTTTGTTATTAGTAGTAGAAAGGTGTTCGAAGTTAGACAATCGCTTTCTGATTAATATTAATATCAATTATGAAGAAAATAAGTGTGGAGCTCGAAAACAGCGTCGTGGTTTTGACTAATAGTGGAAATTCCTCAAGAAAAATTGCTGAAATATTAAATATTAACCAACGCACAGTTATTAATGTACAGAAGCGAAGAAATGTAGCGCATGCACCGAATGTTGGAGGTCGACCACAACTTCTTTCGGACTCAGACGCACGCCTTATGGTACAAGAAGTACGCAAAACAGTTTTGTGACACCAAAGAAGGCTGCAGCAATGTTAAATAAGAACGTTAGCGAGTGGACCGCGCGGAGAGCATTCCATAGAATCGGGTATAAATCAGCTGTAAAGAAGAAAAAGCCGGCGTTATCGCTCAAAAATATTAAGGCCCGTCGAGCATTTGCTCAAAAATACTGAAATTGGAATGTTGAAGACTGGAAACGGGTAATTTGGTCGGATGAAGTAAAAATTAATCGTTTTCAGTCCGACGGAATAAGCTATTGCTGCGCCGACCTACAGAAAGGATCCAAATGCATCACGTGAAGCCAACTGTTAAACATGGCGGTGGTAATTTGATGGTGGGGGGTTGCTTCACTTGGTGGCACATCGGACCACTCGTTAAAATTAATGGTATTATGAAAAAAGAAGATTACTTACAGACTAATTTCCCAGAATTTGTTAATATGAGCGCTTACCCAGAAGAGGAAGTTATCTTCAAATTCACCGCCAAAATTGTTAAAGAATGGCTGTCGCAACAAAATTTTCAGGTAATAGATTGACCTGCACAAAGCCCGGATCTAAATCCAATTGAAAATTTGTGGGCAATAACCAAACAGCGGCTGAGAAAATATCGCCGGGTTCCTGAGAACATGACAGAGCTATGGGACCGGGTACAGCAGGAGCGGAACCAAATTCCGCGCACATTTATCGATAATCTTGTCGAAAGTATGCCCAAACGCATTAAAAGTCTAAGAAAAAATAAAGGCCTATGGATTAACTATTAAAATTTATTAGTTTTTAGCCATGAGTGCCAGACGTGCAAAACTGAGTAAATATGTACATTTTTATATTATTGCCTCCTTCTCATTCCTACATTTGTATTTGATGTTTTTATTTAAGCCGTTATTTTAAGAATTAAGCAACGAATAAATGCTGAAAGTTCTGTTTCATTAAGTTGTGCATTAGGTTTTTTTAGAGACTTTAAAGTTAAATCGCTCAACATGTGCTCACTATTGCACGCTACTGTATATCCTTATTTTGCTTGGCTAGATATCAATTCAAGAGACAATGTCTTTCCTATCTGTTGGCAAGAATTTGTGGACACTTAATAAGTCCGAACAGCCAGCACTTAAGTCAGAGTGAAGCCGGCATTGATTCGGAGACAGTAAAGCGGTTAGCCGTAAATAATATGTAATTACCCACGGAAATATTATATATCACTTTGTAATGTTTTTAAATTACTTAAAATTTATTTGTGCAAGGTGGCACAAAATTAATCACCCTATCGAAAGATTTATAATTTTTTGGAAATGTCGGCGCACGCCAATCATATTTGGCTGGAAGTGGACAGCTGCAGTGTACAAAAATACAAGCAATGCAGCGCGTATAGGCCAAAATAAAGATTTCCATAACATAAAACTCTAAAGGCTCTCATCATGCCCGCCCTAACGTAAGGCGCAGGAGCTTGGACGATGACAGTATCCGCTTAGACATTCCTTGGAGTGTTTGAAAGAAATATTCTGCGGAAGAGATTTGGACCTTGGCACGTTGGAGACGCTGAGCTGCATGAGCTTTACGACGACATAGACATAGCGCGGCGAATAAAGATTAAGCGGCTTCGTTCCCTGGGTCATCTCGTCCGAATGAATACAAATGCTCCGTCTCTGAAAATATTTGATGCGGTACCAGCTGGTAGTAGCAGAAGAAGAGGAAGGCCTGCTGCACGACTGAGGGGAAGCACGACTGACGCGCTTTGCTAAACTCGGCCAAAACTGCTTAAGCGGCTGTCGAGCCAATCAAGAAGAAGAAGAAATCATTTTTGTATTTATTATAAGAGTTATTAAACAAATCGGATGATTAATTTTGCGCCATTTTGTATTTACGCCCGAGTTGTTATTGTCGTTGTAGCAGTTTATTAAGCCCTACCGGTGCGGTGTAGCCGGCGATCGTCATTGTCCATCTCATTTCACGGTAGGCCCAGGAACAATGCTGTTTTGATGGGGTAGGTCCATAGGCAGAAGAGTGTTAAGTGAGCGGGTTTAAGAGGGCATGTGAGTTGATGGTTAATATCGTGCGAAGTGGCGGCCGCCGTAGCCGAATGGGTTGGTGCACGACTACCATTCGGAATTCACAGAGAGAACGTCGGTTCGAATCTCGGTGAAAGCACCAAAATTAAGAAAAACATTTTTCTAATAGCGGTCGCCCCTCGGCAGGCAATGGCAAACCTCCGAGTGTATTTCTGCCATGAAAAAGTTCCTCACAAAAATATCTGCCGTTCGGAGTCGGCTTGAAACTGTAGGCCCCTCCATTTGTGGAACAACATCAAGACGCACACCACAAATAGGAGGAGGAGCTCGGCCAAACACCCAAAAAGGGTATAAGCGCCAATTATATATATACATCGTGTCGGGGTCCATTCTGGATAATTAGGAGTATACAATGCTACAATATCCAAAACGTAATTGAGCCTAGTTACACAGGTCTCATGAGGCAACTGAAGCTTTTCGTCTGCAATGTTTGGCGGTTGGACTTCAATGACGACATTCGGTGGTCTGGAGTTCAGGAAGGTGGTAAGAGACTCTTTGTCTTGGATATCGTCAGTATAATCGAAGAGATGAGCTCCAGTGGAAGTCAAATAGAGAAGAACTGACGACAATCACTAACGTCTGAGTTTATCCCTCACGACTATGACGCTATTGGAGACTATCTTCGACGTATTACCTCCATACGTTTCAGGCAGAGGATCTGGACTCAGGTTCCTTTATGGTCAATAGACACAATCATGGCTCCACCTCGATGTACATGCAGTCCCGGGTGTAAGTCAGCCGAAGAGGGGAGGCTTGGTTTAGTGGGAGCATGCCCCACATATCATTGGTGCGACGGTACCAATTGCATGTTTCTGACATTTTTATCCTACCACTCCACAAAAGGAAAAGAAAACAATAAATGTCTTCTGCCTCTCCTGGAAGCTGGCTCAGGTTATAGCAGGTGCCAGTAGGACATGAAAGCCTCATGGTGAGGGCATTCTTGATAGCAGTATTCTGACAGGTCTGAAGCTTTGTCCACTGCGAATTTAACTTCTTTAAATGTCACCAAAAAGCCGTAGACTTATCTCATTCTCATCGTTACGCATTTCCTTTAATATTAATTAAGGTGTCACTGGTTCTCCTCATCTTTTAAAAATGATAGCGCCAATGACGCTTGGGAGTCTCTTTTCGAGTATCTTATCCATTTTATGTAGCAGAAGTCAAAACAAAATATGCTGGAAATGCGCCCTTGGTGAGAACGATTCGATAATTTAATATTTTGTCCGGGGCATCGTCAGTAATTCCTCATTAGTTTAGCCTGGTTGCTTGTCTAAGAAAACATACACGGTGGCCATGTGATACCTGCATTTTATTTTCATCCCCTAACTGAGTTACTCAAACCACTTGTTCTTTTAAGATTCAGTTTTGACCAGAGCGCTTTGCAGCACCTGCTGTTAGTAATCGGAGACAACCATCCGCTCAAATTAATCGGAGTGTACAGTTCGTTTAGAGGAATGCTTATGCCCTTTACCACTCGCTGAAGGTCAAGCTCAGAGCCTTTTCTTACACACCCATTCGCTTTTTAATTTTCCTCCACTTCAGAGTGACCGTGTACTCAACAAAGTGTGGTATTGGATAAGCGAGAGCGACCTTCTGCATTCTTTAACACGGTGTATTCTTTGATCGCTGCTAACTGAGGCGTCGATCGGAGCGCACCTGTTATTCTTACACAAGCTAATCGTTGGACTTTTATGCGATTCTTTAGGTAGGATTGTCTGTGCGTCACCTCCCACCACACGAAATCTCCATAAGTCAAAATGGGTCTGATGATCCACTAATGCTATTTAATGAAAACGTCGCTATTATATATCTATGTAATTGCCGCCTACACCTCTTTTTTTTGGATGCTTGGACGAGCTCCTCGTCCTCTTTTTGGTATGCGTCTCGATGTTTTCTTACAAATGGAGAAACCTACAATTTTATGCCTCTTCCGAATGGCAGATAAATTTTTATGAGGAACTTTTTCATGGCAGGAAAGAGGTTTTGTCATTGTTTACCAAGGGGTGCCCACTATTAGAAAAAACTCTTTCTATCAATGGGTGTTTCGTGCCTGAGGCTTCAAACGTCTGCACGGTAGACACGTTCAACTGCTTCGGCTACGGCGGCCCATTCGGCTACAATAGGGGTATTTGCGTTAATAAGACTATTTTACAAGTAGTCTGTAACTAGTCAACAAATAAATAAATTATCTATTTAAAAAGTTTCCAGGACCTAAAGCAGTTCTTTGCTTCAATTTATGTACAATACAATTTTATATACTCGTTTACTATCTTGGTCTTGGTCCTTGCCAGTACCAAGAAATGAAATTTTTAATTGGTTGCGAAAAATTAACACCTTTTCAGGAGTATAGATGATAAGCCAAAAAAAAGCATAAAAAAAGAGCATAACGAGAAAAAGGTAGTCAATATCAGATCGACGAAAAGGCGAAATTCGCCAGTATAGTTAGTAGCAAGCAAATCACATCGACACTATCACAAATTGGTAAAGTAAAATGTGAGCAGAAAGAAAGAAAAATACGGTAAAGCTTTAAAAAGTGCAAAAGACAGCAACAACATTTGAACATTTGTCTGCGCGACCATGAATTCTCTGTGGAAAGCTTATCTAGGGATCAAAAGAATTTAGAAGAATAGGTGCTGAAACACCAAAAACACGGCAGAACAGAACAGCAACAGGAACAGCATAACAACCGTACGACAACAAAATAACAGAAATTGAAATAATACAAGTCAACAACACCAACAATAGATAGCAAGAGAAGCGATACAAAAGCGTTCAACCTATGTAAGTTTCCACACTTGGCAATTGTTGCAGCCACTTTTGCCTCTGCCTTTGTTTTTATTATTGTTTGTCACTTTGTGATTGCTTAGTTTTTTCTTTCTATTTTGCTCAAGTTTATGCAATGCTTTTTTTACACTTCACATTTCTTGCTGCTGCTTTGCTAAATCTTTCCATTTCATTTCATTACATTTGGCGAAAAACGCTGTGCGATATTCAAACTCGAGTAAATCACGAATAGCTGGCGAGCGTAAGATATGGCAACGTTGATTATTTGCACTTCACGCCGTGTGCCGCAAACTATTATGTATTGTTGTTGTAAATATTTGCAAAAAAAGCTAAATACTGGCAGCTGGCTGGCTAGCTGGTGGCTGTTGGCTGATCTCTGGGTGCCAAGTGCGAAAACGCCACAAAAGCATTCCCACTTTTTGCATCGCCAGCATTGCTGATGTTGCTTTCAGTATTGTTGTTGTTGTTGTTGTTGTTATTGGTATCGCTTTACGGCATTTTGCACGCGCCTTCTCTGCATTTGTTACCTTTGCTACTTTTATTTTTGATTAATAACATTTGATAACTCTCATACCAGGCGAAAACAAAACCAAAGAAAAAAAGGCAAACCGAGTTGTGTGATTGAAAAAAGTTGCAGCAGTTGCAGCACTTTCAGCAACAAAAGTTTCCATCGCAAGGTGGCTAAATTTTCGCGCTTGTTTCGCACAACACCAATGGACTGCGCCGAGCGCTGAGCGTTGAGTATTTGTCGCTTGCAGTTTCTCCCACCCCAAAGAGCTAATCTATCGCGAAGGCCAAAAAACGCTGACACAGTGCAAACAAACATTTCGCTGCGTTCTTCTACGAAATTGATAATGGCATGGCTGGGATTAACTATTTTAATTTCGTGTCAAAACTCACGTTTTTAATTTATTGTTGCGCGCTGTGAGCGATTGAGTTCATTTGGTTAAGTTGCAGGATGTTGCGCAGCGCTAATGAAAAAATATATATCGAGAATTTCCTTCAATCGTGGCATAACTCGAGGAACACCAAAATGTCGAGATAAACGGCTTCAAAGTTTTCAATTTACAATGGCTCGCTAAGCAAAAATAAAGACATATTTTCGTCAAATAAAAGACTGTTACGGCCCATTATCGACAAAAAAGAAGGGGCATTGAAACGAAATGAAATAGACTATACTGCATTTACATACAAAAGAACTAGCAAAAAATTATCTTATATAGTATTTCTAATTGATATTTCTATGTGCAGGCCCCTTTTCTGCACTTACTTGGAATCCAAATCTATAAACAAGGTTTTGTTTATAAAGATGGGGATTAGTGCTATTAACATGCTCTAGGCATTATTGGTGGTAGTGCTTTTGTGGGGGGTCAAAAAATAATAGATTTTTAAGAATTTTTTTTTTGTAAGTAGGAATGTCGGGGATCGGACAAAAGGCAATTTATTATATATGTATTAAACTATGTTGATATAAATTTTTATTAAAAAATATTGAAAATTGACAAATTTATGTAAATAAATGTAACGAGTTAAAAAAATGACGTCATCTGGTGGCAGCGATACAGCAATGAATAATCATCTGAAATCAAAAACCCAAAAATTTGATTAATCTACACAATAGTGGCTATCGTTGTACGTAGCGGTTTTTTGTTTTGTTTTTTGACAAAATGGTGGTGATTTGAATTTCGAAAAATTAAAATCGGTTCATTAGTTTTCGAGAAATTGTTGCCAAGGTATGAAAAAAGTCGTTTCGAGAAAAACGCGTTTGAAATAAAGCATCGTATCGTAAGCGCTAAGGGGCCGAACCGACGGGCGCTCACTTAAGTGTACACAGAATCGGGAATAAAGCGAATTTCGCTTTAAAATTTTTACCACATTTTCTTGAGTAGTTATTCTAACAATTTATGCAAAAAAAAAAAATCAATTGTTTTGAATTTTCACAGTGGCGTTCCCCCTTAAATACCTTAGCTGAGCGAAAAAGGCGTCAAAACGCTAGACGGAGTCAAACACCTAAGCAAAGAAATATGCAAGGAAATTTCCATATGCAAGGAATTAAAAATCCTAATCGAACGCAATGATGCAATCACAAGAATTTATTTTCACGTCAAATATTGTATTTAAAGAAGTATTGTAAAAAATGTTTGCATATGTAGTTAGTTTCTTTAATATGAATGCTTACACATTATATATAGAAAAAATAAATGTGTATCTTTGCATAAGTCACAACTATGTTTTGTATTTTGTTGCGCAGGGTGCGGACGGGTCCGTCTAGTAAATGATATTCCTTTTTCAATTTTTATTTATTCGCATTTAGCGCAACTTCGGTTGAGCTTCTGTTATGGTTTGCGGTGCATTTAAATCGAAAGCAACTCTTGATAAACAGTTTACATCATCGCGAATGAATAGTGGGGACTACAAAAACGTTTTGGAAAATAATCTCCATCCTGTTATTCACTTTAATCGGGACGTCCCCCTCATTGTTCAGCAAGACAACGCCCGAATCCACTTAAGCAGGGAAACAAGGCAGTATTTGACCGATTCTTCCATAAAAACTATGGGTTGGCCGGCGTGTTCTCCGGATCTAAGCTCAATAGAAAACATTTGGGGTATATTAGACAGAAGAGTTTACGCCAACAATCGTCAATTTGACAACACCAACGAGCTTAAAGCGGCGATTAAGGACTTCTCTAGATGTAAATTTACTTAAAAAGTTAACAGAATCGATGAAAAAAATGTTTTTATTTTGTGTCGCTGAAGCAAATGGTGCTACCATAGAATATTAAAATATTCAAGACGACAGAAAAAAAAATTCGAAGAAAGTATACTTTTGTTAAACGATCATTTTAACTAAACAGGGTCTTATCATTTGGAAGCGGCTGGAAATACGTTTTTGCTAAACATTTTTCTTTATGTATTAAAAAAAGCTCTAAATTCTTTAATGAATCATATAACTTTTGTTACTTTAATCGATGTGTAAAATTTTTGTTTTCCTCTGAAATCTATAAATTAAAATACTCTGAAAAAATAGGGGTGTCTTATGATTATGAAACGCAACTCGGAATTATCCAAAAATTCGAATTAGAAAGTTTGAAGTTTTGAAGAAAATTTGTTAACTTTTTTTCAACTTGTCGCGCACTACATGCGATAAAAAAATATAACATCAGTACTACATTAATACATTGGATAATTAAAAAATAATCCATCGTAGGTTTACGCTTTGCAACCCTGGATCTTTTTTTTTTCGCAAACTCCAAAATATTTAGGAATAATCGATGGAATACTTGCCACTTAAAAATATTTTTCGAGACCAAATTTCCGATCGATTCCGACAACAGCCGTTCAAAAAAAAAAAAACAAAAACTGTTTTTAAGAGCCAACTTAAAAATAATTAATTTTTTAACTGTTCACAGTTATTACAGATTATTATGAAGTAAGTGCCCAAATAGCTTTTCATTGATTTTTTTATTTGTAGTATTGTATGTATATAATGGCGGCCGTCGAAGCACAATGGGGTTTTGGTGATTACTATTCCAAAGTCCCTGTGGGCGTGAAACACCAAATGATAGAAAAGGTTTGTCTTCAAATAGCGGCCGCCCCTCAGCAGGCAATGGCAAATCTCAAAGTTTATATCCAACTTGAAAAAGCTGCTCATAAAAAACCATAGGTATGCCGTTAGGAGACGGCATACAACTCTAGGTCACTCCATTTGTGAGAATAACTTTCCATAACTTTCTACCTCTAAATAGTATATATTTACCAAGGCTTATTTTTTATTTTACTCCTTAAAACATTGACATTCTTTTTTTTGATATTCTGTTTACTTAATTTTTAACAACTCCAAAATGCAATCACCTTTTATACCTATAATGCTCAAAGTAGTTCTAAAAGTCTTTATCTGGCAGTTGCTTCAGTTCGCGTGACACTTTTCTTGCACAGCTTCATCAGACATTAATCTTACTTCTCTTAGATGTTACATGGCGCAATATCCAGCGAGTAAGAGGTGTGCCTAATTCTGTCACAAGACAGATCAGGCTTGTACTTATATGGGTTCCATGGCACTCCGGTGTTCAAGGAAACGAAATTACCGATGAATTGGCCAAAGTGGTGCCCCCACAAGTGCCAGAGCTAATAATCGGAATCAGTTCCGCAGGAATCATGAATTGGATCAGCGATTATGTATGCAATTTACATAAAGAGCGATGGTCCGATCTAGAACGCTGCAGAACTACAAAGTGTTTTGTGACAAGCCCGAACAGAAAACTGACAAACTTTCTACTAAAACTTGAAAGGAAAGACGTTCGGTTGATGGTCGGTGTTATTACAGGACACAACCCATAGGGTCAGCATATGACCACCATTGAAATCATTGACGACCCGATGTGCCTGTCTTGCTTGGAGGAAGTGGATAGCACTGATCACTTTCTCTGTGAGTTTCCTGCATTTGCTAGAGCAAGGCTACGTGTTTCGGGCTTCGATGCCGTGAGAATGAGTAATATTCATTCTCTAAAACTCGAGGATATTTACAGATTTGCCAAAGAATCTGGAAAATTCTCTGTCTCTATTCTTTCTTACCTCTTTCTCTGATACATTTCTCCTTTCATCTTTGACTATCTACCCTCTTTCCAGAGCTCTAAATACAATGGGCATTTTAGTCAGAGTGTTTTAGGAGCCACCAAATTTCTTGGTGCTCCTTGGCTCGACCTATTCAAATTTCAATTTCAAGAGGTATGCTCTACTTGGATGCAATACTACTGTACTTGTTTAGACTATCCGGAAAGAGGCGGAAAGTTGTAGTGGTGGAGAACCAATGACTTGTGCTTTAGAAATTCGGTTTCCTTTTTACTTATTCTTTCACGGTGATCGGTAAGAATGGTAAGACAGAGAATACTCTCGGGACTCTCAAATAGCGGTTTGCCCAGGATTGACGTTCTCTCCTTCCATAGGACAGGGCATTCACAGAGGAAATTGAAAATCGTTACCTTTTTCTCCGGTTGTTTACAACTGTGACAGTGTGTGTTGTGAGGGATGCCCATTTTGGCTGCTTGTTCTCTGACAGACCAAAAGCCAGTTATGGTATAACTGCCGCGAGTCTCCAGGCGTCCCATCGTTTCATGTGTACCAATGGTGACGTTTGTTTAAGGTCGTAGGTGGGCCATATCAGGAGGTATTGCATTCGAAAAAGACGGTTTCGTCGTAAAAAGCTGATGTTGGTGGTGTTGGCAGCGTTAGTCTGATTATTTAATATCATACAATCTGACAAACGTAGTTATCTCACTGGAGGGAGACTACATTAAAAAATAAAAAACCGAGCTTATCTTTCTTTCTAGGCTATCTAGTTACCAAATGTTCGTCGTTCGAGTTAAATCTATTCGTAAATTTGATCGGAAATTTGTGTAAATGATAGAAGTAGGGTTTTTATTAACAACTGTTCGTATCACCACACAATAAGTAATACTTATTCTGAAGTCGGCCCACCATTTGCAAAATGCTATCGAGAAGTACTCTATGGCATTAATGTTTAATTAAAACTGAGATATAAATGCATATATCGACTGTAAACTGGATCTGTATGTGTGCTCTAAAACTACTAACTCTAGACAATCCTCCATTTAACCCTTGTCGAACCAGACAAGCTGGCGGCAACGACAACAATTTTCGCGCCATTTATTTCATCTGCTAAGCCACAATGATACCTGGGAATCAAGCTGAAAAGAAAAAACAAAGTTTATCCACAAACAAAAGAAGTGCAGAAAATCACATTTACTCACATGTGCATGTTTATATACACACACACATATGCACATAGCAGCAATGCCAGGAAGGCTAACCAAGAGATATCGCGAAAATAAAGTTTAAGCCAAAACGTTGCACAAAAGTGCAAGTTGCTAGTTGCTGGTGGCCTATCAGTGCGCGATCAGTTTTGGAAATAAGCAGCAATTGCAATTGCAACAAAGAACCGGCAAAGCAGATGGCGATACGCAAACACTCCGCCGTACTCGTGCATATATAATGCGCATTATTTTAATAGGACTGACTCTTGCGTTTTCCAAGCTTTGATGGTGCAAAATGACCTCAGCGAGTGTAGCGATTAACGGTTGGATTGTGGACTAGTGAAGTCGGGTAAGTCGCAAATGTAGAAGAAGGAGAAGACCAGGGTAGGTGTCTTAGGACGGGCCGACATACTTTCGGCACTGAAGCAGCCTACCGTAGACAAATAGGCGTGCAAGTTCCAGCTCTTTAACTTGGGGGGAAAAAGGAAGATGAAAATGCAGAAGAAGAAGCGTCATAACTACAGTAACAATGTGCTGATCCACGAACGCACGAGGTGAGCGACAATATCACCAGCAAACGAATTGTTGCGGGAATACCAAATTGTTCGATTGTTTATTGCATTCTACGCCTACGGTGCATGCAACAAGCAGCGGGCAGCGAGCGGTGAACAGCGTCAATGCCGAGCGTTCTCTATTTGGTTTATTTTTATTTTTTTAAATGCTAGTATTAGTGGCATAGTGGAAAGCTAAGCTGCGATTGAGTGCGTCGAATAGGCGGCTTTGGTTGGCGATTATGAGCCGAAAAGCAATAAAATTAACTGAAAGATGGGGGAAAAGAAGAAATATTTATCAGCTGCCATCGATGACGCGCTACGCGCAGCAGCGACCACTGATTCTGTAAAGTGATAAGCAATTGGCAAAGCGAAAACAGCAAAAGCAACAGCAACAACAATGAAAGCAATTTCAGCAATCCTCATACCAGCACATTTCGCGCCGCTTTTGGTGGTTTCACATTGTCGTCATCATCATCACGCCGCAATCGCACCAAGTTCGGCAGTCAGCAGTCGACAGTCGCTATAACAACCGTCACAGTTATCGCTACTGCCGCACAGTGTAACAGAGCAGCAGAGTAAGGACCCAAAATGAAATAATAAAATTGGTGTTGGTTATAATTTACGGCGCCCGCCGTAACTGAATGAGTTGTTAAGTGACTAGCATTCGGTAGTACTTGCGTTTGAAATCCGCTGAGGAAATGAAACACTAAGAAGTATAAAAAAAGTTTTTTCTAGTAGCGGTCGCACCTCGGCAGGCAATAGCAAACCTCCGAGTGTACTTCTGCCGTGAAAATGCTTCTCGTGAAAAACCATCTGCCATTCGGCGACGCTGAGATCAGGGACAGTGCGAACTATGTGATATCACTACTGCGAGTTTAGAAAGGAAGAGAGGTCTACATATTATCTGAAAGAACTAACGAGTGGCCGAAATATGGGAGTGCTTGAGAGCTTGAGGTGCTGGCCGATATCAAAAACGTCTAAATATTCTACAGAAAAGTTATATCGCTTACGGAAAGTTTCAAAACCGGATTCAAGAATGGCATCCAGAGCATGCTTAAGTTATAGAGGAAGCACTTTTTACACTTGCAGGCGTATGGTGCAGCTGTGGATGTCTGAAAGGAGGTGCAGACCCTGAAACCCAAATCCTTTGCGACGGAACTGTTGGACCATTACCCGACCATGACGAAGTGCGAATATCAACAGCGCGACTAAGTAACAATAAAGCCTAGGGATATCACGGACGGACGGATCTAAACTACTGAAATAAGGCGACAAAGAGCTGGTAAGGTGCATTTATCAGTTCTTATGTAAAATATGGTCGGGTGAATGCACTCCTCTTCATTGGAGTTCCATAATTCTGAAAACTGCGTCACCTATAGTGGAATTGGTTTTCTGAATACCTCTAGCGGCATATGGGCGTTTTATTTGGAAGGCTGAACTGCACCGTCAACTCACTGATTGCAGCTTATCAATGTGGCTTCAGATCTGGAAAATCTACTATGTACCAGGTATTCACATACCAATTCTTGGAAAATACTTCAAATGCGCGAATTTGATAAGTCTTAAATTTTAACTTAACTTCGTATAAACTACATCCTACGCGAAATTAGTGGTAAAGTTAGTTTGCTAACGTTAAAATTTGCCCTCAAATTAATTTCAACTTGGAGGCAGCAAAAATATTACTTTGAAAATTTTCTGCTTGAAGGCTATGAAAAACTTTAAAATCTTGTTTAATAAATAAATTAAAATTTTCACCAAATGCTGTACACTTTTTCGAAATTTTATATTAACAAAGCTAAGTCACAGGCAAAGCGAATGGGTTTGGTGGTGAACGAGGACAAAACGAAGTACCTCCTGTCTTCAAACAAACAGTCGGCGCACTCGCGTATCGGCACCCACGTCACTGTAGACAGTTATAATTTCGAGGTTGTAAAAGACTTCGTTTATTTAGGAACCAGCATTAACACCGATAACAATGTCAGCCTTGAAATCCAACGTAGAATCTCTTTTGCCAACAAGTGCTACTTTGGACTAAGTAGGCAACTGAGCTGTAAAGTCAAGACAAAACTAACACTCTACAAGGCTCTCATTATGCCCGTCCTAACGTATGGCGCAGAAGCGTGGACGATGACAACAACCGATGAAGCGACGCTTGGAGTGTTCGAGAGAAAGATTCTGCGTAAGATTTTTGGATCTTTGCACGTTGGCAACGGCGAATATGGCAGACGATGGAACGATGAGCTGTATGAGCTTTACGACGACATAGACATAGCGCAGCGAATAAAGATCCAGCGGCTACGTTGACTGGGTCATGTCGTCCGAATGGATACAAACGCTCCGGCTTTGAAAGTATTCGATGCGGTAACCAGCTGGTGGTAGCAGAGGAAGAGGGCGGCCTCCTCTGCGTTGGAAAGATCAGGTGTAGAAGGACTTGGCTTCACTTGGTGTGTCCAATTGGCGCCGGTTAGCACGAGAAAGAAACGACTGGCGCGCTTTGTTAAACTCGGCCAAAATCGCGTAAGCGGTTATCGCGCCAATTAAGAAGAGAAGTCACATACAAATATATATCCGTTCTTATAACTATCATACTTTGTGCAAAAATGCGATAAAAACTGCATTGATTTTTCATTGGCTGGATTTCAATGTGCGCTTCTGTATGCTCTCTGCTTTCTCTATCTGCGGATTTGTTATTGTGCTGCTCACTTCTCTTTAGCCTATACTTTGTCTTAACAATGAAGTACCGCATGTCGGTTGTTTGCTTCAGAGTTCGTGTACATATAAGGAAGAGTAATAATGCCCTGAAATATCTCCAAAAACCCTTAGAGCTGGAATTTACGAAACCGTCGTGGATTAAACGCCCACGATCTGACTACATAGCGAGCAGATTTTAGGAATTCCTGCAAATATGCTAAGTTCTATAACAAGAAAATTTTAGCATTTTTTTAGAAAATGTATAAAAATATTTACAGCGCTTGTTCAACTGCTCAACATTAAAAAAAAGGGTAATCGAAGCTATTCTCTTTCATTACCGAAACGCTTATTCTGAGTATCATATAAATTTGCCTAACACCCTGAGCCAACCTTAAAATGTCCCTATAACGTAACGCTAAGATTTCCATTTTCAGCTGTATTTTTTATTTTTATATTTTTGCCACTCATTTATGATCCCTGCCCCAATGTGCGCCGCCACCAACGCGCCTGCTAAATTGCGAAAACAAACCATTTGTACGGAGCGGCGCGTTGCACTGATTGTACAATTTTATTGTGAATTTAACAACAAAACACGCGTGCATTGTTATACACCAATTGTTAGCTGTTGCCGTTGTTGTTGCCGATGATGGTGCGTTGCGCGTTGTTGGCCACAGCATGACAGGCCCACCATAATAACCGTGATCATAGTGAGGGCGGCGGCGCGAAGGCTGGAAAGGCCTCAACGCGACCTTCTCGCAACCAGCGATCGCAACCAGCAGACCCAGCAACGAAAGCGTTTGTATGAGCAAGAATAAGAAGAAGATGAAGAAGCCTAAGAAAAAAGCAACAGCCTCAGTCTTGCCTGTTATTACTGCTGTCGCCTCTGTAGCGGTAGTAGGAGCAATTTAGCGCGCTGCCTGTGTTTTTTGTTGCTGCTGCCTCTGACGTATCGGCCCTCAAAAATCTGCCAAAGTCACTGGTTGCCGCTGTCTCTTTTTCGGGCAAAAGCCAATAGCAACAATAACAATAGCGTTAAGCTGTGGCTGCTGTTGTTCCCTTTGTATAGAGTTGCTGCTGCTGCCACGTCCGTGCCACAACCTCCAATTCAACTCCAAACGAAAATGTGTACACTTTACGTGTGCGCTTTTATCGCTTTACAATCGAAGGCAATAAATATCTTACAAATAAGCAGAATGTGCCGGAATGCAGGCTCAGAGAGTCAAAATGCAAAAACAAAAAAAAAAAAAACCAAATACAATATATAAAAAATCAAAATAAATACAATACAATTGAGAAATACAAACTAAAATAAAAATAAATAATGGCCCCACGAGCAAACGGCGTTGATAGTGCAAATTCGCGTAACTGGAAGGTGACAAATAAAATTATAATTGACGAACTGTAAAAACTAACAACAAGTAATGAAAAAACGGCAATTTTGAAAATAAGTGCAAATTTTCAAAGTAAGTAGTGGTAATTATTACAAATGTTTAGAGACCGAAGTGTGGAAAATCATTCTCTGTTCCAAAAAAGATTAAAAACAAATTTTATTAGAAGAAAAATATGAAGCTTTCAACGAGTATTTTGACTGGAATTCTGCAATTTCTAGTGTGTGTCGTGATGTGGTGCGTTAAATAGAGAACCTTACAATTCTAAGACTTCTTGGAACGATGATTGGTTTTATGAGAAGCTTTGTTTATAACAGAAATACCCTCAAATGTCAACTAAGATCAGTTAAATCTATAAAGACGAATTTTTTTTTTAATCTGGTTGGTATAAATGCCGCAAGGGTTTTTGAACTTAGAAACGTCAGCCGGTATGCTGCAAATAAATACATTCGGCTTTGGTAGCTGTGGGGCTCTCCAAGAGGCTTTTCAAAATATGCAGTTTGACCGCAGCTGCTACCCAGTTTCCCAACTAATGTTATTAGGCCCCTCTAAAATGCTCTCCAAAATATGCACATTGGTCGAAGCCGCGATCGAGTCTACGCATAAATGATTTTGGGGCTCTCCAAGATGCTTTGCAAAATACGTACTTTAGCCGAAGTCGCGATCCAGTTTGCGGACTAATGATATTGGGCCTATGCAAGATACTTTTCCAAATATGCACTTTGACTAGAGCCGCGAATTGGTTTTCGGACTAATTATATTGGTGCTCTCTAAGATGATTTTCGCCCTTCGCACATTGACCGGAGATGTGATTCAGTTTCCGAACTAATGATATTAGCTCTCCAAGATGGTTGCATCATTTACTCTCAATGCATAGCAAGTCTCATACGACTCCTTACCTCATTAATCAATCCCACAGATCTTTGCAACAAAAATAACCATCTTACTAAATTGGCTGTTAGCTTGCCTTAGGTATCTTAGGTTGACCTCTGAGAAAGTCTGTAATAATTTTACAACCGCTCAGGCTGAGAAGGATTCTTATTGAGCGTGCAATTGTGGATAGTAAACCGTTTTTTAACTCTGGACTAACATAACCTAACAAACTGGATCGTGAGACAAGATAGCTTGCTGGCCACCACTTATCGCAGACGAAGGGCGTCAGCTGCCTTGTGAGGCCTGTGTTATCTTGGTACAATTAAGTTTAGGATATGGTATTTACATAAGAGGCTAAATTCCTACCTATCCAGAATCGACTTCGACGTACTCAACATAACACATAGGTTGAAAAGCACCGGACCTAACACAAAGATGTTGCTAGATTTATTGCATTCACGTCTTTTCCAGTTATTACTAACCTTCAAAAACAGCTGTTAAAATTTCATGATATTCTGTTCAATAGTTCGTGCGGCGGCCGCCGTAGCCGAATGGGTAGGAGCGTGATTACCATTCGGAATTCACAGAGAAGTCGTTGGTTCGAATCTCGGTGAAAGCAAAATTAATAAAAACATTTTTTTAATAGCGGTCGCCCCTCGGCAGGCAATGGCAAACCTCCGAGTGTATTTCTGCCATGAAAAAGCTCCTCATAAAAATATCTGCCGTTCGGAGTCGGCTTGAAACTGTAGGTCCCTCCATTTGTGGAACAACATCAACACGCACACCACAAATAGGAGGAGGAGCTCGGCCAAACACCTAACAGATGTGTACGCGCCAATTATTTATTTTTTTTTTATTTAATATAGTTCGTGCGTTATTGTGGTAAGAAAGACACTATGCACTTTTGTTATTTTCAAAACAGTGGATCAAAAAGAGTTTCGTATTTTAATTTTATACTGCTTCGTGATGGGAGAAAATATCGTTCAAGCAAAGCAATGGCTTGAAAAATGGCTCTGCTCCATCAGAAACAACGATAAAACGATGGTTTGCCGGTTTCAAACGTGGTCGTAGAGACACCGATGATCCGATGATGCCGGTCCAAATGAGGAGGTGGCACTAGAAAACATAAAAAAAATCCACAAAATAGTTTTGAATGAAAAGTGAAGTTGCGTGAATTAGCTGACATCATAAAGATATCAAAAGAAAGTGTTGGCTTTATATTGCATGAGCATTTGTCTTGAAAGCGGATACCGCGATTGTTAAATGTTGACCAAAAACAAGAACGTGTTGATGATTTTGAGCCGTGTTTGGCCATGTTTAAACGTAATAAACTGGAATTTTTGCGTCAATATGTGACGATAGATGAAATATGGATCCATCACTTCCCTCCGGAATCAAAACGATCGGCCTCTGAGTGGACAACAACTGGCGAACCTCGTCCACCGTATTCGCCAGATTTGGCTCCCAGCGACTACTGGCTGTTCGCGGACATAAAAAAATGTCGCCGCGATAAAAGATAAATCGTTCTACAAAAGTGGTATTGAAATGTTAGAGCGTTGTTCTTGATGGAATTACGTTGATGAATAAAGCTAATTTTGAAAGACATGTTTTCTTTGTTAGGTCCGGGACTTTTCAGACCATATTATATAAGGATTGTAAAAAAATCAACTGATCAGAATTTTACCACGAACATTTTTAAAAGATAAACAAATTACTTTTTATTCATATTTGCTTAGTTTTTGCGTTTTTTTGTAATCCAATAAAAAACAACAATTTCTTCCTCCATATTCTTCTTTTGTCCTCCTAAATTTTAACTGACAAAATGGAGACTGTTTTTTGAGACTAAAAATTAAGACCTGAGACTAAAGACTGCTTACTGAAAAGCAACTGGCATAAATATGAGATTTTAACGCTGAAAGTGTGACAATTTGTGACTAAAGACTGCCGGTAGTCAGGGTAATGGCCTAACTAAGAAGATGGTATTTCACATGCAAGTTTCATTTCTAGCAGCTTTTTGTTTTCCCACAGTTCGATAGTGTCTATTTTAGGAATACTTAGATTTTCGTCAATGTGTCATTACAGTAGGTTGATTGATGTTGGTGCTGTCTGAGCGACAAAGCCCAGACCCAATTAGCATAAAATATGCCATTTTGATACACCACTTGCCGTCAATTTTCTTTTTAATTTCTTTCAAGTTAGTCATCGAGAATTCCCCCAGCGTTCTATGTACTAGAGCACCCAGACTTGGGCACTCACATAGGCAGTGAAAATTTGTTTCTCTAGATTCTTCTTGATTAGGTAGGTAGGTAAAATGGTTGAAGTGCACCTGGCACTCCTCAAGTAGCACAAAAGCGCCGTTTTGATACCATTATAAGACCTCCAACAGGTAGATATTTAAAGTCAGCCACAGCTGTTGATATAATGGAGAAGATTGATTGGATTTAGGTTGACGCGCTGCCCCAGGCTTCTTGATTGCAGCTTCTATATTTATTGTTGAACGGCTACCCCATCTTCTTGGCATGACCTCCAAAAGGACAGGGACCGGTTATTGTTGATGTAATTTTGAAAATGTCTGCCTGTGGCTTTCATAACAATTCGTCAGTTCTGGATTTGTTGAAATATGGCCACGTTTGTTTAGCTATTTTGCAGGTATCCTCCGGTTAAGTCTACTTTTCAATGCGCTGCTTCTGGAATAGAGAGAAGATCTGCCTTTTTGCGCATTCCTTGTGGACAGCCTATTTCTACTGCTTCTGATTCCTTATAGGATGTCCTTGTAACAGTAACGTGGATGCTCAATTCTGAATGGTACACCAACATTTGTTTGCAAGAAGTGTTTGAAAAAATAGGGCTATGAACGCTCGTTTTTCCGGAAACTCTGGCCATGTCGCAATAGTGCCACTAGAGAAACTTCTACCAAAAAATTCGGAGTGACACACAACCATTTGGTTGCCAAAAGTTTCGGATAATTAAAAAAAACCAACTGCCGAAGACGAATCATCCTGAGTTTTGGAGCATTTAAAACAACGAATTGATGAGTTATCCGGCACAATTTGGCCTACCATATAAGCGTGATTTGACAGCAAATGGTTTCTTCTTCTTCATGCGGATCAAAAACAAAATCCGATATCAGTGCCTGCGGGATCGCTTGATGCGTTCAAATTACATCTTTTCGAGGACCTCAATCGGATGGAAAAACACGATGATGATTGATTACACTTTTTTGCATTAGACAAGCTATCACAAAACTTAAGTAGCAGCCTTAGTACAAGGTGACGCAAAATTAATCACCCTATCGCAAGAATTACCGCGGCCGCCGTAGGCGAATGGGTTGGTGAACGACTACCATTCGGATGCGCGCAGGTTGGAGTCTCCGTGCATGAAGCACCAAATGATAAAAAAGTGATTCTAATAGCCGTCGTATCTCGGTAAGCAATGGCACACCCGCGGCTGTATTTTTGGCCTGAAAAAGTTCCTCATAAAAACCATTTGCCGTTCGGAGTCGGCTAAAAAACTGTACATTCCTCCATTTGTGGAACAGAATTAAGATGCACGCCACAAATACGAGGAGAAGTTCGGTCAAGCATCCAAAAAGGGTGTAAGTGCTAAAGTCGGAATATTTATAATTTTTGAAAATGACGTCGTACGTCATCCATTATTTTATCCTTATGAACTAGGCAGCTGCAGTATGAAAACAGAAAAGAAATGGATAGCGTAAAAATCAAAATAAAGATTTCCATCACTCAATTCATTTTTTTTATTTAATAAAAAAGTTTTTCAAAATCGAATTGCGCCACCTTGTAGTAGTAAATTCAATCCTTACCACGATTTTGCAAACTTGAAAATGACAACCGCTACATTTTTCGAATTTTCGACAAGCTCCTTAGCAACATGCTAGCGAATCACGGCCACAATGCAAGCTTTCGTGCTGCGTACGTGTGCGTATGTGGATGCGTGAGCGTAAGTCCCAAATTTGGTATACCCAAAATTCCATTTAGCCTTATCGCTCATGGCCATCGTCCATTCGTACAACAACAACAACAACAATGGCTAGCAGAGCGGCTAATGCGAATAGCAAGAATGATATCAACAGGGAAGTAGCGCGTCGTCGAAGCACATAAAATAACTCCTTGCCTGCACAAAAACAGGCACATATAAATAGCAAATATATATTAAATATGTATATACGTGTGTATGTATGTATGCATACTTACATATATGCGATATGTGAGCACAATCAAGGCAACATACAAATAATACGGCCCACGTTAGTGCATGCGGCTTATCAACGCAGAATCACTAGCGTACACTCATGTATGTATGTATGTGTATGTATGTAGGGGCAGTGTGCATGTGTGCTTGAGCATATATGTATTTATGCTGGTTTGAGTATTTATGGTTTGGTGTGTGAATAAAAATTCATACTTATTTAATAATAAATTACATTTAACTTCCTTTTGGTAACAGCGCCGCACATACAGATGTGGCGAGTGAGTGCTCGAAGCGTACTAAAGGGGGTAAAAAGCATGCAGGCGATAAGCCGGATGTTGCTATATCACTTACTCGTATGTGTGTATGAATTGTATACTTTAATCATATAAACTAAATACAAAACATACTTATGTGTGCACACTATTTCCACTTTTATATGTTTGCGCAAACGTTGAAACGTTCAAACTGCCGAATTGTCGTAATCCTTTCATTTTACGACGCTGTTAGTTTAAAATATGATATATCCTCTTTCAGCAAACAAAACAAAAAATATATATTAATAATAAAGCTTATCGCTGATGAAAATCTCCACACCAACAAAAGCAATAGCCGGCGCTGGTGACAAGAAAAGTGCGACATGAAAATGAGGGACTGCGAGAAGGAGATCAACCGCAGGCCGGTTTATAAGTTAAAAGAGAGCCGCAAAGTAACAGTTGGCGGTCTAGCTGACACTTACTTTTGGCCAAGCCAACTTAGTGGGCGCAAAGTGGGAAATACAACCATAGCTGGTATTCCATGTACTTAGCCGCATTACTTGCACATCTACATCCACATATACATACATCTAAATAATTTCCAGTTAGCGCCAGCCATCTAAGTCTGTATACGCACAATCCGTAGGATAAATGTTCTTATCTTTGACGACCAGACGATATTATAATACAATTTCAAGTTGACGCGCGAGCGCCCTTTGCACCAATCGCCTCCAACCATTGCGTGGTCGTTTCTTTGCGCCACATCCTGTTTAGTGCTATGTCCTTGCTTCATAACAGAATCCGTTTTCTTCGTCGTAGATATGTACATAAGTACATACATAAATTCACTTGTACATTCATATATTTATCAAAATATTTCTCTTCAATTTCTCTGCTTTCATTTGTTCGGTTCATAATAAAGTATCCTTTCGGCTAATATATTTGATGGTAATATGAGGAGCAAAAGTGCTGAGTGTGTGAGGGAGTTGAGTTGGTGAAAAAGTACATAGAAAATGAAAGGGAGCACTAAACCACAAATGCCTTCTGCTTGGAGAGATTGGTACCAGAGCAAAAAAAAAAACAAAAAATAGAGTCTGCGTGCGTTGTACCCGTAAATTATGATTGCCGTAAAAGAAGTTGCAAGTGAGACGGCGAGCGCATATTTTACTTTAGAATACGGAATTTTGGCTAAGGGAAGCTATGGCAGACACTTTTTATATGTGAACACCCCACGAAATCATTATAAGGTCGCCATATAAAGACGTTATTTGGAAATAACATATTGAAAAATTAAGTTTTTCGCAGGTTGCACTATTATTCAAAAAACGGCTCCTAATAATTATAAATTAAATATGTGAAAAATCATATATATATATATATTATATAATTGGCGCGTAAACCCTTTTCGGGTGTGTGGCCGAGCTCCTTTTACTTTTTACCGGCTCCGAACGGCAAATATCTTTTATGAGAAGATTTTTCATGGCAGAAATACACTCGGAGGCTTGCCATTGCCTGCCGAGGGGCGACCGCTACTAGAAAAAAACTTTTTCTTCATTTTTGTCTTTCACCGAGATTGGAACCTACGTTCTCTCTGAATTCCGAATGGTAGTCACGCACCAACCCAATCGGCTACGGCGGCCGCCGTTTAAAAATTACATCGCTTGTGAAAAATTACATTACTTAAATGTCGTCTACAGGTAAAATATGCCAAACAGTCGATTCATGAATACCTAATTGTTCAGCAACACTTTGCGCTACAGCAGCGATAATCGCAACAGAGCGTCCAGTTTTTGGTCTGCCAGTCCTTTTTTTATCCTCGACAAAATTGACAAAATTTTCTCACCAACCTTTGAATTTTCGACTAATTCGGATGATTATTTCCATCAAAAAAAAAAAAAAAATAACGAATATTTGCTATGTGTTGTCCTTAAAGATCGACCATTTTCATAATAAATTTCAATAGTTTTAACGCGCTGCTCTATGTTTAAGTTTCCATGATTAAAACTGTACAACTGTCGTTTTGACAAATATCCGAGATGACATAAACCGTATCCGTATAGGAATTAATAACAACCGACATTCTACGCATAACTTTTGAAATAGCCTTTATTGATAAATGTGTGTACCTACTAACTTTTTTTATTTGACAAACATTGAAAAGTTTGACTATTTATTTATTTATTTTTAATTTAAATATTTTCCTTTTTTAAATTTTGCTAATTTTGTAACAAAATCTATAATAATCCAAGTTTCAAACGTTGTACAGGACTTATAAAAATTCGACAGATTTTAAACTAAATTTCAAAATTTTTAACAAGAACTAAAAAAATTAGGTACGCAGTTTTATAGCTGATTCAATTTTAGTACAGCAAAGTGCAAGTTTGAAGTCGCCCAAGATTTTCATATATTTTTGATAATTTTTTCCCTTAACGATGTATAAAAATACTCGTATAGTTCATTGCCTAACAAAAACCATTTCTTTAAATGCAATTTTCAAATTGTATGCAAAAATTAGAGAAATATATACTAGTACCACAACTCTTCCTCCTTTATGAACTAAAAACCCTACTTGCAGTTCACTGATATTTCTGAAATCGTACATGTCAAAAAAGTACTTCAGAGTAAAGCAAAAACGGGCGTATTCAGAAATGAAAAAAAAAATATATCGGCCGAAGTACCACAATTCAGTAAACTTACATACTACTTAGGCAATACTTACTCTATACCTCAGACCTACCAGTACCGGCATTTGATAAAGTTAGGCACGAATAACTGCTTTATGAACTAAAAACCCTACTTGCAGTTCAAGGGCATTTCTGAAATCGTACATGCCAAATAAGTATGAAAAATGAAATGAAAAGTAGTACCACAAGGCAGTGGACCGGTTCTGTATTTACTCTATACCCCAGTACCGAAAACGTGCAAAGTAGCTACATTTGCTTATCGAAAGCGAATCCAACATGAAATGGCAGAAATCCATTGGCGAAGTTGCTACATGGATTGAAAAATGGAATATAAAATTGAATGAAACTAAATCAGTTCACGTGGATTTCTCTAATAAGAAATATATATGTATATGTATATCCTGTAAGAGATAGCGCCATATATAACTATGCCAATAGTGCCAAGTCATAAAGAGTGTTTTTTTAGAGGTTAGGTTTTCAAGATGAAATAAAACGTATATAATTTAATGTTATGACCAAGAATTTAGCTTTATTATAAAGATAAGGGTTTGCCATTATGTTTTAAAAATGATTTCGGGCAAGTGGCCGCCGCGGCTGGCTCGAATAAATTCCAGCCGAGAGGCCCAATTTTCGACCACTTTTTGCAGCAATTGGGGCCGTATGTCAGCAATAACGCGCCGAATATTCTCTTCCAAGACGTCAATCGTCTCGGGCTTATCTGCGTAGACAAGAGACTTCACATAGCCCCACAAGAAATAGTCCAGCGGTGTTATATCGCACGATCTTGGAGGCCACGCCACAGGTCCACGGCGCGAGATAATGCGCTCACCAAAAGTTTCCTTCAATAAATCGATTGTTGCGTTGGCTGTATGACATGTAGCGCCGTCTTGTTGGAACCAAAGGTCGTCCACATCAACATCGTCCAATTCAGGCACGAAAAAGTCATTAATCATGGCTCTATAGCGCTCTCCATTGACTGTAACATTATGGCCGGCTTCATTTTTAAAGAAATATGGACCAATGATTCCCTCTGCCCATAGAGCACACCAAACAGTGACTTTTTGAGGATGTAACGGCGTCTCAGCAATGGCTTCTGGATTATGTTCACTCCAAATGCGACAATTTTGCTTATTGACATACCCATTCAACCAAAAGTGAGCTTCATCGCTGAACAAAATTTCCTTGTGAAAATCGGGATCGGTGGCCATCTCGTTTTGGGCCCATTCACCGAACGTGCGACGCGCTTGATCAGGTGTAAGTCTATTCATTATGAAATGGCAAACCAAACTGAGCATAAATCAAGTGACAGCTGTCAAAAAGACCATCTACGAAAAAAGTAGTGCCAACTTGAAAACCTAACCTCTAAAAAAAACACCCTTTATTAGGCATGACTTTGGATGCAAAGGTCAAGTGGAAAGAGCACATCAAAATCAAAGCTGTTGAGCTGAATTTAAAAATGCCAAAGCTTCAGTGGTTCATTGGCAGACATTCTGAACTCTCAAACCAAAACAAAATTCTCATTCAAGGTGTGAACCAATGGTCTTCAGTTATGGGCATGTACCGCAAATACCAACATTCATGGATAGCGCAATCAGGGGAATCAATACAACTCCTGGAGCTACGTAATGAAGATCTGCCATCTTATAGCATTTTAATATCTAAATAAAAACTAAATTAAAGAAAAAATTATGTGATAAGAGAGCAGTGGGGTTTTCAATGTGTTCCGGAATTTGAGGTCTTCTGCCCGTAGTAGCATTTAAAATGCTTTATAACGAAAATAATTGTAGAATGTTATATAACCTTCTTCTTTCGACCGCTTTTGACTAATGTTACCAACTAATGTTCTCAAACTTGTACATGTATGTGTGTATGCATATGCACATATGTATACAAAATCAACAGTCATCAAATTTTATCGCTGTTTATGATAACTGTCAAACTGTCAATTATGCTGACTAGTCTATTTACTTCGAATCAAGTATGAATAAATAAAAATGAAGTTGCCGATTTGTTGCAAATAAAATAATGGGAAAAATGGCAAACAAATTTCATATTTCTCTAAATAGCTCAGATAGACCGGTGGGTCGATTGGGGAGAGGAAAAATGTGAGGAGCTTTAGGGTAGCTTATGTCGGGCGCGGGTGATTACGTGTTGATATGTTTAGAGTTGAGGTTCCAAAAAATATTTATTTTAGCTTGACAGCCCGAAGAACAATAGATATTCCACACATAAGAGCATTTAAATGAAGTAATAATAAAAAACCAGTCAAATTATGTAAGCTTATTGATCAACACCAGGGTTAGGCATAGTGCACTCAATAATTAATGCATTAAACCGATAGTTAAAATATAGAAAAACTAAAGACTTAGTGATAGTGCAAAATGCACAACCCTGATCGAAGCATGGCTATGGCAGAAGAGCTGATCCACTGTTGAGGTTTGTGGGTAAATATAAATTCTTAAAAAATATGCCAAAACTTATTCAGGGTAGAAGTAACAGCCCGGATAGAGTATTAGAACCTAAGGCGGAACTGTATGAAAAATCAGTATTCACAGCTCAAATTCCTAGCAGACACTTTGCCTAGTACTACCCTGTGAAGTGCAGCCAATTTTGGGTGCCTCTTTAGCTAATATGTCTGCTTCTTCATATACTTCCATTTTAAAGTTACACAGCTCTTACTTTCATCATAAGAGCGGATCAAATAATTTTGTGTTAAAAAAATGATGTTCCCAAAATTTTGAATTTCCTTGGTTGCAGTATTGACACGTTAGTAAATTGATAGCAAAATAAATCGCGATATTCGTAGACCAAAAAAACTTGCCTGGAAAATTTTAAAAATAATAAAAATAAATGCGAATGGTGAGAGTGACAACGAACAGCGGAAAAAAATCGGAAAAAATGGTGCCTTCATTGAGTGTGGCCACAGCAGATAAAGATTAAAATACCCAAAAAGTTAAAATACATGCAATAATAATCAAATCAAATCAACCAACAAAATACTTGCAACCATAAGCAATCAAAAACCAGTATGGCACTAAGCCCAAAAAAAAGGAGAATCTGCTAAAGGATACACAGAACTAACGCTGTGATTATAGATAGGTATGTACTTGGGTATGTAAAAAATGCCACCCACTAGGTGACCATTACTAAAAACCACAACTACAAGGCCATCATACAATTCAACAATACATACATACCTGCACACATACATTTTTAGAGCAACGCATTTGCCGCAAATTTCGTGACAAAAACTGGGAGCAGAGCTTGGCAGTAGCGAAGTGATTGCAAGGGCAGAGGTCAGGGATTGGTGTGAGATCTGAAACTTTTCCTTTTTGAGCATAATTAATGATGGAGAAAAATAATGCTGGTAGTTACTACGGCATGAAAGGGAATAAGTAAGGTGACCAGAAAAATATATGAATAATAGTTTTTAGTCTGCAAATAGAGAAATGGTGGGGTAAGTACAAGTTTTTATTAAACAAATTATATAGAAATACTGTGAAACACCAAAAAAAAAAAAAAAAAATAACTGTGTGCGCCATATAACGCGTGCTATACATTTTTTTCTATGGACGAAAATACCCAACTCTGACTGCAAAAAAACAAAAATTTGTCAAAAATCAGCACGTCTTTTGAGCCACTTTAAAATCGCCCTTTGTTATTTCAAATTTCAATGGCTTTAACAAACACTGCGGACTCGAAGTTTTTCTAAAATGCCTGATTAAAAATATTACAATTTTTACGAAATATTTTTTTTTTTTAAATTTGCACAAAACTTAAATTATACTTTAATTTATATGGTTTTTGTAGTACAGAGAACTCTAGGATAAATGGCTGGTCACCCGAGGGGCCAACTTGGACAAAGAATCAGAGCTTCTCCATTGTGACGTCATACAGAGAGAGAAAAAACTGAGGGAAAAGAACCAAACAGGAAAATGGATTGGATGACGACCAAGGGTGGCTAATTACATTTGTATTAACCGCTTCCTGCTACTGATGAAATTCCACATGTGTCTGATATTTAAAACTGGTAAATCCACAGGTGTAGCAAAAAAGTGAGAGCTCCGATGTCTGAATCTTAGCCCGACGAGAGCAGAGCAGTTGAGAAGAATTGGCAAAGATGATTCCATCTCACACTCCAAACAGCTTTTGCAGGAAGTGCTTGAAGCCATTTCAAGTTTCACCGCATGGATAACTAACGGACAATACACAGCAAGGATATCCACTAAACTCGAGTGTTGCGGCTTTGTAATCCTTAGAAATTCCCTCGAGCTCTTTTGATTTACCCGAAACTAGCCTCGCCGAGTGGTCGCGAGGCTCATCTTTACAGGAATAGACCACAGGTTCTCAAGGAAACTCCAATCCTCGCAATGAAACCGTCTCTAGGGTCTCTCATCAGCCAAGCAGTTTGCCTCTATGCCACAGTTGCGAGAGAAGTCAGGCATTGCCCGACACATGCATAATGAGCCAAGGGCACTAATTGCCGCCTGACTATCGGAGAATGAACTCTAATTTCATTAAAAATTTATATAATAAATAAAAAAAACTATCAAAACTTGTGAAACTTACTTTAGGAGAAAAAAGTTAAGCATGCAATTCCATTATATATCGCTTTGTATGCATGTAGGTATACATAAATTAGTTAAACGGTTAATTTTGCACTTATTGAGAGTCAACAGTTGAATGATGTTTCTACTTGCATAACTTAATTGCATTTACCACGAAAAATGTGGCAATTTTTTACTTTTTCAAATAATACCAGCGAACGATTTCTTTCAGAAATTGAATTATTTCAGATTGAGTATTAAAGAAGTTAGAGATGAACATACGGGCCGCCAAAAACCAGTAATCATCGAAAACTCCATCGAAATCGTTCGTTAATTTATTTCAAAAGTGAACCGAAATCATCGTTGAAATTCATGGAATCGAAACAAAACATCATTTATCGCATTTTAACTGATCATTTGGGCTTACGAAAAGTCTGTGCACGTTTCATACCGCACAAGTTAACTGAGGACCGAAAATTGCTGAGAAATCAAGATTCGAAAGACCTCATTAAAGAGGCGAGAAAAGGCGAGAACTTCCTTTACAACATTGTAACTGCTGATCAAACGTGGAGTTCCCAGCATTAACCTGAAACTAAGCGCCAAAGTGCCGAATGGAAGGCTCCAGATGAGCCACCACCCAAAAAACGCGTTTGGAAAATTCAACAATCAAGTTGATGCTCATTTTTTTTCACGATTCTAAGGGGATTGCCCACAAGGAGTTCGTGCCAACGGGCCAAACCGTCAATGCAATTTTCTATCTTGGCGTTTTGAAGCGTTTGTTGCATCGCATTCGTCGAATTTTCCCTGAATACCGAGAAGGAGGAATCTGGCGTTTATTGCATGATAACGCACCGTCTCATCGATCCACTCTTGTGACTGATTTTTTGACTAGGAAGCGCATTTTAACCATCAATCACTCACTGTATTCGCCTGATATGGCTTCCTGTGACCTCTACCTAGTCAGAAAATTGCATTTGGCCATAAAAGGAACATGTTTTGCGTCCGTTGATGCCATCCAAAAGGCTTGTACCGACATCCTAAAGGACATTCCGATCAATGACCTGAAACACTCTTTCGAAAAACTTTTAGATCGCGCACAACAGTGTATCAAGGCCAGCGGGGATTATTTGAATAAATAAACTCGAAGTTATCAGAACAAAGCCCTTGTCCTTTCTATTTTAGCGCAGTCTTGTTTACTTTGGGCTTCACCTTGTGTATAGACTCACTTTGGATTAAAGAAAAGTTATTTTAAACTCCTCGCACCTGTGGGTGATACTGGGAAAGGTAGACAAATGCTCGTGTAGTTGGCGCATATATCCTTTCTCGGGTATTTAACCGAGTGTGTTAAGTGTGGCGTACATCTCGGCGCTTTCATACGGTTTTTTTTTTTTTTTTTTTTAGTTTATCTCCCGGTTCTATTGCTATAGGTTTTGTCTTTACTGTCAGGTTTTTTTCGAATATAGTTTTTCAACCCTCTACAGGCCACTCATCAACTGTTGCATGTTTTAATAATTATATTAAAAAAAAGAAGATATTTACTGGGTATAAAGCAATTAATCCATGACAATTTCAATAACGCAGGATGAGGCGGAAATATTTTGTATTTTTCTTTAACAACTAAGCTCTAAATTGTGGAAAATTCGGTTGGTCGATTATAATAACATTTGGGCAATCCGTTTAAGTTTGGATAATTTTCATTTATCCCTTTTAATAAGCTTACCTAATTACGTCGCTTCTTCACCCAGTCTATTCAAATACAAAGTGACCCATAATAGAATTCTCCCCATCACAAACTCTACTTTATTTCTATTTTCAGTTTGGTTTTTGATATCGTTTTTGATTATGCTTAAAATTATTTGATTTGACACCGCCGTTGGCCCACACAAGCACCCCATCACACATAACTACCGCACAAATCCATTGTCAATCCGAAAAATTTACAGAAAAACACACAAAACATCCATTGTGGCAAGTAGGGTTGGTTGGTTGCTTGCATTCACACGCCACACTGCGGATGGACGTGTCGACAAGGGCTCTGGCGAGTAACTATGTAGATGAGTGACAAGTATACATATCATAATCAATTTCCGAATGACAAAAAGTCAAAAGACACAGGGGTGGGCGCAACAAAGTCAAAGTCACTCGAAAAAGGGGTTGCGTGTGAACTACAACATCATCGCATGAGCAATCACTCTGACAAAACTCCCACCCCCATCGTTTTTTCGCATCCTTTAACTAAATCAACTCGCTGCAATTGGACGCTTGACATCATCGCTGGATGGTGTGTTTTTACGATAGATAAAGCTTAGTATTAAAATAATAAAGGGAGAGAAAAAAAGGAACTTCAAATGACTGCGAATGTGCATATCGCCAAATACGTTGGGAGCAAGGCGTTGTCGAGGGCGGACAGTAAGCGGCAGGCGTTAGGATCGAAGGAGATTAAATTTTTATTGGCAAAATAATGCGAATAAAGCGCTGACGCATGGCTGAGTATGCTGATGGTGGCAAAAGGATATACCGGTGGCTAGTGGCTACTGCTGCTGTTGCGGCTCCTGCAAATGGTGATAAACTTTGGGTTTTCACTCTATTCTAAATACTCCTACACTCATACATGCATACGTATACATCAGCTTACTCACACATAAATGTTACAAATCAGTGTATAAAATGTTATCTGTTGCTTAGCACGCGACTTTGCCGCCAACTTCTGGCCATCGGCAACTCAATGGCCAGCAGGAGAGATCACGCCCGATGAACGCATATACATAATTTAGGAATGCCAATCCCGGGATACCGGGATCTCGAGCGCACGGGATTTCGGTATTTTTATTAATTTTTTTTTTGCTTATAGTTCCGAAAATTCTCGGGATTTGTAATTTCTGAAGAAGAATTTCATGTGCTGGAAAAAATGGATATCTTAAGCTCGGGAATGCAATAACGAGACCCCGAAAATTACGGCATCGTAAAAATCGAAAAATTCACATCTCCCAAACAAAAATATATTTATATTAGTTTAAAATGTATATGTGTGTGTGAGTGTGAATGGGTATGTGCGCGCATTAATACATACATACATATGCATTTATCCATTCTCATTTTCTCTTATCTATACGTACTGGATATTTATTTTTTCATTTTTAGCTTTCTTAGCCTTGCAGTTTTAAACATTCGGTTTTATTGATTGATTTTTATGGAGACACACTCTCTTGCCAAAGTAGCCGTTGGTAATAAAGTTACTGATTAATTTCGATTTATTTAACCTCCTGGCCCCAATTACAGATTATTCACAACTCTTTCCACTGCTCTTACCACTTCTTCAAGCTGGGTGTGAAATTTAATTTCGTAATTTTATGGCTTATTTTGATAGTCTTTTTCACAGTGACCGTAAATATTTGTGCGACTAATATTGAATAAAAACCATAAAAAGTTTTTTATGGCCCTTATTGAAATTTTCATTTATTTACTTAAGCTACTTATACCTGTGCATCAATTTGTTTCTTTCAAATTTTTACTACATATCGATGGTGGTGTCTAATGTGTTTTATTTAAATTTCCATTAATGCATATAAATTATAGAAAAACAAAAAGCATTCAAAGCACTTTGCTCGAACTCACCTCTACTATCGGCTGTCATCTCGTCTGTCGTTTCGGAACAATCACCTATAATTAAGATGTTGAAAATAAAATTAATACAAAAATATTCATTAGAAGATTCCAATAATAAAGATATTCAGCTTTGTTAGGTAATAAAAGTTTTTGTCAAAATATAGCAACAAAAAATGGACACAATGGATTTAATGCAAGGGATTTTGTATAGTTTTTTAAATAATGTGTGGCTTTATACTGCTGTCGTCAGACCCATTCTTCTAAAGGATGGTTAAATTTCAAGGGCCGATATTGAAAGTGAACCACACTTAAACGTCAAGTTTTTTTCTGCATTTAATTCGACATTTTTCAATTTCAGACTAACTCAATTTGAACCATGGAAAGATACACAATCGAGCAAAGCGTTAAAGTTATTCAGAAAATATTGCTGCTGTTCGCGATAGTGTGGTTGAAGAGCCGTGCACCCCAACTTGTTGTCGTGCCCAACAATTGCACCTCTCACGCTCGTCGTTGATGAACATTATGCATAAAGACTTACGCTTACAAGGTGCAATTGACTCAAGAACTAAAGCCTCTTGACCATTTCAAGCGTCGTCAATGGTCAGGATGGTGGCAGGAAATGGCAACAGTGAATGACCATTTTTCAAAGAAAATCATCTTCAGTGATGAGTCACATTTTCACTTCAGTGGATTCGTCAATAAACAGAATTGCCGCATTTGGGCGAATGATAATCCAAGAGTGATTGCCGAAAAACCAATGCACCCACAAAGAGTGTCTGTTTGGTGCGGTTTATGGGCCGGCGGCATCATTGGGCCGTATTTTTTCCAAATTGAGGCCGGACAGGCAGTTATTGTGAATAGTGTTCGCTATCGTGACATGATAACGAACTTTTTGTGGCCCGAATTGGAAGATATGGATGTGGACGATATGTGCTTTCAACAGGACAGTGCTACTTGTCACACAGCTAACGAAACAATGGCTCTTTTGCGCGAAAAATTTGATGACCGAATAATATCACGTCGCTGCGATGTCAATTGGCCGCCAAGATCATGTGATTTGACACCGTTGGACTTCTTTCTTTGGGGTTATTTGAAAGAAAAGGTATACGTCGATAAGCCAGTAACAACTCAAGAGCTAAAGGATGAGACAATTCGGCACATTAACGGCATAGAACCTCAATTATGCCTCAGCGTCATCGAAAATTTAGACCATCGGATGGAGGTGTGCCGCCAAAGCCGCGACGGCAATTTGGCCGATATTTTGTTCTGTATGTAATTGAGCCATACCATTATTATCATAATAAAGAATAGTGATAATAATTTCCTAAAAAAATTGTATTTTATCCTAAATCAAAACCGGCCCTTGAAACTTAATCACCCTTTATTTGATTCCGGAAGCAAAAAATTACGAGGGTTTTGATGTTTGATTCAATTTTTTCAAGCATTCAGGCTATATTGTCCTTTGCACTTAAGGCCAAGAGATAGAATTCAAATGATACGGACAGTCATGAATCTTAAGAGATCCGGAAGAGGAAAAGTATGAATTTTATCCAAACTCAGTACATTGCAACTTAACAGCCTAAGTCTGATTATAGAAAATTCCGGACAACTATAGAGAAAATGCTTTGGAGTGTCCTCATTCTCAAGACAGGATAGGCATATTGGGTTGCCAATGATTCCCATGGTAGCCATATCCTGTGCCCTCTAATTACACTCTCAGGTCCTTCCTACTAAGTTTTAGGAGAAAGGTCGCTAATTTCCTGTTTGGTTCTTTCTCAAAGCCCTAGGCTACTCTGCAGAAGTTCAACTCAGGCCAACATCTTATATGGGTAGACCTCATGAAGTTGTCAATCCATAGTTGAATCGACGCAGAATTGACACCTAGAAAGGGTTCAGAGCTTAGTGGTATGCTTCTGTGCCAGTTTATCAGCAAACTCATTCCCTCCAACACCACAATGTCCAGGCATCCAAAGAAGACAAACTTTGTTGTGTTTTAAAACACTGTTCACTTTTGCCTTAGATTCACCGACTAATTTCGAAGCCCAGCGTGCGTTAGCAAGGCAGCCGATTGTCCGCAGGCATCGAGAACAGTGAGCACTGCTCCGACAACTAGTGGCATATCTGACAGTAGCCAGAGTTTTCTTCGTTTCCCCCGACTCGACGCACTTCTTCACTTTTCCAATTGATGGCGTTGGAAAAAAATTAAACGAATGAAGTTAAATCTCTATTGATTGATACCAGGCGTCTCATGAGAATGTGATGCAAGAAGATATCTGCGTATTTTCATTTTACTCGACTACATTTTTCGAAAATTCTCCAAATGCTCTTCGTATAATCAAATATTAGATTTTATTCATGATATTTACGCGTGGTATGCGAAATAAATGTATAACTCAAACACTAAAGAGTTTATCTCAAATAGTTAATCGCAGGCACGTCTTGGTATTTATGTACATATCAATTTTCAAAATGAAACTTGTTCACACTGGGTTAAGTGATATGTATGTGTGTGTGTACGCTCAAAGTTCCAAGATAACTTAAAATATATTGCTATGAATAGACTTGAAATGTCTAAATGGTTACAGTATTCATACATTTCAGATGTTAACGATTCGATCACTTTTTTTATACAGTGGACACTGGCTAAGTTGGATACTACAGGTAAGGAATAGTATGTTCAATTTGTGCGAGAGCCCATGAAAAGAAAAAACATTTACATATGCATATAATTTGGGAAAAAATAAATCCATTATTTTTATTGTTTCTTTTGCGTAACTGGTTTAACACTGTTTTATGATCGATCATTAGTTCCTGGGCGATGCCACGACTCCTAACAAACCAAGAACAGCAAACAAATTTTTTGGTGTGAAATGTCACCTTGACAACGAGCATAAACTTTACATTGCTTGATCCATACTTTATTTATCTTTTATGACGCAAAATGAATCCCACTTAGATGATTAACATACATAACTCGTATATTTTCATTTTATAATTCACAACTTTCCTATTTATCAAACGATTTTCTTCGTTAGTGGCTTAGAGAGAATATTTTTGCCGTCAAAAGCTTTTCATAAAAATATCTGCTGTTCGGAATCGGCTTAAAACTGTAAGTCCCTCAGTCTGTCCCTCCCATTTGTGGAACAACATAAGGACGCACATCACAAATAGAAGGAGCAGATCGGCTAAACACCCAACAGGAGTGTAAGCGCCAATCATATATATACAGTGACGATTAAAATGATAGCAGTGCGAGATATTACAAAGTTTAAACTATTTATTTTTTTATATTAATTTTTTTCTTATTTTTTAACGAAAACATAGTTTATTTTACAACCATACCCGTATAACTCTGTGTTTCAAAATTCATATAAAATTAAAAAAAAAAACAACTCAACAAATTTTCAATAAAATTTCAAACGCCTTATTCAGCATTTTTAGAATAATTCTGGGTATGCAGTTTTCAGCTGATTCAATTTGGATATAATATGAGCCAGTTTAAATTGGTGCAAAACTCGCGTTGTATTTTGATAATTTTTTTGTCGACGGTTCCTTGGCCGTGATCGACTCTTGGTTAGGACTCTAAGTTGTGGCTGGCTAATGTATTTCTTTCTTCTTTCCATATAAAGAATGCTCGAAGCATCTTTACTTTAAATTTGTACAATATTATATCAATATTGGATGGGTCACAATTTTTCTAATAATGCTGACGAAAAAGTTTGAAGTTGAGGACAAATTTTTAGGTATTAATAAGTAGTCTTCAGCATAGGACCAGATATTAATGACTGCTGTGCAAAAATTGAGAAAAAGTGTGTCCAACATCCGAGATACACAGCCAAACGGTTGGATACACATTCATTTCTCATTTCAAAATAGCGAGTTTGTCACTTTCTGAGAGTACACAATTTTAAAAATAACGTCTCAAAATTGCATGAAAATCCGAACTTAACTTACGGAGTTATGTGGTTTTAATTAAAATCCGTCTAGAGTGACTTTAGGGCAGCTGGAGAAACTTTAAACGCATTTTTCTCGAAATAAAATTTTCAAATTTTGTGCTTAAAAATATCGATAATCGATTCTACCAAACATCATGAAAATTTGGCCATTTCTTGGTAACATTATTTTGATGTATTTGCCTAGGAAGCGGTTTGAATTTTAACTTTTTTTATATAACCAAAAAATGGACGATGCTTATAAAAAAAATGTACTTTAAACATTTATTATTTTGCTGAAGGCTAGTGCGACTAAAGGTCTCTCAAGAGAGAGTATATAAGTACATATAAATATATAATTGGCGCTTACACCCTTTTTTTCAAGAAAATACCCAAGGAAAATATTGCTATTCTCCTTTCCTTGTGAAATAGCATTGCCGAAGTAATTTTGACAAGCGGTTTCATAGAAGAAGAAAACAACGTTGCCACTTTTCATTTAAGAAATATTGAAGCACACAAAGTACAAATAGGGGGTTTTTAAGATGTGTTATTTTGATATTCAAAGAAAAAAGATATTTTTTAATATAAATGATCGGATGTCAAAGAAAAAAAGTCACAAGGTGTTAAATCACAAGATTTTGGGGGCCAATTGTGATCTCCTCTTCGAGAGATAACACGGTCCGGAAATGTTTCCCCGTAAAAGATCAATGGTTTCGTTGCTTGTGTGACACGTAGCGCCGTCTTGTTGAAAACAAACGTTGTCCAGATCAATACCATCCAATTCTGGCTATAAAAATCGTTAATCATCTCTCCTCTTTAACACCTAACACCTGTTATTGGGAAACCCTTTACATTTCTGTGCAAAACCTGGGTTGCCCTGTGATTTTTTGTTTTTCAAAAAAGAACCTTTTGGAAATAGAATATACAAAAACAGATATAATCGAATATAAGTAGTAATAAGTGTACGAATATATTTAAGAACTGCGTATCGAATGCAAAAATTTGACATGCGAATTTTTTCTTTCAACATTTCTTTATATGGAATTTTCAAGTTTCCTAAGATCTGTATACTAACCTTAAAACGATAAATTTTGATAAAACCACATTGAAAATTACAAGAGAATACTACTTTTTTTAACTAATGCTGTGGGTTTTCTTGTTTCAGATGATCCAATTATGAGTAGCCTTACGCACCGCAAAACATCGTATTTTTGTTGATCTTTAGGAGATTTACTGCAACCCCATTGCGTTTTAGAGTCAAGGACTATTCTTGTAATGTTGTGGGGTTTTCTATCCAACATAAGAAAAAAATACTGTAGATCCCTGAAACATATATATATATTTTATGAACTGAGAAAAATATACCAAAAATTATTCAAAACTGTCTTCAAAAAAAAAAAAAAAAAAATTTCAAAAAAAAGCATTTTGTTTTGGCCTTGCAAGATGCCTACTTGTAAATAAATGAAAATGTGAACACTTATTTCATTAAATAGTTTGTGCGACTCTCATTAATATAATAGGGGTGCCCAAGTTAACAAGTTTTACTGTACGAAAGTCTACTGACGCGTGTCGTAAACATAGGGTTTTGAATGTTTACTAAAGTACGTACGCAGGTATAATTATTTGGACAAGCGGCACGTGCTCAAAGCTTTTTTCGTTAAAATGCTGCCTACTATAAAAAATTTCTTTCAAATAAATGCAGAGTATCCGATTACATATGTATGTATGTGTATATGTGCTCAAGTACTACTGTATGTTAACATAAAATAGGTACATATGTACGTGCAAGTGTAAGAATTGTGAAAACCGTCATTGCATAATGATTTTAAGTGATCGAGATGAGTGAAAACCCCAATCTCTCTATTTTATTGCTTCCCACTTGGCTGGAAATTGAATATTATTATTTATTATTATTATTATTTATTATTTATTGTTCGACTTTTTTAAAATAAACACTACATTTCATTTTTAATCATTAACACTAGAACGTACGACAGTGACACTAGGCCGTTTGTCGGAAGAAAAAAGAAAAAAAAATCTTACATTTTACATATCGCACCCTAAATACAAAAGGGTCATAACTCAAAATGTACTTCTGCTCAAATATGAACGAGACGTTATTAATAAAACGGTCCGCGGATGACATATGGCAAAAATAAATTTTTTGTTTTTTGGTTGGACTGTTATAAGCTTACATGGCAAATTTCAGCGTGATATGTCACATAGTTTGTTTTCTGTGCTACTGTAAACAAGTCAAGCTCGAGTGTGGAAAATTTTGAGTTGTGACCCTTTTGTATTTAGGGTGCGATATGTTACTATAGTACTATGTATTGAATTCGCTTAAAATTAATTTTCTATATTCTATAGCACCAGTTATGAACTTAAATAAGTTATTATATCCAGAAGGGCCAACACCATTTAAAATGTCTATGATTTCATCTCGGTTTAAACTATATTTTCCAAAAAATCTTTGACGAATTCTTTTAAGTATCGGGCATTTTCCTAAGAAATGTGTGATGTCTTCTAATTCATTTAGGTTAGATAAAGTGCAATTTAAATCCCTTTGGCTTCCCAAGTATATTAAATCACATCTGGCTTTCATAATCCACATAATTTTATAGATTCCAGTATTATCGTTTAAATATCTTCTGGCGTAGTTATGGTCTAATTCCTTATATAATCGGGTGCTTTGGTGTGCCCTTTCCCATAAAGTTCGAATATTCGAATCATGAAGATTTTCTATTATTGAAATTATATTTCTATTCCACTCTCTTTTATTTGAAGTGCCCCAGTTACATGTTATATTTTACTTTTGTGCTAGATTACTAATTTCTTCAACCCAAAATATCTGTTTTTCTAAAATCTTTTTTGATAGTATATGAGGCAATCTATTATCATCATATTCAAATAACGTTTTGAATATATATTTTAAGTGAAGCTGCAGTGTATACAAAATGTAAACTTGGAACATTTGTCTCCAAGAGAATGCAATAAAATGGCGTATTACTCGAGATATGAAGTACCCTTTTTAAAAAATTAAGTTGAATTTTGTCTACTTCTTCAAACAACGAGTTTCCCCATACCTGAGCAGCATAACTCTGGATTGCTGTAGTCACCGCTAAAAACAGTTTCCATTTTGCCGACAACTTAATAATGTGCGCCAAGTTGCATTTATGCTATTTTTCGCTAAAACATTTCTATTTTCTATATGTTGCTTGAAACTGAGTTTTGATGTTAGCTTTACACCCAAGTAATTATATTCTTTCGTTATTGGTATAACTTCGCCGTGAAAAAACCACTTTTCTTTTTCTGCTATTCTACCGCCTCTCCGAAAAATCATTATAGCTGACTTAGATAAGTTTACTTGCATATTTCACTTATCGCAGTATTTTTCTAAGTTGCTTATCATTTTTTGAAGAGCACTAACTTCATCTGCCATTGGAAATTGAATATAATAAATTAAAGTTCAGCAGTAAAAGAAGTTCCAACATCTGTCACTGGATGATTTTTTAGCACAATAGCGATCCCTTGCCATGCGATCCAAGTAGTTTGGCTATTGCAACATTTTTCTGAAAATACGTTTAATTGTATGTAGGTTTGAGTATAATAAGGAGTAGTCTTAAACATTTTTCAAAAACAAAAATTAATTGTTTTGGGATTTATTCAGTGTTGAAAATTGTGGTATAGAGTGAAAAGTTTTTAAAGTGAACATTTTTCAATTCGACGTCGCTGTCAATAACTCAGCCCCATTGCAGATTTTGGCGAACGATTTTAGTCTATACCAGCACGAGATCCAACTGATGCCGGAGTTAAAGCTATCGAACCATCGTTTGTGCTGTACGTTCGCTAAATGGGCTGAAAATCAATTTCAAGGTGGATCGGATACTTAACGCTTAACGATGAACCTAATTTTTTGCTCAGATAGTATAAGAATAATGGATTTGGAGTGAAAAAAACACGCTTGACTCTTAACAGCCGATTAAAGTCACTGGTGTTGTTTTTTATGAGGGGAGCACGATTGACGAATCAATTTTTTTTTAACTGAAGGTGGAGTTGTCGCTATTGTCAATATCATCCATGATACTCAGACCTGATTTTTAGCTTGAGTTTCACCGATCAGCCCAAAAGAGCTTCGAGGGAAATTGTATGATTTTTGAATTGATAAAACACTTTGCGGCTAGCTGACCTTCCGTGGAGTGAGTAAATTGTTAAAAATAATGATTGCCTCAAAGTAGATATCTACACCCAGTGCGCCTTCTGTTCTGTTGGCATTCACATAGTCGAACTTTTTGATTGCTTATTTTTTTGCATTTTTGAAAATTAGTCAAAAAGTACTGCCACACGCAATTATTATCAGCTTCTTTAAATAGATTTTCGAATATGTTTTTCAGTCGGTAGTGAGTGAAAAGGAGTTCAAATTGGCGATCGGGAAGCCATCTCTCTTTTCTCCGACTGACCAAAGTTGGAGTGCAGCGTAGGAAGAAGAGCATAATCCAAGAACACCAGCTGCGGGCGAAGTTTAGACGGCAATAAGAGAAATATTTACAGCTTGCTGCCGTCATATTAAACGCTGAAAGGTTGGTTATGGGATCAACTGTGGATTTAAATAAAGTGTAAAACAGCTGAAGCTCTGCATTTGTGATGGGTGGTGGTTGGACTCCGATGACGACATTCAGAGGTTGGGAGTTTAAGAAGGTGATAAGAGACTCCCGATGAATGTCGTTTAGTGTCTGTCTGTAAACTGTCCTCCGCAATAGTTGTAGTCGTGTTTGATCCTGCATCTCGTCAGTATAGTTGAAGAGATGTCTCTTGACTCGCCTGGGAGGTGGCTCAGCTTCTAGCAAGTGCCTGCAGGGGTAATGCTCGCGATAGCAACCCAGGAGGAATTTCTTGCTGAGCATCTTACTGTGATCCTTGAGTGGGAGCATTGAAGCCATGACGTAGAGGTGCTGTTGATCATCTTACCGCGCCCCTAAACTCGGATCACAGAAGCCTCGTCGTAGAGTTAGCTTGGGGACATCCGGTGCTATCCCAATGACAATATTCTGTCTAGGCCTGTCTCGTGCAAAGTGCCTTCTCATTTATTGCTGTCAGTTCAGTCAGAAGGGCACAGCAGTGATTAGGTGGATGTTGCCACAGGCTTTAAGGAGAGTTCTTGTACATGAGTCCTACTACTATCTACTACCCTATCGTCTAGTTTTGGGCTATCTCTGAAGATGAACAACAATGGATGTTTTCTCACTTTTTTATAGCGGCACTCAGAGTTGTTTCAACTTACCGCACTGTGTCAAGCGCAGCAGATTTCTTGGTCAGCGGGGAGATACCTGTCGACCTCATGGCCCGGGAATGAGCTGATGCATGGGATTCTAGGAAAAAAGCCGATGGGACACTCAATGTAAAGTAAGTGACTCCAGGTGGGTATACTGCGACACACCGAACGATGACGCCGAACACACATTCCGTAATTGCGACAGATGGCACGTGGAAAGAGATGTTCTGAGGGAGCAGTTTGTCAAAATCGCGCCGACTAATACGATTGGCAAGATGCTTAAACGCGAGGGTGCTGGTATGCAGTTAAAAGGCACAGACGACGCAGTACAACAAAGCGAGACCTCACAGACAGAGACACAAGAAGACAAGCCGGGAGGAGGCTCCCTCCGCTGAAGAGGAGTAGGGATTGTTTTAGTGGCCACACCACTCGACGTAGTAGACGACGGTTGCTGTAAGTGCGAAGGCATTTTGAACCCTACTTCACCCACACAAAAAACAAAAAAAAATACAGGCACTAATGCACTGTTTTCATTGAATATTTGTTTCAGCATCCGAAAATATAAGAAATATTTATTGAATTATTTTAAAGTCATTAGACGATTTTTGCACTCCCCTCTTCCTTCGCTCATATGCCATTTGTTTATCCGCAGCAAGTTTTGACTCCTTTCACTGATTTCCAAGTTGGCCACTGGTAAATTTATCAAAAAATTCATTATTAAAATCTCATTTCTAGCAAATGCTTGGTTAAATATCAGCTGGGTATAGGCAGCAGAATTGCAAAATAATAACAGGGTTGCAGTATAGCTGTAATTACTGCGTACCACGAACAAGCCCCGAACTGATTCTGATAATTTTCACTGCTACGGATAATTTTGCATACATTGCAGATATCTGAAGAAAGATTGTTTGTTTTCCAAATAAAAAGCCTTTTATTTGCTACGACAACCCTTTATTACTCGATGGCTTTGTAATTATATAAAATTATATTAATGCATTTAAACCTATACGCGAGTGTTAAACTCGAAAAATTGAGTAAATTGTGTGTTAATATTTGCGTGTACTCCATTTCAGCATGAAGTATTTACTTTTTTCTCCGACAAAATTTAGAATGCATTGATAACATACATATCACTTTCCAAAGAAATCAGGCTACGATCCACCCACCCACAAACTTCAACTGTGCGCTAGATTTAAGTTAATCCACAGATAACCGCCACTGACTTTAGACGAGCATAATAATGCGATGGCTCAGTGCACTCGACAACACGCCGCCAAAATCCAAATGGTGGTGGGGTTTTTCACTTTGCTATTGTTGTTGTTTTTGTTTCGCATTTCAAAGTCTTAAGTGTTCGCCCTCTTAACAAATTTACATTACAATCGCTACTGAGAATATGTTCATACACACACACAGGCACTCATACACATATGCGCATATGCTTAGTAAATGGATGGTTGGTTGCTTGGTTGGTTGGCTGTTTTGGTGCGGTTATTGTTGATATCTTAAGGGAATAATAATTGTTTCAAGTGAAACAATGTATGTATATATATATATATTTTTACAGCTAGTATTGTATTGTATTGTATCATACTCCATTACTGTATGTAGTTAACTCGCTGATTGTACGATTGTATAGCTATGAAGTATATGTAAATACCGATGTTGAATTTACCGCACACACACTTGCGCACATATCCATATGGTTGAGTATCTCCAGTGGTAAGTAACTTGACTGTTCATTCTCAGCCGCTAACCCCGCAATTTTTCTTCTTCGCCTTCTTTCCCGCGTCTTGCTTTTGCTTTTCCCTTTGCTAGCTTTGGCTTTTTGTGTTTTGTTGAGAATGTGATTAAATTTTGCTGATATTCACTTCAAGGAATTATAATAACAATAATAACAACAATCCGCAGAATTCGTTGTTTTATTTTTATTTTTGTTTTTGTTTCCTCCTTCTTCATTTCTAGATCGTAGATACCGTATGCGCACATATACATACATATTTACAAAACTTATATCCCTGCAAGAACAGTGGAAGGCATTTGACCGTTAAGACGCCTTCGATTCGCCACTTATCTGCTCGCTATCTCTGGGCTCTGCTCACTTGACGAAAAGATTGCATGTGAAAGTAACAACAAAGTTATCGAGTAAGATGCGCCGCTAGCGACTAAAACTGCTATAGCTCACTAGTTTCACAAAAGTCCTCTTTTTTTCGCCAAGACTTAGCAGGTGGCGAATAGATGAAGCAAATGAACATAGGTACGTCGGCAACGCGGGAAGAGAACTACCTTAAATTAGTGTGCTGGTAAGGCAGTGTGGCCTAATGAGCTATAGTCATACTCGCTAGCGGCGAATCTTACTCGATAACTTTGTTGTTGCTTTCGCATGCAAATTTTTCGTCAAGTTAATCGAGCATAAAGATAGCGAGCGGGGAAATGGCGAATAGAAGGAGCCTAAACAAATGTGTTTTTCGGCAGCTCTTTTCCAGCTGTCAGCATACTTTTTATACCAGGCGCTTCAGCTATTCGCCGCTTGCCAATGATTGGCGAAACGAAGAGGCTTTTAGTTATTATTGATGGCGATATCCAGCAATGCTCAGAACAAAGTTTCCATCACATTCTTAATGATAATGGGGGAAAAGTTAATGGCGATATTTCTACTCCTGTGATTTGCCCGCTTTTAACTTACGGACTTTGTCGACAATTAAATTACAGCAAAATGAAAACAGCGATTCAAGTTAAAGGCAAGTTAACAGCGTTGATTTTGGTTACATCAGGATTTCGGCAAGGCGATAACTTAAGCCCAGCACTGTTCAATGTTATTATGATTGAAATCTTAGAACAAGTTAAAACAGCCGCCTCGGGTTTCCGCATGACAACTGATGAATTTAGAATAATTTTCTTCGCAGACGATGCTGTGTTGATAGCAGAAAACGAAGATGACCTGCAGAGATTACTGTTCATGTTTGAGAAAATGGCTTCGTACTCAAAATTTGCAGATATCGGCGGAAAAGCCAAAGACAAAGCGCGATAACCGCTTACGCGATCTTGGCCGAGTTTAACAAAGCGCGCCAGTCATTTCTTTCTCATGCTAACCGGCGCCTGTTGGGCGCACCAAGTGAAGCGAAGTCCTCCTCCACCTGATCTTTTCAACGCAGAGGAGTTCTTACTCTTCCACTGCAATCGCCAGCTGGTACCGCATCGAATACTTTTAGAGACGGAGCGTCTTTTGATAGAAGACCAAATGACGAAATTACAGAGATTTGTGATGTAACAGACATAACCTGGTGAATAAGAGAAAGGCGAAAAATGTGCAAAAAGTTTGCAGAATGTCGAGCGAACGCATAGCGAGCATGGCGTTGAACGGCAGGATAATCCACACCATCCGAGCGTCCACCCAAGAGATGGCATGAATGCTGGGCATCCGAATCCCCTGAACTGCAGTAAAAGTTATTCAAATATGTAGTTGTAAAAAAGAATTTTCCTAAATAAACGAAGAAGAAGAAAATATAGCTATACTGCTCACTCTAATGCTGCTTTATGATCAACAATGAAGTAAATAGTCAGCACATATGACAAATCTCAATTGATGTAATTTTTAGTCACAGTTGCTGTATGTAAATATGCACCGCAAATAGTTCAATGAAATCGGACAAGGACACAAAGATATTAGATTACCAGGTTTGGACTTCAACTATGGTGGAGAACGAAATTAAGCGAGTAACTTTGGATGCCACGTCATCGGGGATTCGGAAGCAGAATTCAGAATTCTCCTTTCGCACGTATTCACGCACTCATCCAATCACAAGGATGACAGATTTACCAGGTTTGCTCGTCTGGTCCCTAGTGACACGTCCCTAGTGACGTCAGCCCATCAGCAGTTTCTGCCATCATAAGGATGAAAAATACTTGTCATTCAAAAATTTTCTATGCTTTTGGACTACATAAAACAATTATCAATTTTGAGTTCCTCTCTCTATCTCTCTCTCATGAGAAATGCAACTCTAGCGAATGTGATTATTTGTTTCCCATTTGCATATACATTTTTGGAATGCAGGAAAGAACGATATGGCCACTTTTGCATCAACAAAACAATATTCAAAGCATTTGCGCATGAATTGGTGAAAAAATTTTGTATGTACTAATTTTCATCAGCCAATTCTTATAGGGATGTTTATTTATGTAAGTATGAGTTGCTGTATTAACATGTGCACGTGTTTTGGGGTTGTATGTATGCTTGTATGTAAGGTGGATTGTGTGTTTTTATAAATGAATGTATCCAACAGATAGTAAACTGATAAGAATCCGAGTTGGAGTAGCAGCGGCAGCAGCAGCAGAAGCAGCAGCAGTCAATATTCCCCTACAGAGGTGTACGTCTATGTAGGCAGGTCGACTGACTGGCTGACTTTCTGGCTGGCTGACAAACGGCTTGGCCGTAAGGCTGCTTGTTTAGCCGGCTGATCGTTTGTTTATTCGCTCATTCGGCCGGTTGGTTTATTTGTTAACTCAGCGTTTGGCAAGTTAGGTGGCAGACGGTAGGCAGGAAGTCCAACACTGTCAGGCGTGAATATGGACAATTACATTTTGTTTATTCGTGCAGATGTTAGTCAGTCGTTTTGGCAGTTATTTAGCAGTAATTTGAATTTCTTATGATTCGCATAAGAAATATGCTGTCGAGTCCGCAATAAGTACATACACACGCACACATATGAAAAGTCGTTAATTCTAATGTTGTGTAAAGCTATGAGCTTATGTAGAAAGAAAAATTTCCATTTTCCAATAAAGATAGCGAGAAAATTTAAGAATCCTATTAAGTGCTACTTTTAGAATGTCGCTAAAAATTCCAATTTCATAGTAGTTAGCTTACTCAAGGTTTACTGTGGAATATAGGTGAGTTAACCTCCAGGGGTATTTGGGCTGAAGAGCAACTCGAAGCCATTCAGGAACAGCCATGACATCCATTGAAAACAACCGTTTTGTGCGGCCTATGGGCTGGAGGAATCATCGGCCCATATTTCTTCAAAGTCGAGGCTGTAACAGTAAATGGCGAACGCTATTGCGCCATCATAAACGACTTTTTGATGCTGGAAATTGAAACCCGTGATCTCCAAAAGCCAATGGTTCCGACAAGACGGCTCTACTTGCCATACAGCTCGTGGAACAATGCATTTACGCCGTCGTCGTTTCAGTGAGCAACTTATCTCTCGTCTCGGAGTAGGGAATTGGCCACCAATCTCCTGTGATATCACACCTTCGGACTTTTATTTGTGGGGGTTTGTAAAGTCTAGATGCTTTGTCGATAAACCAGCTTCGATTGAGGCATTGAAAGCCAATATTACTAAAGTTATTTACGAGATATCGACCGAAGTCCTCCAGCGAGTCATCTAAAATTGGTGTTTACGGATGGCGGAATTATGGCGCAGTTGCGGCCAACATTTGAAAGGGATTACGTTTAAAAAATAAATGTCATGAATGGTTCTACACAAAAGTAATAATGATTGCCCAATCAATTTAAATTTTCGTTATTTTATTTCAATTTAAAATCCGATACCTCTAAATTGATCACCCTTTATATGTTATATTTCTCGAAGTTTGCGTGGGAGAACTTTTTTCCGATTTTTCAATTTTTCGCAGCATTTGAAAGCCAAAAATAGGTTTTCGCTAAAAAAATCAACTAATTTTAATATTAAATTATAAGACTAGAAATTATTAAAAATAAAAAGGGATACCTGGTGAACTCTGTGAAAAAGTGCTGTGCAAAATTTTAAGATGATTGATTCAGCAGACTTCAAAAATAAAAATAAAAATCAGAAAAACGCTTTGAAGTTGAGCAGGTACAGAGACCCGGAACAACAGATGCTCAAATATTATTTACCTCGTAAATTTTGCTGTGATGTACCTGAGATATACCTGAGATATTACACATTCGTTCAAATAGAACATAGAAAAGTTTAAATACCATACCCTCCCTCAACTCTCCTTTCTGAAAACCGAACGAAATGAGGAACTACCTCTGGAAACACAGTCGATATGCGAACACTCAATCTCGTACAAAACTGCCAAAATTATTCCAAGGGCTTAGAATACGAAAACTACGAACTGTATTTTGTCACCCCTAGAAAAGACTGCAAACTACTGATTGGAGTACTAACGGTACACTGTCTCACCCCACATCATGCAGCCAAAACGGGATTAGTCCAGAGCGATGCGTGTAACAAATGTAACGCAGCGAATACTATGGATTCTTTGGAACACCTACTTCGCCACTGATCTGCTCTTTGTAGGACTCGACAAATGTGCCTAGGATCAACATACTTTTCGTCCTTGAAGGGTATTGCTGACAAAAGGCTGAACGACTTGCTAAAACTCCCGCAGCATTGAGAATTAATATAAAAAATAATAAGAAGAGGCCTAAGTAAGGCCCAGATGTCTAAGTGAGATCTTTTTATAGATCAGCCTGTTCTACCCAACCTAACCTAAACATTTAGATTTTCAAGCTAGACCAGATATTAGAATTTCTAACGAAAGTTTGGTAATCAAAGATAAAGATGCCATTTTTTCTTAGAAAAATCGGCTGGTTTCATTTGTTTTTATTTGAAGGCTAAGTCATCAGCAAAATAAAGTCGAAATTTATTGAACTATTGCTTAACTCATACACCTAAGATAACTGCAAGTTAGCTCGCCCCCATGAAAACAACTCTAAGAATGAGCCCAGAGATTACGGCGTAGAAAAGGGACTCCTTGCATCATTAATGCCCCAAAACGCGGTTCAAAGTTTTTATAAAACATTTCAGGAGTTTTCGTTTCAACATACCTATATCGGGAATTTTAAAAGACCAGTACTCGGAGCAATAGGACATTATATACGAGGATCGTTTCAAAAGTCTGTGTAAAGCCTGAAAGATAGCACTACTGGCTCATTTCGAGATTATGTTTATTTAGTAGCATCTCTTGGAAGAACACACATCAAGTTTTGATCAGATCGGTCTATTTCTTTGTGTTTTGCGCTCGTATAAATCGAGGAAGTCGAATGATTTTTCCTTTCCATCACGACAACGAACCAGCTCACGCCTTAGCGGTTGTGGTCGCAAAATTAATGGCATGAGGATTTCAATTCGTTCCAGATTTCCTCTGTTTTCCAGATTCGGCTCATTTGGATCCCTCGGACTAATATTTGTTTCCAAATTTGAAGAAATGGATGGCTCCTCAAACGAGGAGGTAATTGCAGATACGAATGGCTATTTTTAAGACTTGGATGAGTGCTATTTTTTCGGAAGGAATCAACAAACTAGTTAAAAAATTCGTTCAATAACAATTCCCAATGTAATGTACAGTCAAACTTCTATAATTCGATCTAATGAAAATTTTCGACCGGTAGGGACTTGAAATTATAGAAAATTATTTTTTTAATATTACTTTTTACTTAAGTAATAAACACATTTATTTACTCGAAATTACTAAATTAATCGAAAAAAATTAATTAATTCTTATGTAAAAGTTACAATGAGTTAAAATAAACCGAAATGAGTGACTGAAGACCTACTTTCTTTTCAGAGTTCTCAGTAAAAAGAGATTCTAATTTGTTCAAAGCTATATAGTGATTGTCAGTGGCATTGTTATACGTTTCCAAATTATGTAGAAATTCGTTCTTCTGAAGTAATATCTTACAAAATCATTAGAAGGCTGATAAATAATTGCCTCCAGTATACCCTCAACATCACCTTGCATGCCACTTCATTTCGAATATGCTGAGTTAGTGCTAAAGTGCTTAATAATGGCGTCGTCTGTGAGAAAAACCTGCTAAACGTAAAAAAAAATAACATAATTTTGAATTTTTTAAATTATGCGATTTACAGGGTGAACGATAGGAAGTGTTACCAACTTCACACTGCTTGTATCTGTAAAACAGCTCATGACATCAACGTCAAAATTGTTCTAATGACAGTTCAATATATTGTTTATAATCCATCAAAAGCATTTGCGTTTCAGTTTTGTTGAATTTTTTTCTGTGATGGAATTCAAACGTGATTGCGTTATATTTGGCCGGAAAATCACAACCAGGCATTGTTCGTGAGCTCAGTCACCTCAAAGTGAATAAAATATTTGTGTATCGCACTATAAAACGTTACAATGATACTGGTAGCATTGCAAAACGCTATGGAGGTGGACCAAACAAAAAAAACAGCAACAACGCCAGAAATGGTTCGTAGGTGAAGGCTCGACTTGAACGAAATCCACGTCGAAGTGGAAGAAAAATGGCCAAAGAACTGAAAATATCGCAAGAGAGCATTCGACGCAAATTGAAAAATGAGCTCAAGGTCAAGGCTTACAAGTTCCAAAAAGCATGCGATCTTTCACCCCAGCAAAAAAAGTTCGGTGCGAAAGAGCAAAGGAGTTCTTGAGCAATTGAGCAGTTCATAAACACTCAAGACGATCGTGTTTACTTGACCAAACGCTCATACGAGAATTTGAGCCTACGTATGTCCACTCGAAGCAATTTCCCATCGCAAGTAATGGTTTGGGCCGCAGTGACCGCTGATGGACGCTCTCCAATCGTTTTTATCGAGCCTGGTGTCAAAGTGAATGCGACTTATTATCGGGAAAATGTTTTAGAAGCTGAAGATGTTTTAGAGCCGTGGACACGCAAACATTTCGGTCGTAGACCATGGACGTTCCAACAGGACTCGGCACCGTCTCATAAAGCTCGTGTGAACCAAGAATGGTCAAAAAATCATGTTCCACACTTCATTTCGTCCACACACTGGCTTTCGAATTCGGTGAGGACTAAAAAATATGCCAGTATGGATGCTCTGAAAAAAGCGATTATACGAGAATGGGCCAAAATATCATTTTTCATTTCATTCAAGGCATAAGGTGGTCATATCGAGCTAAACTGAAAATATGTTGAAATTGTAATCTTTTTTGAACAATTTTGTCTTTGAAATCAATAAAAACTAATTTCACACAAAAAAGTTATGGTGTTTTGAATAGGTAACACTTCATATCGTTCACCCTGTAGAGAATCATGTGCCATTATTCCATTCTGATCTCTAAACGCTATCTCCACTCGATTTAGTTTGAATTATAGTAAATTCGAGTCAAAGAAATTCGAATCATGGAAGTTTTACTGTAGTTGTTTTTATTCAATTCAGTTGTATCTTTACCTTCGTCTCTTTATCCTTATCTCTATCCGTCTGTTAATCTCTATTTTTATTTCTACTTCTATCCTGCATTTAATATTTATCTTTTACGCTTTATCTTAATCTTCGCCTTTTTCCTTATCTCTATACTACTCCTTATCGACATACATCTCCACTTTCACCTCTGCCCTTATATTAAGAGTTTAAATTTACCTTCACTTTTGTCTTTATCTTATGAAATTTTTATTTTTATTTTCTTCGCCTTTATCCCTTTCGTCATACATACATATTCACTTTTACCCTTATCTTTGTATTAATCTTAATCTCAATCTTACTTCCAAACCGCTGCTTAACACGTTTCCTTAATTCAGTATCAGTACGAGTATTGAAGCATACATTCAGGATGCACATAGAAGAGTACAAGTTTTGGCATTTGCTGTTTGGCCATTTTTGAATTGAATTTTTTTTGGTATATATTGAACCAATTTGAAATTCGATTAATTTCCTTCCCTGCAGCCCCAAATTACCTTTCGAATGGCAAGTACTCTTTTATACCTTGGAAATACATACATATATACTTATACATAGTAAAAGGGATGTAAGGAAAACATGTTTGACTAGACATAAGACTACGGATGAAGCCTTTCGGGCAAGAGCGTTTAGGCAATGTATTTCTTAGATCAAAGTGGAAATAGAAGCATTCTGCTGTCATTAAAGACGGGATACTTTCTTAGAATACAATGTGCAATAGTGCACAAAAACTCAGTGCAACAATTAAAAGAAAAATCAAAAAAAACATTACGAAACGTCATCGATACAGACCCGAACCTAAGCAGCATGAGTCGTAGGATAAAAAAGGGAGACAGAAACTTCTGAAGGCATTTTTCTTATACACCCAAATACCTTCTAAGGCAACGGGTTAGCAAAGAAACCAGAAACCATTTGATCAGCTGCTCATAGGAGCTCTGCGGACTCACATCACAGTAATTAACCCTAATCCCATGGCGATGTCGTTCGAGTCCGGCCCGTTTTTTATGAAACTACTGCACGATGCATGTTTCATACCATTTGTTTAAGATAAAATATTATTAAAATAAAATATTTTGAAACATCTCTTTGGATATGTTTAAGAAAAGCTTAGCATTTTTTTCTAATTTTCTGTTGGCGGCATATAGTAAAAATAAGCGCCCATCCATCGACATCATGGGATTAAGGTGCCAAATGGAACGACATGGGATTAGAGTTAACAATGTATATTTTTGTTAAGGGACTGGAGAGTTTTAAAATGATTATTGAGTGTCCGGAATCCCTGTTTGAATTATTTTGAAACGAGACTTTGCCACAACACTTCCACATAATGGGAAAATATATTACAAATGCTGAAACATACGAAAATATTGTTCAGCAGGCACCAAAATTTATCTTCTCTTTCTCAATATCAACAGAAATTTTGTTTATTGAATATCGCTGACTGCCCATTCTCATATTTCTGCCATGAAAAAGCTTCTCATAAAAAACCATCTAAAACTCAGAGCCGACATGAAACTTCAGATCCCGCAATTTGTGGGAAATAGGAGGAGGAGCTCGGCCCTTACTTTGGGTGAAAGCGATAATTATTATTATTATTATAATTTTTCAAGCGACAGTTTACTGGTGCTGAAAAATGGATCATATACGGCAATAAAGTTTGAAAAGCGGTTGGCGAAGCGAGCTGAACCTTCCGAAGCAGTATTGGAAAATTTGGTCTCCGTCTCGATAAGGGATCTTTACAGTTTATTGTTGTCTATCCGCACAATTCTCTAAAAAGCTCACAAATGACAGCTGTCAAAAAAAAAAGATGTACGATGGAATCTAAGCAAAAATAGCGCTAAACTAAAATAGTAGATTTTAATGAGAGCCCCCGGTACAAATTTGTGATTTTTCTTAAGACGAAAAACCGAATTTCGTTAAAAAGATAGGCTGATTTTATTTATTAAGGTTAATAATTATTAAAAAAAATACCGAAAACTCCAAAGTATACCTGGTGAATTATATGAATAATACTGGGGAGAATTTTAAAACGGTTATTTCAGTAGATTTCCAATTATGTTGCACGTAAGGACTTCAAAAATAAAATGTTTCTGAAAAACGCATTAAAGCAGGGATACCCATAGAAGGTTGACCTGAATAAAGAGATCCTCAAATACTTTTATGGCGTTCGACTTCAAATGTTGACGAAATATTTTAGAGTTTCATTTAAGAATAAATAATACCAAAAATTTTGAAAAAGATTTAAATATCTAAAGTCCTTTCTTGATGGTTCTCCTAGTCATAATTAAAGTCTTTTTATCTTTGACTACTTTTTACTCTTCGAATACAAATCTTTGAACCATTAAATAAATATTACGCGAAAATAAAATCTTCCTATTGAGGATAATTCCCGAATATTACATAGTCCTAATAAATTACATGTAGAGCGAACGTGATAATACTGCAGATCGAAGGCGGTATGGTCAGGTGTGAGCGGCAATAATGCAAGAATGTACGAGTACGATCGTATACCTCACTAAAAGCGCATTCGTCAGAAATTTTCAAGATGAAGAACAGGTACAATCGATTCCCAACTCCCTACTTCTACTCTTGGTATGCAGTCGAAGCGACTCAAACATGTAGGATTATGCGTCCGCCTGGCAGTGATAGTAGGTTGCAGCAACGATGATAGATTACAAGGTTTCGTTTTGGGAGTGTTTGTTTTCTGGATAGCTATAAAGTACAAAACTTTCAGCAAATATTCACAAACTCCAATCTGGTTTGAGTGGCCATAAAATTATCGTACAGTGTAATTAAAGCAAAACGGGTGGGAGGTATGACAGTAGATATGAGATTTTCCTATTACATGCCCAAAATCTTGAGATATATTTAAGGTTCTAAACAAATGTATACAAATATCCGTAGTTTTCTAAAAAAATATTAAATAATCTTCAATAAAATTAGTTGAAAAAATTATTAATTTAATACGAGTATTACCAAGCATAGTATAAACCGCTACCCAACACTAAGCACCAGCTGTGGATACAAATGCATGCTCAAAATGCGCCCTTTATTTCAACTGTCTCTCTCTGCTTCTCTCATTCGCTCACTAACGCTCTCGCGATAAACGAACGCACGATAATAAACACTTAGTGAGTGACAAATGCCGTGACAAGCGAGTGGGGCGTGCACCCCCGCCAAAACACTGATGCGTGAGTGAGTGTGTGTGAAAGCGTGTTTGTAACAGCAGTCAGTCACATGCACTACAACACTAACACACCAAAAAAAAAAACACTCTGATTTTATCACAACAAATATATGAGAAGAGCAAGAAAAAATGCACGACACAGCAGTAGAGTAAAAATGTTGAATGTTGATGATTTTTATCGCTGCATATTTTATAACTCAGCGCCGACATACGTATGTATGCAAGTATGTATGTAAGTGGTAAGTATTTATGTATGAACGAAAACAATGCACGAACGGATTGTGGAGTGACGGAATGGCGATTTGGTGGACTGAACAATTGGAGTTTATTTAATTTAATCTTTTTTTCGGTTAATTCGAAAAGTTGAGTAATGCGATTAAAATGCACTTGCAATATGAAATAATTTGAAAAGGTTAAAGCGTCCTTTTATCGCTTTATTGATGAATAACTTGCCATTTCATTTTACATAAACATTGAATTCATTTTAATTTAATGCTTAACTCCAAAATAGTATTATTTTCTTTCTTTGGGCTTTTATTGCTTATGTTTACTGATGTTTTCGCAATTTTCTTTTGTTCACTTTTTCGCAAAGAAGTATGTATGTTTGCATACCTCACTTTTTATCACAGAATTTGCATCAGCATTCACTGGTTGTTTGTTTTTCTTTCGCGCTTATCTTTCAAAGATTTAATTAGTGCATTTTTCGAAAAGCTAAAATTTACGCGCGCATTTGGAGCCACAAACTGCCTACTTGGAAACACTCTTGCGATTCTGGTCAAGTTTACGCAAAAAACACAAAGCGTTCATTTGAAAGCACAATTAAATAATGCCTTAAACGAATAACAACGCGCTGATTTCCAAAAAAAAAAGCCAAACACATTTCATAGCGGCTGAGTTTGTTAGTAACCGCGGCAGCAGCGGACAACGCGTAACGAAATATTTTGGCGCCGACTAAAACAAGTTATGTTACTCGTTTCACGTTCTATGACTAACTGAAATGGCCACAATGAAATTATTCCCAAGCGCTACACAGACATGCACACACACAAACTCAACGTTGGATGTGCTCGTTGCCGCAATCGTTTGTAGAGCGGAAATGCGCTCTCTACGCGTCAAAGTGTGCTCTTTAATGGCGAACGCTGAGCGAATGGCAAATGAATGAGTGAGCGCTTTGCGGTTTGTTGGTGTATTTGCTTTTGTTATTTGCCAGCACAGCTGATGTGAGGCTTCACAAGAAGTGTTGTTGCTTTTTGGGGGCGCATTTACTGCAACTCCCCAAAAGGGTTGATAAGTTGCAGCAGCGGAAGTAGCAAATTGTGTTTTGGTGCAGGATATTTCTGTTAAGGGCGGTGGATGTACTGAAATTGCTATAACCTAAGAGAGAGTAAGTCATTGTGAGCTTTTATAGTGAGTTTGTGAAACTCTCCAGCACTTATTCCCAACGAACCCCCATTAAAAACCTCAGTTCCCACTTTCTTATCCTCGTCTGCTATGTAACGCATTGAATGCGCTTGAAACCGCAGTTTGCTTGCTCTCGCAATCTGACCGCCGCGTCCTTCGCTTGTTTGTTTGCTGACAAGCTTACCAACCAGCTTGCCATACATTGCGTTGCAGTTGCACAAGCTTCTTGTGTTTGTTTCATAAATTGGCAGTTGTAAGTTGTGAGCTTGTCTAAGAAATAGGGTATATTTTTTTGGGTATTTGTATAACGGTCAATTGTCCAACTTGCAAACCGCCCATCCGCTGGTCGCCGTTGTCCAACCGCTAGCTGTATTTGGCTGTATGCCTGTTCACTGATACGCTCGCGCGCGCGCACACACGCACTCAGACGCTTACCCTGCTTTCGGCTTGCCTGTCGTTCACTCATTTGCTCTATGCTATTTGTTATTTGTTATTCGTATACTTTTTTTATTTTTTGTTGTTGTTTTTTTTTTGCGTTTTGTCTGATTTTAGTTTCGAAAAAGCAGCACTCGAACGAACTCGCTGAACAGCAAGAGCAAAGTAAAAAGAGGGTATGAAAAACTGATAAAACGCTGATAAGCGCGCAGCACAGCGCAGTTAGATAACATCATCCATAAGCAGCTACAACAGCTGAAACTTTAGTGAAAACCCTCACACATACCCACACGTTCATTTGGTCATGCGCACATGAGCATACGAATGCATCATTCCGGCACACACTCACTTATATATATGAATGTGTGTGTGAGTAGTCAACGAAGCAGGCCGGCAGTTAGTCAGTCAGCCTGCCAGTCAGTTAGGCAATCTTAGGCACAGTGTCCTCGCTCGGTCAGAAATGAGGATTTTGAATAATTTTATACGTCGAATATTTGACATCTGGCCACACATTTCGACTGTTTAAGAGGCGCTTTCTCAGCCTTTTGCTAATGAAGTTTATTTATTTATTTATTTAAGTGTATAAACCAAAAATTCTTACAAACTAATTAATAGACTTACGACTAGAATTAAAATAAAATAAAAAATATTATTTAACATCGAAAGATTGTGCGTAGGAAATTTGCAAAAGCTGGTTCAGATAAAGAAAAATCTATTATAACAATTTGGGATATGATATTGAAGTTTCTCGCATGGCTAGGGATGAGGGAGCATTGATTGCAAACTTAATTTGAGCACTTGCCCAATAGAAGTGATAAGAGAGTCGTAGACTGCGTTTCGGAACATTAAAACTAATCCTATCTAGCAATAATGTTGTAGACAAAAGTTCATGATAAAGTAGGCCTACGGCTTTAGAGTGTTTTCAGACTCACTAAGGTAAAACGAGATGTGCACTATGGCATAAGAGTTTCAAAATTCCGGAAACAGGGAGAAAATTAAAAAAAAAAACTTTCTTATGCGACATTTAAATTAAATATTTTTCTAATAGCGGTCGCCCCTCGGCAGGCAATGGCAAACCTCCGAGTGTATTTCTGCCATGAAAAAGCTCCTCATAAAAATATTTGCCGTTCGGAGTTGGCTTAAAACTGTAGGTGAGGGAACAACATCAAGACGCACACCACAAATAGGAAGAGAAGCCCGGCCAAACACCCAAAAAGGGTGTACGCGCCAATTATATATATATATAAACGGCGCCACTTGGACACATGAACCTTCCAATGAAGTCGCTGGATCTTTACTCTCTGCGCTATGCCTACGATACTCGCCGTCGCCAATGTTCAAAGGTCCAAAACTCTTCCGTAGAATCACAATTTTTAGGTAGGAGTTTTATTATTGTAAAATTCAATATTTCTGTGACATTTGAATGTAAAGGGTATTTCAAGAGACGCGCCGAGATGTTGTTTTAAAATAAAACATGTAGACATTTAAATTCTTTTAGGTTCCACTAAATTTATTTAAAATACGACTCCTGATAGGCCTATGTGAAAAATTACATTTTTAGATGCTCACTATGAGCAGACAGGTAAAATAAGCCAAACGGTCGATTCCTGAAAGCCTAATTGTTGAGAACGCTTGGATATCGATTTATCGGCAAGAATATTCTCAACAGGACGTCCAGTTTTTGGTGTGCCAGTTCTTTTTCTATCCTCGACAAAACCAGTTTATTGAAATTTTTTCACAAACCTTTGAACTGTCGACTCATTCGGACGTTTATTTCCACTAAAAAAATTACGCATTTTTGCTATGTGTTGTTCTTAAAGATCGACATCTGGCCACACATTTCGACTGTTTAAGAGGCGCTTTCTCAGCCTTTTGCTAATGAAGTTTATTTATTTATTTATTTAAGTGTATAAACCAAAAACTCTTACAAACTAATTAATAGACTTACGACTAGAATTAAAATAAAATAAAAAATACTATTTAACATCGAAAGATTGTGCGTAGGAAATTTGCAAAAGTTGGTTCAGATAAAGAAAAATCTATTATAACAATTTGGGATATGATATTGAAGTTTCTCGCATGGCTAGGGATGAGGGAGCATTGATTGCAAACTTAGTTTGAGCATTTGCCCAATAGAAGTGATAAGAGAGTCGTAGACTGCGTTTCGGAACATTAAAACTAATCCTATCTAGCAATAATGTTGTAGACAAAAGTTCATGATAAAGTAGGCCTACGGCTTTAGAGTGTTTTCAGACTCACTAAGGTAAAACGAGATGTGCACTATGGCATAGGAGTTTCAAAATTCAGGAAACAGGGAGAAAATTAAAAAAAAACTTTCTTATGCGACATTTAAATTAAATATTTTTCTAATAGCGGTCGCCCCTCGGGAGGCAATGGCAAACCTCCGAGTGTATTTCTGCCATGAAAAAGCTCCTCATAAAAATATTTGCCGTTCGGAGTTGGCTTAAAACTGTAGGTGAGGGAACAACATCAAGACGCACACCACAAATAGGAAGAGAAGCCCGGCCAAACACCCAAAAAGGGTGTACGCGCCAATTATATATATATATAAACGGCGCCACTTGGACACATGAACCTTCCAATGAAGTCGCTGGATCTTTACTCTCTGCGCTATGCCTACGATACTCGCCATCGCCAATGTTCAAAGGTCCAAAACTCTTCCGTAGAATCACTATTTTTAGGTAGGAGTTTTATTATTGTAAAATTCAATATTTCTGTGACATTTGAATGTAAAGGGTATTTCAAGAGACGCGCCGAGATGTTGTTTTAAAATAAAACATGCAAACATTTAGATTCTTTTAGGTTCCACTAAATTTATTTAAAATACGACTCCTGATAGGCCTATGTGAAAAATTACATTTTTAGATGCTCACCATGAGCAGACAGGTAAAATAAGCCAAACGGTCGATTCCTGAAAGCCTAATTGTTGAGAACGCTTGGATGTCGATTTATCGGCAGGAATATTCTCAACAGGACGTTCAGTTTTTGGTCTGCCAGTTCTTTTTCTATCCTCGACAAAACCAGTTTATTGAAATTTTTTCACAAACCTTTGAACTGTCGACTCATTCGGACGTTTATTTCCACTAAAAAAATTACGCATTTTTGCTATGTGTTGTTCTTAAAGATCGACCATTTTCATAATTTTAAAATTATTGTTGTAGTTGTATCGTGTAAAATTGTGCATCGGTTTATTTGACAAATGCCAAAGATGACATAAAAGAAAGATGCCGTCTAGGCACTATTATTCACTACTGGCATCTAGGCCCTTCTTTTGAAAGACCCTTTATTTTTTCATACTTATTTAATTTTATACAAGACTTCCAGAGGATTTAAAAGCTTAAAAAATAAGCATTTTAAAATTAAAAAAAAAAATTAGATTCAAAAAATTTCTGAGCTTATGAAATTATTCATAAAATGTTAATTTTCCAATTTCTTGTAAATTTTGGCATTTATTGAAAGAATAAAATATTCCCTCTATCAATTTTCTTCTTTGGCAAATGCAGAAAATTGTAAAGATTTTGAAAACTGGTTTTTCATAAATAATTTCAGAATTAAAAAAAAAACATACGGTAGATCGAAAAAATTTCTGAAATTATGAAATTATTTGTAAAACGTTAATTTGGAAATTTCATCTATTTTTGGTGTTCATTCAAAACACAAATTAAGTTTTCGTATAAATGTTTTTTTTTATTTTGTTAAAAGTCCAAAAATGTGAAGAATTTGAAAATTTGTATTTCATAAATTTTGGTGCATCGAAAAAAATTTCTGAAATTATTTATAAAATGTTAATTTTCAAATTTTCTGTAGTTTTTGCCGTTAAAAAAATTTAGAAAAAAATATGATAGTTCCAAAAAAACGCTGTAATAATTAAAAAACAAATTATTTATAAAACGTTAGTTTTTAAATTCTATGTAGTTTTTTCGGTTTATTAAAAAAAATTGTGTGCCTATATAAATTTTATTTTCTGGTAAATGCAGAACATTGAGAAGATATGAAAATTGGTATTTTATAAATAATTTCGGAATTAAAAAAAATTACGGTACATCGAAAACAGTTTTGAAATTATGAAATTATTTCTAAAACGCAAATTTTCAAATTCCTTGTAAATTTTGGCATTTATCAAAAGAAAAAAATTAGCCCCTTATCAGTTTTCTTCATTGGTAAATGCGTAAAATTTTAAGTAATTGAAATTTGGTAATTCATAAATGATTTCAGAATTAAAAACAAAATTTTGGTAAATTAAAAAAAAATTCTGAAATGATGAATTTGTTTATAAAACGTTAATTTTTACATTACATGTAATTTCTGGCGTTTATCCAAGAGAAACAAATTTTGTTCCCGTATCAATGAGTTTTTTTTTGTTAAATACAGAAAATTGTGAAGAATTTGCAAACTGGTACTTCAAAAATAATCTCCTAATTTAAAACATTTTTTAATTTAAAATTTTGGTAGATCCAAAAAATCTCTGAAATTCTTATGAAATTATTTATAAAAGGTAAATTTTCAAATTTTGTGTAATTTATGGCATTTATCAAAAAATAAAAAATTAAGTTCCCCTATTTTTTTTTTTTTTTTGTTAATGTGGACAATTTTAAAGATATTGAAAGTTGGTACTTTATAAATAGTTCAAATAATTTTTGAAATTTTTTTGGTCAAATTTTTTGAAAATTTTAAATTTTTTTCAGTTACATCCAGTCTGATCGAAAATTCCATTTATTAAAAACTGCTCGCAAGCCAAAGTAAAAACAATTTCACAGTTATTTTCTTTAGTCCATTCAAATAATTGTAATTAGTCCTCACCCAAAACAAAACACTGTACCTTTCGGCTTATTTGGCAGCTACAAATGGACATACCTACGGAGTTACTCAAATAATTTTACAAATATGTTGCATAGCCATACTAGAATGAATCGTCACTACATATACATATATGTATATATGTATGTACATATGGTATGTCCATAAGTGTAGGTACAATGCCAATCGCAACATTTTGTGTCGAACTGTGACCCAAACGAAAAACCATAACCAAACCGAACTAAATAAAACAAAACAAAATACAGTCGAAATGAGTTGTGTGCTGTGTACTTTGTATCTGTAGATTTTCGCTTGTGTGGTGGCTGTGTGTCTGTGGCAAGTTGAGACGATGAGCGATGCTTTTGTGCGATAGCGCGTCTACAGCTAATGGAATTCTGATTATTGTGCGGCGATAAGGCGTTTCATATAATTGTATCTGTATCTGACGCTATACACAATGCCACAACCAACCAACCAACCAGCCAGCCAGTCAAAGCGAATGCTGCTATGAATGTACGACGAACGGCGAACGGCGAGCGAGTCAGTGTACACATCGCTGGCGCTGATGGTGCAGCGGCTGCTGCTGTTGCTGTTGCTGTTGCTGCCGCCACCGTAGACGGATGTTTATCTATCTATCTGCCTGTGTCGGACGGTCGATCAGCCAGCCGACTGACTGGCCAGTCAGCCAACAAATCAGCCGTCTTGATTGTGGGTAGCAAGTGAACAGTGGAAGAGTGAACGCGGTGAGTGAACGCGTGAGCGGGCAGATAGTGCGCGCTCATTGCCGCTTTACACCACTTCCTCTGGTCGCCCATCCCTTACCCTCCCCGACATCTCTTGCGGACTCACACATGTGGCCCCTTTATATTATCCTGCACTGAACGCTTGTTCGGTTGCTATGTTTGTTGCCTTGGATCTACCTAGCTGGGGCCGCTTATCAAATTTCTCTGATCAATTTTAATGTTGCTCTACGTTCGCTTGTCCGCCACAACGAACACTCTTATCGCTGTTTGCATTTTCTTGGCATTATAATAATAACGTCACTATCTTGGCGGCCACATCGCGCACACAAACACACACAGACACACACGTGCACTCTTGCACTAATATTCATTTGCACTTGAGTAGCTTTCATTTTTTTGTGACGCTCGATTTTCACATTTTTGCTCAACTATTCTCCGAATGTTTGTTTGAATTCTTCATTCGTGTGTCTCTTTGTCCAACAGCCACTCACTCTCTCCGATGAGTGTTTTCTCTGACTATCGTAGACAAATATTCGTGTAGATGTATTAGTTTATGCCAATTGACATTTACATGTATTTGTTTGTGTGGATTTGCCTTAACAATCAGCTGTTGTGTGTTGCGCATGCGCCGTCTTAGCTACTGTGCAATCCATCATTCCTATCACCATCAGCACCAGGGCTGCACGCAATACTATCAAAGTCACTACTATCAATTTCCCTGTGCCCTCGTCCAATAACCAAACTCATACATACAACTTTCATATCCATTTTTTGCTGTTTGCTCCGATAAACTTTTCTCCCACTATCAGCATAGCCGTTGTTGTTATTGTTTTCATTCATTGTTGACTTTTAATTAGATTCATTGGGAAATTTTCATTTAGGGTTGTTATTCGTATTCACCATCACCAACGCCACTTCTCGTGCAGCAGCATACACACACACATTTATACTTTAGTAGATATGTTTGTGTGTTAATGTTTAGTTCAACTGCCAAGCTCACTATCAAGTCGCCAAGGGGCTTTCGAGCTACATAGCTCGCTGGCTCGTTGGCCTGCTGGCTGGTTGACTGGCTGACTGGTTGATGTGCTGTGCTTTGCTGGTGGGTGTTGTTTTGCCACTTATGCGATAAACACATCATCCTATATTCGTATCTGTTTCGCATTGATAAGCCGTAAGTCGTTGCTACAGGGGCGGATTAGAGCGGAGGCAAGCTCATTGAACCACATAAAATAATGGCAATGGACTCTGTGCTCGCTTACTTTTCAGCCGCTTTTGTTTTTGTTTAGTGCTTATCGCCTGATCTGCATGGATGTGATAAAATATCGGTCGAAGATCATAAATTGAATTAAAACTATGATACTTATAACTATGTGTGTATGTACATAGGTATATAAATATGTATATGCACATGCAATATTGATTTCAAGTTTGACTTGGATGTCTTAAAAATGCCGCATGAAAAATGTAAACCGATTTTTATTTCTTATCTTCCAACTTTACTTTTGTTTTGTTGCTTGGGGAAATGCATTGATCACATAAAGTCTACGATAAAGCTGATACTTTTACATTCAGTATAAATATATATATACTAATTATATAAAAGGTGGCGCAAAATTAATCACCCGATTTTGTTTTTGAATAACTTTTGAAATACTATCATAAAGCCAATTCGGTTGTATGGAGTCGTTGTCTGGTGACACTATTAGAAAATGGCAAGGTCGGTAAAGAAGCTGAAGTGAGTCCAAAGGTCTGGCCTTATCGGAGTTAGTGGGGCGCTTTGAACTAGCACTTAACACAATGCTGAGTGTGGCACCTGTGGGGCTCGCAGGAAAAACTGCCACCGTCTATGCCTACATCAGACTGAGAGGCTCAGGATGCAGTTTCAGGATACTGCAGGGCGGATGAGCCAGCTATACAGCTGTGAGGTGATTTCCTATCATAATTAAAGTATTAGGATCCCCTTGACTATCTATGGTCTACTCTTGGAAAGGTGGACTTCGCATTAACTCAGCAAGACCACAAACTTAGCCGATGATCAGAAAGTACTGGGAATGTTTAAATAAAACAAAACAGAGTTCATTTCAGGCAAATTTATTTTATCTCCTTCAAAATATTACCCATCTGAAGCAACAGACATATGCCAACGTTTAACCCAGTCCTCCATACAACCCTGGTAGGTCGACGAAGGGATGGCCTTCAGCTCCTTCATCGCATTCTCTTTGATCTCCTCTATCGACTGAAATCTCCTTTCGCGAAGTGGTAACTTGAACTTGGGAAACAAAAAGAAATCACACGGGGCCATATCAGGGGAATACGGTGCTTGCACGATAGTATTTGTTTGGTGTTCGGTCAAATAATCCAGCACAATTTGGGCTTGGTGCGATGGCGAGTTATCATCATGTAAAATCTAAAAATTGTTTGCCCATATTTCAAGCCGTTTGCGATGGACAGCATCTTTCAAACGCTTCAAACTGGATGAATAATATTCTTTATTGACTGTCTGGCGCGAAGAAAACAGTCAACATCATCTTCCCGGTACTTTTTGATCATAGGATATAAGCTCGACAAGATCATTCTGTCCACGTCTAACTCAGAGACGCTCGAGAGAGCTTCCAAGGTTAATAAAGCTTCAGCTCTCGAACTTTGTGGGCGCCTTTTGTTCATGAAGTATGCATGCTATGAATCATCTCAGCGTCTTCTCCTTAGCTATGCTGCTTTACGGAGTTAAGATGTAGTCATCTTGGCTCTCGCTGCGTTATTAAACCTGCTGAAAGAGTAGGCCGCCCAGGTGGTTACCTGATTAATTTCATCAGTAACATGAAGTGGTTAACAAAACCATAATTTAGTCATCGTTCGGTCGTCATGCATAAAAATTAACGGCTTTTACTGATTTCTTAATTCATTGAGTTTCGAGTAGTGGTGCCGCGATATCTGCCATTGTTTGCCTTAATTTCTTTAACCCTGGACCTTAAATTTTAGGTCTACTCTGTAAATCCAAAAATTAACTAAGACCTCAAGTTGCCGGCCCAAAATGCTTCAGTAATGAATTTACTAAGATGTCATTAAGGTCCCAGTCCTTTAGAATTAGGTAGCGGATTGTTTTATGAGGATCTTCGTGCATCCAGATTATTCTCTTTCCCATTAAAAGTTTGGAAATTCATTTGGGCTATCGACGGTGACTCCAAAAGGACAATCAAAATTCGAACCAAATGAGATCTTCGGCTCCGGTATCATACATTGTTAAATACTGTGAATTTTAAAACAACGCTTCTGTGGCATTAAAGTAAACTCCATTGCAGAGTAGCTAAGAGAGTGGATTACGGTAATTCTCGTCTAATCTAAAAACTCACTTCATGGCACTTAGCTTTCTCATGGGGGTGACCTCTTCTTAGTTAAACATCGAATTCAAAAGTCGTCTTACTTAAGGCGTTAAAAATATATATAAATATTTACATACATTGTAAATTAAAGGAATCATATTTGGAGAATATTTTAAAGAGTGAAATAGTTGCGTCTTGAAAACTTTATTTAAACATATATTTGTTTGATTTCAAAGATTATCACTTGACCCAGCCATTCAACGGAGTCCAAGTCCTCCTAGATAGGCTCCGGTAAGACTTTCAAAGGATCCGCCGTAGAAAAGGGAATATATGAAAGAAATGTGCCTATTTCGGCGTCCCAGAAATCTCACTCATCTAACAAGTAAAGACTCCTTGTGAACTCTTCTATTTAGCTGCGAAGTTTTAAAAAAGTACTCCTTAAGTCATCCAGAAATAATATAGACGAAGTGTTTTGCGATTATTTTATTTATTTATAATTCATAGAGGAGTGCAAAAGAAATAAACATCAATAAGTTAACAAAGAGACCAGATCCGTAAAGGCTTCCATGCGATGCTCTTGAAGACTTCCTCTTCACTCCTGCTTCGGAGCGTTCCGCATTTGGCTGGCTGTGGAGTAGATATTAGATGAGGTTGCATTACTTAAATTAGCTGGCTGGTAAAAAGCTCTGTTCTGGTAATAAACCCTTTGCGATAACTTTATTGGTGATGAGATTATGCTGTTTCATTTTTATTAAAAATAGAAAATCATGAATATTCGTCGTACACAGGCCTACCAGACAATCAAGCAAGTATTAAGCATTGCAAGGGTGGTTATAATCATCTAAGTTTTTGGTTTCTTCGCCATTGCATCTCAATCGTTTGCTACTAAATTCGTAATCTCAGACATATGAGACGGAAAGAGGGTCCCAAGTAGATGATAGTATAGATTCTCTTTTTAAGAATAGATTCTATTTCACTAAAAGGGTGATAGATTACAAGGTTTGGCCATCCGAAGCAAACTAGTGGCAGTAACTTCGGCTGCACGTCATGGAAGATTTGGCAGCAGAAATCTAGCCGCACATTTCACACTTATGGTAATCTTACGTTCATCCAGTCAGTCGTTTATCAGACGGCAACAAAGTAAGATGAGCAATGGCTGCATTGATTTTTTTATGTCACCGTCATGTTTATGTTTTCCTGAACAACATTTTTCCTCTGTTACGTTAGCAAATCAGCCGATTCCTTCAAATTCGCAGAGAGTCCGTTAACGGTTTGGTATTGGTCTCTCCTTCTTAATTCTTTTCATCATGACTTTACTAGCATGTTCTGCATTCAATTATGTTTGCCTGCTTACGGAATTTCTTTATAAGCCATACCTTGCAACTTGGTAGCGGTACAGCCGCAGTATCAGGGATATTGAAATCAGTTTTCTTATCAGTTTATCTGCTGCACATTTATCTGGAGTTATCAAATATCCGGCATGTGCTATGCTGCTTTTAAGACTAATTACACTGGAAACTCCCTTGGGTGGACACTCACTGTCAGTCAGTTTGTGTCCGTCCAATAGAGGTGTTTACTCAAAAGACGGTAGCTTATTTCGATACATAAGATTTGGTATAGAAAGAAATGTCCGCTTAAGGGAGGTGTGGGGTTAATAGAGTTGTGCGTTAGAAGAGGTTGCATGGATGAGAGTTACAGGGATGTAAAAGGAGTTGGAACCCTATTTGCATTAATTTTGTGGCCGCGACTGCTGAGACGTGAGCTGGTGCGTTGTGGTGATGGGAAAGAAAAATCACTCAACTTCCTCGATTCAAACGAATGCCATAGACAAAAAAATAAATCGATCTGGTTGAAACTTGGTGTGTGCACTTTCAAGAGATGCTACTAATTAAACATAACCTGGATATGTGCCAGTAGTGCCATCTCTAGGAATATGAACGTACTTTTCAAACAACCCTCGCATATCGATGGTCAGCCCAATTACGTCTTTTTTGCATTCAATCGCTGTAATCGAAGAGATTTCGAAAGAGTCTAATCATTTTATGCCTGAATAGCAGCGTTAAAGGAGAGATCGTGAGAAAAATGTAGTGCAGCTGCTTTTTCTGCTGTGAAGTCGACACGAATCCGAATGCTAAGGCTGAGCGAAAGCTTCTGTGGGTACACTCTAACTATCTTTTGATCTGATTTTCAGCTATTACCACCTTTGTACCATGGTCTCTCATATCTCATATGATATCTGGATTAGCTTCTCAAGGAGATTCGAGTGGTTAAGCCGTTTTTGAAAGAGAAAATTCCTATTGAATTGTCCGAGTACTGCGACAGCATTTTACTAGACGGATGTGTAAAGTTTCGGAGTGATCGAGTATTCACCTTTTATCACCATAACATTTTGTCTGTGTTCGGCCCAAATTGGTTTTCCCTTTTCAATTCGCTACTGTTTGAGCTTAAATGCCAGGCATTGATGTATGTAGGCCAGTGTTTATCTATGTTACTAACGGCCTGAGTACGTTTCCATGCAAACAAACATATTAAAGTGAGTTTCGACTGTGTCATTGTGTCGTTTGTTTGCTCGTTCTGCAATTGTGTTGTGTAAAGAAAAACATTAAAAATGATCTTTGTGCGATAAGGAATGAAATAAAATATGCCACAACATTAAAAACTGCAAGCGAACTGAAACTGAGCGAGCGATAAGCGAGCATCGGAACACAATACAACAACAACAAGGTAGTATTTAAGTTTGGCCCACACCTACGCGCGTGCAACAACTGCAACAACAGCAGCAAACGGAAGGCAATGATACGAACTCACACACATACAAACCTACGTATGTATATGAGCAAATACATTCAGGCGGCATTGCTGCATGGCATGCCACATGCGCAGCAACCACCACCACCACCGCCGTCAAACAAAAACACATACACACATACACACATACACGCACGTGTATGTGCAGATAAATACTCATACAAGTACATCGCATTATCGACAGCCCAAAATCAGCAAGCAAGGCGGGCAATGACGGCAACAACAGCGGCAGTGGCGTCAGCGGCAGCGGCAGCGTCGTCGGTCGCTTAGATTGTTGCCGTGGATAAGATCCTGGCGTTGATAGTGACTCAGTTTTTCCTTTACTTTATTTGCTGTGTACGGTTTTGTGTTATTACATTATGGCTGGCTGCTGCTGTTGTTGCATTTATTGTTTTATTTGCGGCTGTTGTTACTGTTTCAAATATTATTACAGCTACTGCTGGTAGTGCCACCGCCGCCGCCGCTGGCGTACTACAGCGATGCACAGCCGCGATAGGTATTGCGGTAAACAAACAGCAAATGTACAAATGCAATAAAAAAATAACAACAACAACATTAAATATTGTATTATAAATGAATACACACAGTCGCATACACACATATGTACATACACACATATTTAGGTATGATTGCATTTGCTTATCTACAAACATTTATCGCAAAATGTATTATATCGTGGATTCATGTCTGAGTGTGACATGATACCTATGTATGTATGTATGCATCTGTGCATGTATGTGTATGTACTATTTTGATTTGAAATTTGAAACGCTTTTTTCGTATCATTACCTTCGGTTTTACTGTGTTTTTTTCGTTGGCACGACAAACATTTGATTGGAGATGCCATATTGATAAGATCAATACTCGTACAATATGGCTATACTATCAATTTTGACATACCCATTGTTTGGCTACTGATATTTTATACCGACCATGCGGTATTTCAGCTCAATTCTTTTGAAAGCGTCTCATACAGTTAATGAGTCCACTCACTTTTCAGAAAATATCTATTAACTGTGAAAATATTCGTGCCTCTGAAGCAATTTGATACCCATGGAAATAATGGTTTGTCAAAATATGAAGGATCACAGCAAACATGGGCCAATACTTATAAGAAAGATCTAACAATTTTTTAAGAATACTTAAAAATAATTTCTACTGAACGTGTCCGGAAACGGTGCTGAACTCGAAAATTTGTGTTAAATAGAAAACAAAGTATAATAAAAAATGTTTATAAAAAAAATTTAATGAAGTAAATAAATAAAAAAATTAAATAAAAATTAAAATGGAATAAAATAAATTAAAAATTAAACAAAATAAAAAGAACATGAAGAAAGTGCAGAAAGAAGTAAGTACAGTAAAAAATAAATGAAATAAAATATTTAATATTTAATAATTACAAATAATATGAAAAATATTAAAAAAAAATGAAACCAAAATAAAACGAAGAAGCAAAAAAGGACTGGAAATAGTACAATAAAGTGTAATAAATTTATGCAAATATTTAAAACTTAATAAAAAATAAATGAAAAATTGAAAAAATTAAGTAAAATGAAAGAAAATTTAATTGAAATAAAGTAAAATAAAATAAAATAAAATAAAATAAAATAAAATAAAATAAAATAAAATAAAATAAAATAAAATAAAATAAAATAAAATAAAATAAAATAAAATAAAATAAAATAAAATAAAATAAAATAAAATGAAATAAAATAAAATAAAATAAAATAATTATTTGTAAAGTTAACTGAAAATAGCACAGACGACTAAGAATAAAATATAATGAAATTAAAATAAAATAAAATGAAATAAATGTGTTTAATAACACAAGGTAAAACCAATTAAAAATAATGCACAATAAAATATAAAATATAAAAATATAACCAATAAAGAACAAAAAATAGAACTGGAAAAAGTACAAGAAAATATTTTTTTTGTTTTAATAATTAACTTTACTATTTTTAATTACAAATTAAATATAATGAAATAAATCAAGGCACATTAAAATAAAACAAATTAAAATGTGGTATAATGAACTAAGAAATTTAAAATTTTTAATTAATAAAAAAAGTAAAAAAAATTAATAAAATAAATTTCTAAAATATCAGGTCAGTCCATAAGTTCGTGCGTATTTTATCCATAATTTCACTTTTGTACGATTTTTGCATACAAAAAATTATTCGCGGAATATAACAGAACTATAGGGTGTTTTTTTTTAGAGGTTAGGTTTTCAAGTTGGCACTACTTTTTTCGTAGATGGTCCTTTTGACAGCTGTCACTTGACTTATGCTCAGTTTGGTTTGCCATTTCATAATGAATAGACTTACACCTGAACAACGTTTGCAAATCGTGCAAATTTATTACGAAAATAATGGTTCGGTTCGCGCGACGCATCGAAGAAAATTTTGTTCAGCGATGAAGCTCACTTTTGGTTGAATGGGTATCATTTTTAAAACATAATGGCAAACCCTTATCTTTATAATAAAGCTAAATTCTTGGCCATAACATTAAATTATATACGTTTTATTTCATCTTCAAAACCTAACCTCTAAAAAAACACCCTATATATTTCTATATTGTGCATTCAACAAGTGATTTTAATCGCGGGTAGAAGCACGTGTTGTTAAAAAATAAAATGGAATCTTCGAACGCGTATAAGAGGCATATTTTGTATTTTTTTTATAAAAATGGTAAAAATGCAACAACAGCTGCTGCGGAAATAAACACTGTTCACGGAGAGGATACCGTGAGTGTAAGGACTGCGCAAAAGTGGTTTTCAAAATTCCGAAGTGGTAACCGCGACGCGGAGGATGCCCCACGCACTGGCCGTCTTTAACTCCGACGCCTTGCTCCAACTCGTGGAAGCTGAGCCAAATTTAACAGTCGATATGATAGCTCGGAGGTTAAATTCATCGCACGGAACAGTTCACAAACACCTGGTTCAGTTAGGAAAGGTTTCAAAGCTGGGGAAATGGGTTCCGCATACACTTTTCGTCGCCAACCTTCAGCAGAGAGTGAATGTGAGTTCTCAGTTGCTGCAACGGCTTGAAAATGAAAGGTTTTTGAACCGTATCGTTAATGGTGATGAAAAATGGGTCCTCTACAATAATCCTGTTCGCAAACGTCAATGGTTAGATAAAGATGAAACACCATAACCTTCACCCCAAGAAGATTCTCTTGCCTATTTGGTGGGATATGGCCGGTATTGTTTATTATGAACTTCTGGAACCAAACCAGACGATAACTGCTGATTATTATTCCCATCAGCTATCAAACCTGAATGAGGCACTTAACAAAAATAAACCGTCTTTAGTGAATAGACGCAAAGTTTTGTTTCTTCACGACAACGCAAGACCTCAGGCCAACCGCAAGGCCATGATTAGGCAAGCTGAAAGAGCTCGGATGGGAGCTATTGCCGCATCCACCATACTCTCCGGATATTGCACCTTGTGATTATCATCTTTCCGTGGACTTCAATCCCATACGAGTAACAAGAACTACTCCTCAAAAGAAACTATAAAAAGGGATATCGAAGCGTATTTTGGCTCTAAGCAGTGGCGTAGATAGCTTCTTGTGATGGGGGGGGATATAATTTGGCAATATTTTTTTTTTACACTCAATATATTTTTATCGGTTTTCTTTTCCATAATCATGGGAATCACTTACCATACCCTATATAAACAAACAAAAAATTATGGATACATTTTTTCACTGGGATGCCCTCAATATGCAAAAAATTCTTGCATCAATTAAAGAAGAAAGTCAAGTTTTCGGGATTTTTTCGATAACTTATCTATGAATTCATCAGCTGTGATTGGAATATCATGATGAATAGCTAAAGCAGTCAATCCGTTCAAGCGATCCTACAATAAAAAAAAGAGACACAAATAAATGTCTAATTTTGTAATAAAATTTATAGATCTTAGAGAAAAGATTAAGATCTTAAAGAAACTTATTTCTTTTGTCGTATTTCTCAAAATCGTCTTTATCCGTTTCAAACTAGAGAAAGTGCGTTCCGCAGTAGATGTTGATACTGGTAAAGTAGCTAATATCCTTAGCAACACATTGATATTCGGAAAATTTTCTTGTGGACAATGATTAAGTGCATCCAATGAGTTTCCAGGTTTGATATCGCCTTTACGAATTAAATATCTCCTCCACATTTTTAATTCGACAAGACCAGCATGTGGCCTCGCAGTGAAAAATTCCTGGTAAAACTCGACTGTTATGATGAATTTATCAGCTACTTTGTCGATTTCGTTCAAATCATGCTTGAATAGGGCCGAAAATCCTTCTAATATATTTTCATGTTTGGTAAATCTTTCCCCAAGATCCATGATGTAAAAATCTAGAAAAGGATTGAACGCTGTCACCCGAAAATAATCTTCCGTGATTTGAACTTCAGGATTTGCTCAATTTTTTTGTCTGCGCGCTATTCTTTTGTGTTTGATCTCAATGTCAAGATTTTCAGCAATTTTTTTCGAAGCTTCGTAAATTGCAGAAAAAGCGTCTTCTTTTGCGCGAATCTTTTTTACTTCCTCACGCAAATCTTTGGCGAGATCCATGGCTTGGACCAAATCTAAATTAACCTTTTGCAATTCACGACTCAAAGGCAACGAAAGTTGAAAAATTACATTGATAATATGTAAGCATATTAAAACTTCGAAATCCATGGCGTTTTTCAGATTTTTGGCGTCTTCTCCCGAGGTTCTCATTGCATCTAGAGTTTCGTAAACAAACGGGAATAACTCAAAAAAGTCGTTGACGGCCTCATACTTCGAAACCCATCGAGTCAGATTCAATCTTTTCAAAGATTTCGTTCGAAGAGTTTCATCAGGTTCTTCAATCGTGTTTTCCAAAATGGCTTTTCTTTTAGGGGTATCCAAAAAAATTGTAGACATGACCCAAAGTTTGCGGTCCCTTGCCACCACTTTTAGCAAATGCTACACACGAAATACAAAATGCCCCTTGGTGTAATTCTGAGTAGGTAAGCCAGGAAAATTCTTCCAGCCATTTATAATAAAACTTTAATCCTCGAGCTTCAAACTTTTGCAGCAACGGAAACACATAATTTTTAGATGGGATCCAAACATTTTTTAATAAATCGAACCTTTGGGAATCATTCAAACGAGTGTCGACAAAATTTCCGATGTCATTTTTATTTATCGAGAGCATTTTCTTCGACTGAATTCCATTGTGTTCAAATTCAAAACTATTATAAAAAGATTTTTTCCTTCTCATTTTAAAGTGGTTTAAATGATGTCATACTGCAAAAAGGTTGAAGGCATTTCGAGAAATGGACGCATATACATGTATAAGTACAATTTTTCAAAAATTTTAGTTTCAATTTCTCATGGGGGGGCGGATTGATCCCCTTGATCCCCCCCCTATCTACGCCACTGGCTCTAAGGACAAACAATTTTTTGAGTAGGGAATTAAAAATTTGTCTGAATATTAGAAAGATATTGTAAATAATGAAGGATAATATATTATTTAATAATACATACTTGAAACATCTATTTTATTAATTTTAAAACCACCTTTCAAAAACGCACGAACATATGGACTGACTTGATATTTACAAATTTTACAAAAAAAAAATTTTAAATTAAATAAAAAAAACTTGAAACTGAAATAAATTAGTATAAAATAAAACGAAACTTTTAAAATAACTAAAAATATTACAAAACAAAAACTCCAATAAAAGGAAAATGTATGATATAATAAAAAATTAAATATAAAGAAAGAAAATTAGATTCAAATAAAGTAAATTAAAATAAAATGATATACATATATATCAAGTGTTTTCATTTAACTGCTAACGTTTTACATTTTCATAATGGGAATTAATTAATCTTTGAAAAGAACTCATTTATACGGGTTTGCTTCGAAGCACATTGCTGCTGCTCAGACTTTTCAATAATTTTTTTTAAGGAGAAAAAGTGCCTGATATGCTGTTTCATCAGTTTCGTTTTGTAGACTAAAGCTTTGTAAGTTATCGAATGAGGCTCTTGCTACCTTAATTGTCAGCTCTGTCAAAGGTTCTGATATATCGTCTTCATCTGCATCGTTGCTCTTTTCATTCGTATCTGTTAAAAATCAGATAAAATTTCACTATTGGTTATTGATCCTGAGACAGCAACATCTTCTTCATGTGCAAGACATAGTCAGAAAAACTCACACCGCTGATGTCAACTACTGGTACCAATTGATGATCCTCTACACTGTCTAAATGACCAGACTTTCTTCAAGACGAGGAAATTCACCTTTAGTTGTTCCTTTCCGCGCTCCAGCAGTTTGAGCTGCAATAACTTTCTCCTTGTTCTTTATTATGGTTGCGGGGGTACTTTGAGGAATCTTAAATTCTTTTGCAACATCGCTTTTCTTCTCACCTCCTTCTACTTTTTGAATCAATTTCTTCGTTTCAGCAATCGTCAAACATTTATACTTTTTAGAACTCATATTTAATACAAATTTTTAATCTGTATACCAGCGAAGTGATTCGTGCGGAAGCGTGCGTCATAATGTGCCTATGTTTTATGCGTAACACGCAACCGCGCACAGTAAAGGTATTTTCAGGGGAGTCCCAAAATTCAAAGTTCTTATTAACACTCCAAGAATTTTCGAAAATTTGAATTGACGAGTGTTCGAATGACCGAGTGCATAAAAATGTATGGACATAATTCGAAATATAAAGAGATTTTGTAGCGGACTCGTGATAACTTTGAATTAATGAGAGGTTCGAAATATCGCAGGTTTGAATTAACGAAAGCCGACTGTACCATGTTTCAGGAAACAGTGCTTGTCATTTTAAGCTGCACCAGCATAAATATCAATTTAGGTACATATACGAGGGTATATCTTTGCTGATAGCCGAACGACTAACATAGCTGACGTCACTGGAAAATTTAGACCCAAATTTGGTAAGATGTGCCTTGATGCCCTTCAATTTCGGGTAGTAAAACGTACAGTGAGTACCTTTACACTGTGCAATCGAAGAAAGCAGGATCGTCGACGAGCTGGCAAACGCCTTTACGCATCCGGAACCATTTTTAGTACAGTTCATCTTTCAGATTTTTGGACCACCAGTCAGAAAGTTCGAAAAATTTAGTCCCGCTTGCGCAGAGAAAATTTCAATGATGTTATAAGGCTGATTCTAGATAATAACGACATTTATAAGATAAAATATATGCCCCACATACAAAAACAAAAAGAAAAAACATCTTAGTCTAAGCCCTTCTATCTCTTTCAGATTCAAGCTTTTCGAAAGAAGCACATTTTTTGATCCAGGCATTGCATTACCTCAATGAACACTTTCCACATGTTCAACGAACTTCGTCGAATTTGAGTGAGAACATAAACACAACAGTAACAACAATAACTCAACTCTACGGCAATATACTGCAAAAAAACGAAATAAAGGTACTCAAATTAACGCTAAAGAAGTCATGCATTTCCCTATATTTTCGCATTGCTGCCATCTTATCAAAAAAGTCCTTAAGCTCTAAAGATTTTGGCAGCCAAAGTAAAACTTTTCTAAGCACTGTCACCCTGGCTTACGTTGATTTCCCACCACGAGTTCAGTAGATTCGATGACTTTTTTCAGTAAATTTATAACACTTAATCTTGCAATCAATCAAATAATTTAAATTTTATATCTTCTTACCGCACGGCCCACAGCGGCTGGTGGTTGGCATTTGTTGGCAGACGGCTGCTGGTTGGTTGTTTACAATATTTACTTATCTTTTATGATGCTTCGCTGATTCGTGCGCTGTCGACTTGGCTATTTGATTTGGAGTATCGATAAGACGCTGTGCTTGGAGGTAGCGGAAGAAATGTGTTCATTATAGAAGAAAATTCCACTACTTTGTTAAGCCTCTTAATTTCGAGTTGTGTACTTAGGAAGAAATGAGTAGTTTGGTAGCGATTTTAGAAATATGCATTACTACTGAAAAAAAAAAATCGAAATTGCTTACCTGTTTACCTGCTCTTTTCACAGGTTTTCCCTTACGGTGCAGTAAAAAATTTTAAATCTATTGGTAAATATATTTTTTATACAAAGAGTAAACAAATGTTTTTGCCATTTCTGTGCCATACACTGTGGATAGTTGCTGTGTAATTATTTATATCTAAACAACGTGGAAATTTATTTCTAAAATTAGTGTTCTAGAAATAAATGCTAGTTCAGGCTTTGTGAATAACACACAAATGCCTGACATCTAAAAATGTTTCATTCGGAGTGATTTGCATGCCAGGGCGATTACTTAAGGGTGAGCACCTCAATGACTTTTCGGTGTTTTTTTATAGATTAGGGATGAGCTGCTATATAAGTACATACTCATAAAACGAAATGTGTTTTTAAAAATATTTGATTCCAGAAATATTTTTGAGCAGAGTTACCACATAATTTTTGATATAATCAATTTGATTAATGAATTTGACTAATCAACTAGAATAAATATTATATGAGTTATACCATGAATTACAATATGGTTATAAAGGGAATGAGGTCTTCACTTCATTTGAGTAAGGTTGCCATATAAACTTAATATAAGAATTTTATTTATTTATTTATTTAGTCAAATGAATAAAATTCTTATTGACTGTAAAACTAAAATACTAATATGTACTATTTAAAAGTAATTATACAAGGTGGCACAAAATTAATCACCCTACGGAAAATTCATAATTTTTGCAAATGGCGTTGTGCGTCAATCATATTAGACACTTATTACCTAGACAGCTGCGGTATCGAACAGACAAGCAATGGAGCGCGTAAGGATCAAAACAAAGATTTCATTCCCTCAAAAAATTGGATTTGGATTTAGTAATAAAGTTATTAACAAAAAAATCGATGATCAATTTTGCGCTACCTTTTAATCGGGTGGCGCAAAATTAACCATTCAACTTTTTACTAAAACAAAAATTATTTTGAATGACGGAAATCTTTATTTTCACCCTTACGCGCTCCATTGCTTGTCTGTTTGTATGCTGCAGCTGTCTAGCTCACAAGTGTCAAATATGATTGCCGTAGGACGATATTTGCAAATATTATAAATCTTTCCGTAATTGATTAATTTTGCGCCACCTGTTATAATAAGATACAGACAGCACCACAAGGCAGTGAAGGGTTCAGATCAGGACTATCATTTGATTCAATATTTAAAGTAAAATATTCCAATATTTCACACGAAAGTTACTGAAAAAATATTTCCTCAAAACTTCATTTGAACAGATTTGCTACCTTTATTTAATATTCGCAAATTGTCCAATTAATGCGCTCTGCAGCTTTGATGCCTAGAGGACTCGTGTCTATTGTACAAAGAAATGTTGAAGAAATTCAGCCGCGGTAGCTCAAAGCACCTCTGTGATATTATAACAGGCAATGAATCTTTTGGATTTGCTCATATAAGCTCCAGCTCATCTACAGTACGGGTGTTCTAAGACGATTTTAATATACCAGAAGTTGTTCGTGGAAGGGATACCACAAAGTAAATGGGCGTCTGTAACTTCGGGTAATCTGGGCATGTCGCAACTACACTAAATACTAGAGAAACTTGGTCAGTTCTGAGTGGTACACAACCATTTTTTTGCAAGAAGTTTTCGGATAATTATCCTTCACTAAATCAATGCGAGCTCTCACGTATCGGCTCACACAAGCGAGTTTTTGAGCATTCAAAAGATCGAATTAATGCTTCATCCAACCTTGCAGCTCTGATATGTCACCTAATGATTTCATTTTGTTCCCGAACATCAAACCAAGGCGGTTGAATGGCGCTATCCACATAAGCCGAAACCCAGAAAACCACGTCAAAGGCGGTCAAAAGTGAAAGTCCTGCTACTCGTTTTCTTTGGTTATCGTGGTGTTGTGCACTCGTTCCAAATGGTTCTGGTAAATAAAGAATATTATTTGGAAGTTATGCAACGTTTGAGCGGGAATTTGCGTAGAAAACGGCCCAATTTGTGGAAAGAAAACTCATAAATCGGGCACCATGATAACGCACCGTCTCACAAGGCTCATATTGTGAACACTCTTTTGAACGAAAACCGGACAAATATCATCGAACAACCACCGTATTCACCGGATTTAGCCTCCTGTGACTTTTTTCTTTTCCTAAAACTTAAATAGCCACTCCGCGGACGCCGCTGTGAGTTGATAGAGGCCCGTAAGGAGAATTCGCTGAAGGAGCTGAAGACGATCTCTTCAAACGCGTTTAAAAGGTGCTTTGTTGACTGGACTATTCGTTGGCATATGTGTATTGCTTCGAATGGACTCTATTTTGAAGGCGACAAAATAAATTTTGTTGATCAAACAATTATTTTGCGTTTTATTGAACAATTCCCGGTACTTGTTTTGACAGAATGTCTGTAGGTCTTTTGACTTGAGCTCACTTTGGTGTGGTCAATCAAGAAATGTAATGCGGTTGTCTCGCAGCCAAGCATTTGTAATTTTATTGTTTTGCTGTAAGGTAATGTCCGGCACATCCACTGATTAGTATTTCATTCGAGCCCTTCTTCGAGGATGGTGACGTATTTGTCCGCTCGCATAAGCTCTCGAACTATGAGAAAAAAGCAGAAATCGCTACTGTTCTTGCTATACAACGAGAGCGCTTTCGCATTGCGACAGACTCAGTTTTTCAATGTTAAAACTCGCTCTCAGATTTTATATAACTTTTTTCATCCGTAAGAGTTTTTCAACTATGGCGATTTAGAGTAAAATTTGCAGCTTAAAATTCTGTAGAACTTTTTGAACTTCTTAGAAAAACGGTCATGAAATTTATATTAAAAAAGGATAAAAAGGGCCTATTCAAATAGAAGCTAGGGGTTAATGCAAATATTCTACCAAAAATTTGCCTACGCAGTTGTAAAAGGGGTACAAGAAGATAGAAATTATATGAGAAATTAATCAGTTTAAAATATTTCATTCAATTTATTTATATTTAATTTTCTGCAAAAAAAAAAAAAATAAATAAATTGGAACTTTAACCAACAATGGCGCAAAATCAAGATGGATCAAAATCATTGCGGAATTTGACTACCACGTAAAGTTGCTTTGTTGGAAACTCTCAAATATATACTTTTATTAGCTCAACTATTTTTAGACAAATACCACAAAGAGGACCCGCGTGTGTGGAAAATTGTAGCCCAACCGACATCAATAATTCATTTACATGCAGTAAATTTGTTATACTCTACTATACGAAGCACTTTACAGACTATGCAACATTCACTCACTTACATACATATTACACTTAACTCCCAAGACTTCAGCGGCGACAATGAGTCATGCCACCCATATCACCGATTGTAGGATTCAAAAGCGATTGCCAATAAAAGAACGTCTCTTATCATCCAGGAAACCTTCAAGTGCTTTTGAGTGCATTTTTAGTTGTGCAAGCGCTGTCTATCGGACTTCATTACATGAAACCAGTTTGCTCACACACCAATACAATCGACTACCGTGCATCCTAGCTGATATGGCAAAGGCAAAGTGAGATACCTATTGATTCATAAACGGCAGTGTATTAAGTACTCATGCACTTGCACCCATTACACAATTGAAGAGTGTTGCCAGCCAACAAAAGAGGTGGAAGGTGGGTGCGAGGGAAATTTAGTATGTATGTTTATAATGTTGCATAGCATATATGCACTTATGTGAGGACCCTGCCGGGAGAAACCAAACTATAGTAGTATGGAAATACTCTAGTTCAGATATTGGCATTGTAGAGAAGAAATCCCACTAGTTCGTCATTGAATAGAACGGTACCAATAGTAAATTTGTGTGCAAAATAGTTGATTTTGTTTTATACAAGAAGTTTTAAGACTCATCTATAGACGTACCAATGCATCCCGGTGATCGAGATACTGATAAATAAATACAGAGTGTAAAGTATTAAGTTTATCTTTCATGAAGCAATAATTAAATAATGTAAAGTAATAAGTTTACCTTCCATGAAACAATAATTAAAGGTGATGTAAGATGTCTAATTTGCACCCTGTATCTGTCATCTAGAGCTAAAGCGGGCGGTTAGTTTGTTCAGCTCTCAAAAAACAAAATGAAAAGAAAATATTGGGTAATCTCGTGCAGCACTTTATTGAAACCAGGCGCAAAAGTTTGCGTATATCATTTTTTGACAATGCAGTTTTTTCGAATACTTTTAGAGCCGGAGCGTTAGTTTCCATTCCGACCACATGACCGAGCCGATGTAGCCGCTAGATCGTTATTCGGTGCGCTATGTCTATGTCGCCGTAAAGCTCATACACCTCATCGTACCATCACCTACGATACTCGCCGTTGTCAACGTCCAAATGTTCAAAAATCTTCGCCAGAATCTTTCCCTCAAACACTCCAAGTGACGTCTCATCGGATGTTGCCATCGTCCAAGCTTTTGCGCCATACGTTAGGACAGGCCTGATGAGAGTCTTGTAGACTGTTAGTTTTGTTCGTCGAGAGAGGACTTTACTACTCAATTGCGTACTTAGTCCAAAGTAGTTCTTTGTGGCAAGAGAGATTCTGTGTTGGATTTCGAGGCTAACATGGTTATCGGTGTTACTGCTGTTTTATTATATGCGAATGCGTCGCCTGTTTGTTTGATGACATTAGATCTTTCGTTTTGTCTTCGTTCACCACCGGAACCATTCGTTTTACTTCTTTATCTAGTTTGGAAAAGGCAGACCTTACAGCCCGGTTGTTGAGAGCGATGATGTCAATATTATCGGCATACGGCAACAATTGTAGCCTGAGTGGTTAAGTTCTGCGGCTCGCACTATCTTTTCCAGCATCAAGTTAAAATAAAAGACACTCGATAGCGAGTCATCCTGTCTGAAACCTCGTTTGGTATCAAACGACTCGAAGTGGTCCTTCCCAAGTCCCACGGCGCTGCTAGTATTGAGCAACGTCATTTTGCATAGCCGTATTCGGCAACTCCTCTTCGTACTGTCGTCAACGAAAATATGGTGTGTATCGATTCTATCAAAGCACACTTAAATTCTTTATTCCGATCATACTTTCATCCGATCATATTTTGCCTAGAAGCTGATGCATGCATATTACCAGCTTCTCGCCGCCATATTTGAATGGCTCAGCCGGCAGTTCGGCGGTGCCCGCGGCTTTGTTGTTCTTTAGCCACGTTATCGCTATTCTCACCTCGTCAGTGTCGGGTTATCTGGATCTTCACATTCTCTGTGATATGCGTAGCTGTCACTATTTAATAAGTTTGAAAAGTGTTCCCTCTATTATTCAAGCACGCTCTAGATATCAGTCACCAGATCGTCGTCTTTGTTTTTACAAGAAAACGCCCCGGTCTTAAAACCTTCTGTACGCTGCCAAACGCCCCTTTCGGGAGTTGTTCCGCACGTTTTTCGGTCTCTCGTTTCTTCTTTCGGATAATCGTCTCTCTTCCTTTTTCAGCTCCCAGTAGCGATCCCACATGGCTCGTGTTCCGTCGATCGCAGCGTGGCCCTATAGGCAGCATTCTTGCTTTCTGCGGCAGCAGGACATTCCTCGCCATATATATATATATATATATATATATAATTGGCACGTACACCCTTTCTGGGTGTTTAGCCGAGCTCCTCCTCCTTTTTGTGGTGTGCGTCTTGATGTTGTTCCACAAATGGGGGGACCTACAGTTTCAAGCCGACTCTGCACAGCATATATTTTTTATGAGGAGCTTTTTCATGGCAGAAATACACTTGAAGGCGAAGCGACCGCTATTTTTTCTTTATTTTGATCTTTCACCGAGATTCGAACCTATGTTCTCTCTGAATTTCGATTTCTCTTCGGCGGTGGTACGTAAAGAACGAACGTTCCATTGCTCGTGCATGCCGGATAGTTGGATAGAGCTCTCCGAGAGCAGAAGTGGGAGTCGAGTGGCGAATCTTCTGAGTGTCAAACTTTACATACATTTTTATTATTGCATCATGTTTACCTTAGACAGATTTCTCAGTATTACCTCAGCAAAAATATCAACAACTCTTTTAGCAACGACATAATAGTGGAGTTTAACACAGGCTGGACACTGAAAATAAGACCCTCAAGGAACATAAAAATTAATGTTTTTTAATCGATGCTTTTGTTTATTTGTACAATTAGCTTGTAAGATTTACTCTTTGAGCCAACTTTAAAAATACATAAATTAAAGTAGTATTTTTCCTGCAGGGCACTCACATACTTGTATGCCTTTTGAAGGTTTGATTCCCAGCAAGTGCACTTGTGGGAGCGCTGTGCGTGTGATTAAGCGCTACTATGACTCAATTCTAGTTATGAATGTTGTTGCCTTTTATGCAGTTTTTTTAATTTTTTTATTATTATTGTAAGCCCTAAATATGAATGCACTTATATCTAATTTTTTTATCGGCACAATTTTTTCATGGCACTGCATTAACATTTACTTGATATTCGTATCGTTAAATTTCAATACAAAATTTTCAAGTTAATTTTATTTCCTTAAAAATGAAAGGGGAACTTTTTACTGTAGCTGCGGGTAGCATTGAAACTCAATGCAAAAACAACACAGCATATGTATTGTAAGTAGTAAAAGAACAAAAAAAATTTTATTGCACCTTCCTTTTACGGTGCTGCCTTTCCGGTTGCGATAACCAAGTATTCGGGCACCAAGTGGCAAGTGCGATTGCCACTCGAGAGCATAAATATGTATGTATGTGTGTACATGTATGTATGTGTGAGTTAACGTTGGAGGCTACAGTGAGAACGCAGCCCGTGTTCTGTAGCCCTCTAGCCAACCAGCACAGCATGGCATGGTGGGTTTCCTCACTTACACACTTTTCCTTATAAGTTGCTCATTTGACTTGCTATGCGCTCACATAGCGGTACGTTGTTATCCGGGCGATCAGTAAAAATTATGACAAAAAAGTGCGCTGACATCTAAATAGCGACAGACAAACATAGCTACATATGAACATAGGTACAGATACTTAAGCGCATGAAATTGATGCGGGTGATGTAAAAACGATGAACGATGGTGGCAACGCGATGCATTTGGGTGATGTCACTAGCTATGCTACAACAATAACGACCTTAACAATATGCCAACAATAAATGTGGCGAAATGCGAATAACTGAATTATGTGTGTATGTATGTTTATATGTATGCACGTAAGCGCTCACTTCTTAATGACAGTTGAAATCAATTGCATCAACACGCTGCGCTGTGACAATAACAACAGTAACAAGTCCATCGACAACTGATGACAACAATCACAGGCAGTGAATTTTCCCAATGATAGCGAATATACAGGTATGTGAAAGCGGAAATACAATCGAAAAACAACCTATACAAACACACTTGGGGAAAGGACAGCGATACGCCCGAGAGCGTTACACACAATCGCAATTGAGGACAATTCTGACATCAGCAAGAGCAATGGCAGGCGACGATGACGATAAACGCCAGACTCATCAGGCGCATAAGATGACAGACAAGGTAGCGAGCGCGCCACGTGATTTGCCATCCATATCAGCAGGAATAGCATACGGCAGAGCAGCAGAGTAGCGACACCAAAGTCTGGAACGCGCACGTCATCAGACCAGTCAGCGCTGTCATTAGCGTTGTCGTCAGCGCAACGACCAGGGCAACTGCAAGTGTCAGCGGCACTCGATATACATACATACATACATATATACATGTATGACATACTTACAAACGTGCATACACACAGTTGTTGCACATATCTACCCGAAGCTGTTTTACCTTATTGCCATTTGCAACGTTGCTGTTGCCGTCTTTAACGTCACATCAGCTTTGTTGTTGGCAAGACACAAAAAAAAGGTCCTTGGCAATTACCCATTATTGTTTCATCGGTTGTCACTTTTGTGCTGCTGATTTGTTCGATGACATTCGTCGAATAGCAAGCGGTGAAAGGCACAAGGAAAATGGAGCGACAAAAATATGCATTTATCAGCTTTGCGACACACTGGCAAGCAATCAAGTTATTGTATGAATATTATTGAGTTGTGCTGCATCGATAACTCTGCCAATGTACATATGTATGCATGTATAAGTATATATGTATATCGCCTCTTGCGATTTCTCTGCATATCCTGTTATCCTGTCAGCAAGCATTTTGTTCGCTGCATATCCGGTTTACGTAGGCACATTTTACCTGCTGACTCAGCTGCATGGGCGAAGTTTGAAGTACTTGACAACATTATTGCAACTAGAGTTCTAAGCCTTCGATGCCAGTAATCTGATGGACATCAAAGTGTATATCACTCAATTCCAGATAGAGGGCCATAATACAAAAAAGAAAAAAAATTGTTTTAGATAAGTGCACAAGCTCTTATTTTGTGCTGTATAAAAAATTCTTGACAGTATTCTGGCGCAAAAAAATCATCCAGTTTCGTTCCTGAATAGCTTTTTTATCCACTGCTTAACTGTTTGTATACTGCAGCAGTTTTGCATTTGCAAAAATTATAAATCTTTCAATAGAGTGATTAATTTTGCGCCACCTTAGATAAGCCAATTAGTTATATCAACCAGTTAGTTATATCAACGTTTTGAAATAGGTAAAACAAGTGAAAATTCGATATATTCAGCAAAACTACTACGACCAACTACTACGAAACGGATCAGGCCAAAAAATGTCTGCTATTTGCAAAACGGTGATTCCAACAATAACGTTCTTCTAGGCCAATTGACGAAAACTTCATAAAAATCGGAACGGCGTATGATTCAAGAATTGAAAATTAGTCGCCTACCAGGTCACATATGTTCCAATAGATATGGTTCACTAAAGGCATCTAGCGAAAAGGAAGTGATCACGTTGCCTACATTTTTTCCTCGTAGGATGTATGTAGAATAGTATTGGGTTGGCAACTAAGTAATTCCGGATTTTTTTTAGAAAATCAAACACAGTTTTTCCATGGAACTAAATATCTTTATTCTGTAATGTATTGCTCATTTTGATCAATGACCTTTTGCTATCTTTCAGGCACCTTCATAATCCCATGTTCACTTCACTCCCAAACTTCTGGTTTTTATTAGCAAATAACTGAATCAAGGACGATTTGACATAATCATCATTATTGAAATGTTTACCATTCAAGGAGGTTTGTAAAGATCGAAACAAATAGTAATCAGATGGTGCAATGTCAGGATTATATGGTGGATGTGGCAAAACATTCCAACCAAGCTCCAATAATTTTTGCCGAGTGGCCAAAGATGTGTGTAGCCTTGCATTGCCATGATGGAATACAATACTTTTTCGATTTGTCAATTCGGGCTGCTTTTTTTCAACTGCACTGTTTAATTTCGTTAGTTTTTCAATGTAGACATCAGAATTGATCGTTCGGTGGGATGGTAAGAGTTCAAAGTAGAGAACTCCTTTGTAATCGCACCAAACTGATAGCAAAACCTCCTTTTGATGAATATCAGCTTTTGGTGTTGTTTGAGTTGGTTCACCTGGCCTGCTCCACGATCTTTTCCGCTTGATATTGTTGTAAACAACCCATTTTTTACCGCCAGTTAAAATTGGATAATTTTCGTTACGTTTCTTTAGCAAATCGCAGTTGTTAATGCGTTGCGTTAAATGCGTTTCTTTCAGTGCGCGAGGAGCCCATGTATCGAGTTTTTGAACATAGCCAAGTTGTTTTAAGTGATTTTCAATGCATGTATGTGATACTCGTACATGAGGCTTCTCTGCAATCTCACCTGTTGTACTGTGACGATCCGAATCGATTATTGCTTTGTTAAGGCGTCATTAACTTTAACTGAAGGACCAGCGCTTTTTTCATCTTAGAGTGAAAAATCACCGGAACGAAATTTGGCAAACCAATTTTGACACTGGCGTTCTTTTAAGGCTTCGTTACCATAAACAGCACATAACTTTTTATGAGTTTGCGATGCGGTTTTTCCTTTGCGGAAATAAAAAAGCAAAATATGACGAAAACTACGCAACCGATCAAACAACTTTTTTTACTGATTGACAGCTGAACTGTCCAGTATCAAAATTCAACTGAAGTCATCTATGAGTGAAATCCGCAATTACAACACAATATATACAAGTAGTACTTAAATAATTTGCCATACTTGTATTTATTAGGCATCATTCTTCTGTTTCCACTATTCCATATACCATTTAGATGTTATACACTGCGTTTGTGCCTTTCAAATTCGATTTTGGCGCTTTTATTTGAAGGCCGAGCCATACAGTTCACATAAATCGACTGAAAAAAGTCCAGTTTTCTTATAAAAAACTTTTTCCGGATATTTTTTTGTAATTTTTCAAAAAATTGAAGGTTTTTGGTCATTTTTGTAAAAATTCCGATAAAAGTTGTACATCGAAAATAAATGTCATTTCTAAAACTTTTTAAATTTTTTAAATAAACAAAAAATGGCAAAAATATTTACCCAAAAATTTTTGAACAAGAAATTTAAATTTTTTTCAAAATTCCCAAACTGGAAAAATTTTACTCATTTAAGGTTTTTGGAAAAAAGTTTTATTTTCTTATTAAACATTTTTGAAATTTTGTCGTTTTTGAAAAAAAAGTTATTTCTTCAATTGAAGGTTTTTGGAAAAATATGCTAGTTTTTGTTCTCCGAAATTTTTTGAACAAGAAAATTAAATTTTTTTTAAAAAATCAGAGACTGAAAATTGTTTCTTCATTTAAGGTTTTCGGAAAAATTTTTATTTTCTTGTTAAACATTTTGGAAATTTTTTGTTGAAAATATTTTCTTCAATTGAAGGTTTTTCGAAAAATGTGTTAGTTTTTGTTCCAATTTTGTTACCCATAAATTTTTGAACAAGAAAGTTAAATTTTTTACCAAAAATCATAAACTGAAATTTTTTTAATCATTTAAGGTTTTCGGAAAAAAATTTATTTTCTTGTTAAACATTTTTGAAAGTTTGTCCTTTTTGAAATAAAAAATGTATTTGCTTGTTAAAAACTTTTTGTTTTGAAAATATTTTCTTCAATGGAAGGTTTTTGAAATTTTTTAGTTTTTGAAAAAAGTGTTTGCTTGTTAAAAAATTTTTGTGGAAAGCTTTTTCAGCAATTGAAGGTTTTTGGAAAAATATTTTAGTTTTTGTTCAAAATTAGTTCATTTTTGAAAAAAAATTAAGGGTTTTGGAATACAATTTTATTATCTTTATCAAGAGTTTTAAGAAATATTTTTTGTCATTTTAAAAAGAAAATTCTCCAACATTTTGAGTAAGAAAATGCAAAAATCTGATATTGAAAGAATTTTATGCATTTAATGTGGAAAGTTTTGTTGGAGCTTTTTATATTTTCGGATCCATTTAACATTTTCATTAATTTTTTAGGATGAGAAATTCTTTTTAAAAATAGTTTTTGGAAGAAAATAAATTTTTTTTATAAACCTTTTTTTCATTTTTGACGTTTAAGAAAGCTGTTGGGAAAAAATTTTTTCTTCAACATTTTTGGGAACTTTTTTTCGACATTTAAAATAAAAGTTCAACAAAGGGAATTAAATTTTTCCCTCAAAAAAAGTTTTTTCCGAAATAAAAAAAAAATTGTCAGAAAAATGAAAGCTTAAAAATAAAAGGGTTATAAAATTAAAAAATTTGGAAATTCTTTTTTGCCATTTTAATAAACATTCCCAAAACTTATGAACAAACATCTTCAATCATGTAATTACTTTTTTGTTTCAATTTTTTTCATAACTCAAGATTCCATTTTGGTTCTTAAAACTTAGTAAAATGCTCCTCAAAATGTTTATGAAACTTCTCACTAGCTTTGTGATATGGTATTCTCGTAAAAAGTTTGTAATGAATGTTTAAAAAACAAAATTTTCCCACGTAATAACTCTTAAAATGGTTTGCCATCCCCGTTTTTTTGCACACAATTCGCAAAAAGACATGTCCTGCACAGGTCAACTCGCATTAGAAAGTTGAAAACATGTAGAATTTAAATGCATAAGAATGTAAAGAAATTTCTTCTGCATTAGTAACTGACCTCGCTCGTTGTGCTCATCTAAAACAACTTCATTTCGTATTTTGTTGTCTGCCTTTCTGTGCGCGCACTACAAACATTTTTTACTAAGTGTTTAACGAATAATTTCTGTATTAGTGAAGTATTTCAATCTGAAGCGTTAAATTTTTGCAAGAAATTTTGAAAAGTGCCCAGTTCACATCTTTCTTCGCATTTTATAGTTTGTTTTTTTTACCTAAACATGCATGTAAATATGCCATTAGCCATTTCAACGATCATTGACTCTTGTGCCCCTTTCTTCGGTCGTTCCGGCTTGCATATCTTCTTCCGTCACTCATTCACTCACACACTTCCTACCCTTGTGAGGTACACATTTATGTTTCAGTGCCGCTTACCTGCACTTGGCCCGCTTGGCTGCCTGTGGCGGCGCCTCACTATTGTTCATTTAAGTGCACTTTTGCCTTTTACGTGTTTTGCCTGGCTTTCGCTTTGTTATCGAATTTGAATACGAAATATTTCTTTTGTTGTTGATAAAACACACTTCCACTCATTTGGAACGTTCTCATTTTTTCGTTTTTTTTTTTTTTTAATTTTACTTCAGTAACGTACAAGCGATAACTTGTGGAGACGTCGAGATGTCGCCGGGCTAATTGCTATGATAATTGTGTGTGTTTTATCACTACTCAACTGATAACAACAACATATATCCTATTTATATCTGTTTTGTGGACTCTCAAAAGGAAGAGATATGACTAAAAGCATTTTAAGGCGGCAAGCGATGGCAAGCAATAAAGTCAGAAAGTAATATTTGTTTGTACACAAATGTAGAGACATGCATACCAATACATTTGCAAATGCATTCGTGTTGTATGAGCGCAAGAGTAGAAATCGGTGATCGGTACCATATTGCGTTCAAACTAGGACGCACTTCACTCCTTACTTTAGCGACTTGTAGGTCTCCGCAGTTTGCTGAGCTGTAAGATTTGTTAGCTGTATAAAGAAGTGCGAGCTCCAGCTCCTTGAAGTGTAACATAGAAAACTATAATAGTTTTGCATGACGAGATTCTTGAAACATGTTGTTTATTATGTATTTAGAAGAATGATAAAAAAGCAAAATTGCGCTATTTCAGGCCCGCAACATCAATACAGAAAGTGAAACAAACGAAAATAAGAGAAAACATAAGTGAAAGCGAGTGTAAAGCCAAGAATGATAGAATAAATCATGCCCACATTAGATTGGACACAGATTACGTCGAGGTTTGCACTTCGACTTCATGCTCTTTCTGTCTTCCAATCAAAACAGAACCTCATCCAGACCCAGTTCCCTTATTGAACTTAAGATGGAGCTGGATTGGATTGAGCGTATGTGCCTTACTTCTGGCGGCAGTTGGCCGAGATGTCTCAACTTTCTCAGCGCTATAGCGCTGCATTCAAGGAGAAATTGCATTGCAGTCTCAACAGGGTCTGCTACTTCGCTACCAGTTATACCCTGTGCCTTGGGACTCATATAAGCCGGATGCGATGGTGCGTTCCTAGTAGATTCAGAATCTCGATAAACCTAAGAATCAGTGAGGACTTAATCTAAAAGGATGACATAGCCTTTAGTGCTGCCTGATTGTTGCAATTCGCTCATTCCAGAAATTTCTCTCTAAGTTTATCTCTGCACATAGGCAGATGGCATACATATCCGCTTGGAAGATGCTGGAAAAACTAGTTACCGGCACAGAACGCTTGTTTCTGGGGCCATATATTCCAGCGCCTATGCAGGGTACACTCCTGGAGTTTCCTTTAAAATGCAGGCCTACTCCAGTTTACCATGTCGTCCAGTTCAATTCTGAACTTCTTGTCGAGTTTGATGCCTTAGTGATATCATCTCTGGGTAGCTGAGTAAGTCGAAGCTGCAGACTTAGCAATTCCATGTGTTTAGAATACATCATGTTTCCTCAACCAAAGCCTTCCCTGGTAATATTCAACAAAGTACACTTGGCTGATTGCTCAATAACTATAGGAAGCGGTGTCAGCCCAAGCATCATCTCCTTTGACTTTGTTATGAATGATTTGTGTTTTTGGTTATCTCTTGTGAAGCTGAAGTGAATTAACTACCCTGATCGTGTGATTTCAACCCGCTAGACCTTTTCTTGTGAGGTTTTCCAAAGTTGCAGATCTAAGAAAATAAGTCGCAATTGGCTGTTACTTTCAAAGTCAAGATAATCCGGGCCATTGCTTAACTTTGGCCCGCTCTTTGTGGCAGAGTTATTGAAAATTGGATCTCTTGGCTCCGTATCATTTTGCAAGTCCGTGACAGGCAATTAAACGATGACATATTCCATGGCGTTCTAATGGCGTATATGGGTATTTCAAATATATGTATTAATTTCATTAAAACCTAACGATTGAGAAAAAGGACATCTTCAAGTCTGTACTATCTTAATTATCTCATCTCGCACGAGGGTCCGTCCACGTGCGCAACGAAATCTCGAAAAATCGGCGACTGAGAACTCAACCTTTTCGGCTCTCTACGACATCTATCGCATACGAAAAAAGAAAACAAAAAGTCTTGCACAATCGACATGAGGGTTAACGGAAGCTTTAAGAACGACAGACCATACAAAGTTAGTAATAGGGTATGTTTTCATAATCCCAATCATTAACCGAATTGATTTGTCCAAAAGCATCTTAAAAGTAATCAAGAAGAAGTGGAAAACATACTGGGGATTGTGAAGTCTTATTTGTTTTTGAGCAGTAAAGGTCCCTGTACGAACCTTTGCAGTGACCGTACGATCTTGTTTTCCAGCTTCCTATGTATCTAACTCGCGGAGTTTGCGGAGCTTACTTTACTTTTTTTTGACGATCGATTAGTACGGGTTGAAGGTTTACCAGTCAAGTAATGGAAAAAAGTTACTGCTACTTGTGGTCGGCAGTCAAGAGAAAACCTCTAAAGACACTATTCCTTCCAACAAAGTTTTCCTTTCTGCAAAATCTGCATTTCAGAGGCGGAATACGAAACAGTCAATCTCTATAACAACGTCTGGAAGCACACAAATTGCCTATGAAGAAATAAAGTCTATCCGCAATCACTTACAGTTTAAAAGTATAGTTGATATTTCTCCAAACCTTAAACAAATTTCATTTAAAAAGGATATACATAAATAAATCTCAAGGAAGTGCAATGAAACCTCTCTTGACCGGAGAGTCACTATCAGCCGGCTTTTGTCCATCCAAGAGGAGGACGTCTACTTAAAAGAGGGTAACTTCTTCCGATACATAAGCTTTGGTATAGAAAAAAATATCCGCTCGAGAGAGATGCTCGGCTAATAGAGGTATTCGTTATGAGAGGTTACGCAGTATATCTATTACTCGCGCGCTAGTGTAAAGAGAGAAAATATTTTTTTTGTTAAATTTTTAGGTACTTAATAATATTGAACCTCTAATTTTATAAAAAATGAAGCATGAATTTCACTTCCTTTAATTCGATATATTCTTTATTTTGATCGGTTACCGCATTCTGCAGATATTCAAGATTTTTATGATCTACCCTGTGGTTTTGGATTTTCGGGCAATGCGAACGATTTTACTTAGAAATCGCAGGGTCTGGTTCTTGGGTAAAAAAATATTAAGTACTTGTAAGCTTCTGCTATTAAAGCTAGAAGTACAAGTTTTATAAACATTTTCATATAATTTTAGTTAACCGGATTACTAAATTGCTGAAAAAGCAACAGATTTCATTTTAAATAATCGTAAATATATTTGCCCAAAAACAAAAGCGGAAATGAGGCTACGTGTGGGTTTACATAACCAGCAACCAAATCCTTCTGTTGCTACCTATTATTTAGTTCGGCTAGGAAAACACATAAGCGTAGACTTACTTACGGAGATACATGCCTGCACTTGTCTATATAAAGGGTGTCTCAAAAGTGTGTGTTGCTCTTAAGAGATCATTCGAATTTGAATTTCGCCGAACTTAAGCTTATTTATAATATATGTATAAATACTAAGTTGTTTTGGCTTATAAAGTCCAACCGCCCAATAAGAAAGTATCAAAAACCTTGAAAAAAGGTCAAATAGAAACCAAGAGCAGATAATATTGTATGTGTTTGTATGTGGCATATTCTGCCTATTTCACAGCTCCTACAGATCGTTGGGGGAACTACCAAATCATGTGTTCATATGGCCAACTTCTGTGAGAAGTCCTAATTTCGTTTTTAATAACTTCAGTACGTTCTCTATTCTGCGTTAAGGAGGAGTTGGTCAAAGTGAAAGTTATACTCTGCATGTCCCAGATAGTCAAGCTGCTGTTAGAAACTATTCTATAGCAAATTTTTTTTCGAATATTGAATGCAGGAAAACCAAAGGCACTAGAACGTTTGGAAATAACCACTTCCTGGTATCTCATTGAAATTAAAAAAAAAAAAATTGAAATTACGCACTTGAAATTACAAAGTTCTCCGGATTGACTTTGAGTTGGTTGAAAGGGACCTTATCGACTGAAAGAATGCGAATCTTAAGGGAGAGAGGTTTTTCGTACTCATCATCCTTCTGCCGTATCATGTCAGATCTCTGCTGAAAACCACTACAGAGCTCTTGAAGTCTGTAACTCGACCTCAAAGTAAGTTAAGAGTCGTGACTTAAGACCGACGAAGCTGTAAAGGAGTGGGCGGCCCGAGTGCTGTATCCAAATTTAGTAGCAATCATTTCCGCCGTAGTCGAACGGGAGTGTGCATTACTGGCATTCGATAGGACCCATGCTTGTAGTCTACTATGGGCATGAAACACCAAACAATAAATAAAGTTTTTGCTACTAGTGGTCGCCCTGACAGATAACGCCAAACCTCTGAGGATATTTCTTAAATGAAAAGGCTCCTCATAAAAGCCATCTCCTATTCAGAGGTGGCATAGAACTGTAGATTCCTAGATTTGTGGAGCAACATCATGACGCATACCAAAAACTAAAAGAGGAGCTCGGCTAAATATCCAAGAAATATTGTATTTCCAACATTGAATTTAGAGCTATGAAACTATCAACTTTATATTGACTTGTGAGCGGTGCCTAAGCTTTGGAGAGCATCTGGATAGTTTACTGACTCTGACCTCTGTCTATTGAAGGAAAAACGGTAGAATGATATTTTATTTTTTTTTTTGTTGTGTTGTGTTTATTTGATATTTGTTCAGTATTTCAAAATGCCGTGACCCATTGTCTCTGATTTGAGTTTTGAAAGCCACTCCTGCTTTCTTCCATAACAGGGGACTGACTGGTTAACCAGGAGACTGACTTTGTCAATTATTGTTAGTCAAAGTACCACTTGTAACGCTGGTTGTACTTTGACTGACTTGAAACCGTTCTCCCTTGCTCCTTAATCTTCTGCGGTGAACAATTTAAAATATATTTTATATGTATGTCAGTAAGCTAATGAGCGAAGTTGTAAGTCATTTTATTTATTTGGGAACCGGCATTCACGCCGATAATAACGTCAACCTTCATATCCAGCGAGGAAATTCTGTTCCCAATAAATGATACTACTAAGTAGGAAATAGAGTAGTGAATTCCTCTCTTGACGAATAAAAACCACACTTTATAAGTCTCTCCTCGTGCCAGTCCTATGGCAGGGCACAGAAGATTGGACGATGACAACATATTATATGATGAGGTAGAAAGATTTAATGGGCCTTTGAGCTAGACGAAGCGTAATATCGGATAGGATGGAACAATCTATAAGTTTTACTGTTACATAGACATAGTGGCTTCTTGAGGGGTCTCTTGGAGTGTTTGAGAGAAAGATTCTGCGGAAATTTTTGGACCTTTGCACGGCGAGTATCGCAGGCGATGGAACAATGAGGTCTATGAGCTTTACGACGACATAGACATAACGCAACGAATAAAGATTCACCGGCTTCGTTGGCTCGGTAATGTCGTCCGATTGGATACAAGCGCACCGACTCTGAAAGTATTCGATGCGGTACCAGCTGATGCTAGCAGAGGAAGAGAAAGTCCTCCTTTGCGTTGAAGAAATTAGCCGGAGAAGGTTTTTGCTTCACTTAACGTTTTTAACTGATGACGATTAGAAAGAGGACGACATAAATGGCGTGCTTTGTCAAACTCGACCCAAAACCTTTAAGCGGCGAACAATCAAGAAGAAAAATATAATACAAATGCTTAATAAGACGTTAGACTTTCTGGTATTTGAAGTACTGTTTGGCCATTTGTTCACCACAAAAACGTGATTGGTCATTTTGGGTCACCCTTCACATATTTATGTAAGAACTTTCTAAGTACGTTTATACACACTGCTTCTCGTATATATGTATTTGTGAGATATACGAAGTTGTGTCCAGCAAATGTCCTTCGTGTTCTTTGGTCAGCTAAAGATTTTATCAGACAAATAAAACCATTTATTGTGGCATGTAGCACATAAGTTTGTGTTGAAAAGGATGAGACACAGAAGAATTCTACACTTTGTTGCCCCTTTTTACAACAAACCATTGTTTGATGGTGTAAGTAGGTTAAAGGATAACAACACTTACATTCTCATTCACAAATTGGCTAAATATGGACGCATTATGAGAATTGAGCAAAAGGTTAGGATTTGGCGCTAAAGAGCAGTTTGTAGTCTGTCTCAAGTTTAATATAGCTGAAGTAATTTAGTTTACACACACATAGAAACACAGAATTTGTAGGTTTGCAGTAACTTTGAGGATATTAAATACATCTGTATTATGCAACTCAGTAGAGTAGTTTGTGAAAATATTTAAGTGCGCCATACAGATAGTTATTGAACCGAATCGCCGAATCTATCTCTGTCAGACTGGCGCTTATCATACCGACTGCAACATAACCTGATCATGGCAATGACAATGCTACTGCAAAAACAACAAAGCATTATGAGGAAACCCACAAAACGAACTGACGATGCGATATTGTGGGAATCTATCAGCAGCCAAGCAGTCAACCAGTCAGGCGCTTCGTTTGAGTAGGCGGAAAAGCGGGTAGACGGGTAAGTGGACGCATACAAATGGATAGTCGAATACTGGGAATTGACAAGAATGACAACAAAACGCAAGCCAAACATATGTATGCACATAGATTGGTGGCAACGTGGCATCAACAGAACAGAACAGCAGCAAGGGCAGAATCAGAAGCAGTGTCAACTGAACTATGCAACGCCACTCTATGCGCCCATAAATCCTTATCATGTTTATGCATTCGCCATATGATAAATGAGAATTGCAATGACAACAAAATGCGAAGAAGCAAAAGCGAAATGTTCGGAATGTTTAGTGCGTTTGTGTAAGTGTGGCTGCGTGTGTTCGATATCAGCCGGTGGCTTGCGTTGCATCAGTCTATCTTTACCATGTGTGTGAGTGTGTGTGTGTGTGGAGTTTTCGTGTAAATGTATGTGTGTGTGCATGATAGTCTCAGTGCCGGTGTGCCTCTCAATGTGCCACATCTACTCCCACCCCTTTTTTTCTTCGATGTCTACAAATATATATCAAGCGCAGCGTTGTATGCTCACTAAAGATATCAGCCAACCAACCAGTCAACCAGCTAACAGGAGATGTGGGTTGCAAAAAAGATGTTGCATAAAACATCAACAAGAACAAACGCAACAACAACTACCCATACACTCCAAGCAAAAGCAGTAAGACAGCAGAAAATTCATAGTAAGCAAAAAAAGAGGCGACTAATGATAAAATATGAGTAAACAATGCACTGGCCGAAATATTTAAGCAACGGTATATTCGTATGTGCTGGATGTTGCAATAATGCTTATAGTAGTCATAAGTCATCGAAGATATTTCTCAGTGAGCAGGTTGAAACACACAATGTGGGTGTGGGAGTAATTGGTATTGGGATTATTTTACTTAAAGTTGACTGCTGATAAATGAAATTCACCTGGTAGTGATAATATAAGCGGCAGGTGGTTAGGTCGAGCTTCCCTCATATATCTAAAGAATCCCATAGTTTTATGCCACATTCGAAAGGCGATATTTTTACTTGTTTCTGGTATTGCAACAAAGTATCGACTACTACATAAATATCGGAAAAAAATATCGCGTACATTCAGGTATCGTGTAAAAAATTTAATTATAAAAATTGGGTATTTTTTCTTTAATTTTTATTATTGAACGGAAATTTATTTTTCCAAGTTCTGTTTGAATTTTACGAAGCGAATTTCACAAAACTTAAAATTTGTAAATTTGTAAAACTGACGCCAAAAAGCTAGGATCTCTAAATATTTCATTAATAGGGGGCTTCCCTTCTGTGCATTTATATTTCTTTCTTTTTCTTGACAGGCGCGATTACCGTTTAAGCGATTTTGGGTAGAGTTTAACAAAGTGCTCCAGCCGTTTCTTTGTCATGCTAACCGGCACCAGTTGGGCACACAAAGTGAAACCAAGTCCTTCTCCACCTGATCTTTCCAACACAGAGGAGGATTTCCTCTTCCTCTGCTACCACCAGTTGCTACCGCATCAAATACTTTTAGAGCCAGAGCATTTGCATACACTCAGACGATTTGACCCAGCCAAATTAGGCGCTGGATTTTATTCGTTGCGTTGTGTCTATGTCGTTGTAAAGCTCATACAACTCATCGTTCCATCTCCAACGATACACGCCGCCGCCATCGCGCAAAGTTCCAAAAACCTCCCGCAGAATTTTTCAAAACAAACACTTTTCAAACACTTCAAGAAACGCCTCATCGGATATTGTCGTCGTCCAAGCTTCTGCGCCATACGATAGGGCAGGAATGATGAGAGCTTTGTAAACTGGAAACAGATATATAGAGTCTGGAAGCAGTTGGGAGTCGCTGGGGGTCAAATCTGGGGAATACAGTGAATGCTTCAACAATGTGAACTTTAGTGCATGGATTTTAGCCATTGTCAAAATGCTCTTATGCCACGGTGCATTGTTTTGATGAGAAATATTGTATTTCGTTTTCAAACAAGGTCTTTTTTACGAATTTTTCCCTTCAGCTGGTCTAAAAAACAAAATTCCTTTCGTATCCCAAAGAACTGATGCTATCACCTTCTTGGCCGATTTCTGGACATGAACTCGTTTCGAGCTAAAGCACCAGGTGCAAACCACTTTTTAGCCTCTTGTTTTGATTTAGGATCAAGGTGATAGACCCAAGTCTCATCCATAGTTATGAAGCGATTCACAAAATCCACTTTATCCTTTCGAAAATGCTATAAATGTTGCTGAGAAAGTCGCATTCGAATGTGTTTTTGTTCCATTTTAAGTGAATGTGGGCTTACTGCCCAACGAGATGCTTAGGGCTTCCAAAGGGTTTTCCAATAACAGGTGCTATCTATCGCTATCAAGAGATGATTAATGATTTTTTATGGCCGGAATTGGATGGTATTGATCTGGACAACGTTTATTTTCAACAAGACGGCGCTACGTGTCACACAAGCAACAAAACCATTGATCTTTTACGGGAAAAGTTTCCGGACCGTGTTATCTCTCGAAGAGGAGATCACAATTGGCCACCGAGATCTTGTGATTTAACACCTTGTGTCTTTTTTTTTTTGGAGGCCCACGGGCAAGAGAAGGTCTACGCCAACAGCCCAGGCTCGATTCAAGACCTCAAAGATGGAATTCGTGAGGCTATCGAGGACATAGGGCAGCCACTTTGCAATTCGGTTATGGAAAATTTCACGAAAAGGATATTGTCCTGTAAGCGTGGTCGTGGTGGTCATTTACCTAATGTTAATTTCCACTATTAACGGCATACCTTCCTCTTTATAATGAAATAAACATCCTATCATTTATATTAGAAATAGCATTTTTCTTTGAATATCAAAATAACACCTCTTATTGCAAAACTCTTTACTAAATCTTTTTCAGTCATTCGAAGATTTTCCAATACGATATCTTGTATTTTTCTACGATTTCTGGTTTTGTTACTGTTTTTGGACGTCCTTGACGTGGATCGTCTTCAAGGCTTGTACGACTACGTTTGAATTCACCAACCTATCTTTCTACTGTACTAATTGATGGCGGAAAGTCCTCAAACACTTTTTACATTCGTTCATAAATTTCCTTTGCTTTTACACCTTAAAAATAAAAATTCAATCACTGCAAAATACTTGGTTTTCTCCATTGTAGGAAATATTGTGGCACGACGATACTAAAGGGCTTGTAAACGTTCATATGAAGATTGTACCAACAAAAAAAAAAAAAAAATTGGCTAGAAGCAACGCCTTCTCGTTTCGAAGCGCATAACTTATTGAATAACGTGTGCACATTCTTATGATGAATAGGCATGGGAAACTATGGGATCCTTACACTTTAGATATTCGATGTGTTCAGCAGTTCTATGTAAAAAATAACGGGGAACATTTTTGTGGAGCATCTTAACCGTCTAATTACTCAATAGATGGGTATTTTTTGTCTCTTCTGAGTGAAAAGGCCAAAAATACCTATAACTGAAGGAAGTAACGGCTTGTGAAATAAAAAAATTTCCCATGAAATTCTACTAAAGCTCTCTTAATACACCGAAGCTCAAAATCCCATTTGAACACCAAATAAGTATAAGTGAATCAGTGAAAATCGAAATCCGAAGAAAAAGTTGGGTTTTGTGTCGCCTTATTTTAAATTTAGAGGGGCGACCGCTATTAGAAAAGTGTTTTTCTTAATTTTGGTGTTTTCACCGAGATTCGAACCGACGTTCTCTCTGTGAATGCCGAATGGTAGTCACGCACCAACCCATTCGGCTACGGCGGCCGCCCACACATTGGCTTATAGCAAAAACGCGTTCTGCATGCCAATATCTACTTTCTATGTAGAATTACTGGGTTTCTGTAATCTGTTAATTTGAGATGAGTAGGCGAATTGCTCGCTATTTTGTGTTCCATGTTTTCTTGTTTTGTCAAAATTTCGAGATTTTGCAATTCAATCGGACATTCTTTGGAAGATAACCAAATTCTCCATAAGCAATATGTACATACGTACTTCACTTTTTCATAGGGCTAAAAGTTTTCAGAAATTGATTATCAGTTCAGACTTTACTTGTTTTATGAAGAAAATGAAAAAATATATTATATTATTTTAACAGAGAAAAAACTTAAAAAATAACTCCATTACTCGGAATCAGCTAGCTATTCAACATAGGAAATTGATAGTAGTAGCTGGTGTGTAAAAAAGTAAGAAATAAAAATTCGTTAACCTATATTTTCTTCGAGATATATTAGCTTTATTAGAAAGTTACTAAGCATTTCTAACGATTATGGAACCAGTTTCGTATAACTGGCTGCCTTAGATACCTAGCAGCAACAAATCATTTCAATATATGCTTTAAAGACCTTGTCAGTGTTTTCTGTTTCTATCTGTCTCTCTCTCTCTCTTTATCTTTATCTCCATAAGTTAATTTAGTTTTATTAGTTTTATTACCATTGTGCACTGCGAGCTCTGACGTAGTCTATTGTGCTTCACCGTGAACCTATAATTGGAGGGTTCTAATATATTTAAGCACTTCCTCGGACTTTTTTCTCCATACCATCATTGGATTCAGAGTTACCTCACTTTGATGATTGTGTTTTCGTCTTGGGAGGGCTGCAATTTTTTATGGAATGTGCTTTGGACTTTCAACGTCCATCTCACAAAAACGCCAGACGCTTGTTTCTGTTAATCCCTAGTTCTGAGATGATAACAATGACTATATTGTCTTGTACAGTATCCAGTATCGTATGTCCCCTATATTCAGGTTTCAGAACGTCTGGGAGGAAGCATAAATTGGTTTGCCTGCATGAATTTCATGTCTTCTCAGTCGTTGGTAACATCATTCAGCCAAGAACGTTTTTGCATTGTGTGAAAAACATCAAAATGTCTGTACATCCCATAAAAATGTGTCGAAAGTGGTCAAATCGCTGATTTGAGTCAGCCAACTTATATCCCTAAGTTTTCTAATAATACGATTACCGAATATACCGATTGGTTTATGGACTATGAGGTACTACTGGACTCAAGGATGGTTCAGAACCACGATTTTATATATATAAAGTTTGTTAAACAACTTGAGTTTTATATGTAGTAATCAAAAAGTACAATTCTATCAAAAAAAGTTACCAATTTGAACTAATTCCACTCAGAACTTCAAAGTTACTGCCAATAACTTAAATTCCGTTCTAAAGTGTATCTGCATATGTGTGGGGTTTCCGACAATGTGGCGTGTCCCTCCGATACCCCATCATCATCATTTTTAGCACTACAGCCATTGCTTCTAGTATGACAATGAATACTGGTATAAGGTGGTCAGCCTTAGGACCAGTCCCCTCTAGGAGAGCCAGATCACTGACTTATTTTGTGCCTTTTCCTTCCACTGGAGTTTCCCACATTGTAAGCTACCCAGTCTCGGATCGGAGTTTCACCGCTAGAAGTTGGATGATTGAAACCATGCGGCAGCTATATTTATTAACATAACCACAAAATTAATACTCCTCCATAGAAAACATAAGTTCGTGGCAAAACTCAATGCATAATTCGATTTGCTCAAGGTTCAACTTTAGAAATTCCAAGGAAACGATCATTTGCCTTCAACTGCTGAGTCAATAGGACCTTAAAGGTGACTAATTGCTCATGAGACTGGTCATGAGACTGGTGAGTGAAATGCTGAACTGCTGAGATCGATAGTGAGGTGATGTTCCTGCATTGAATTTGAAGGACCGGTACGATGGATGTCGTGAATGCTTTTTGCTGGCAAGCAAGTTTCACAAACTTTTTTCACACACTCGCTGAATTTAGCGCTTTGGATACTTCTTTTTGTTCAACATTTTCTTTTATTAAATCCACTGCTCCCAATTCTTCTTCAACTCTAGTTGATTTCAAGCCTCGTAAGTAGAATAAATAAAAATAAAAAAATAAAAAATAAGAGCGTACACTTCTGCTAGGTGTTTAACCGTGGTCCTCTTCCTATTTGTGGTGTGCGTATTGATATTTTTCCACAAATAGAGTGCTCCCGCCTGCGAACGGCAGATGTTTCTTTACGAGGAAATTTTCAAAGCAGAAATACATCCGGAGGCTATTAGAAAAAACTTTTTCTATCATTTGAAGTCCATGAACGGAGACTCGGACGAACGCACTCTCTGCAAGATACTGACTGTATTCAAAAATTTTTGATTCCTAACTAAGGATAATAAACCTTAAACTCCTGTATTCCGAGTCCTGCCCAAAACACCTATTATTTTAGCGGATTTTTTCACAGTGTATTGCTCTTTGGTGGAGCACACCAGAAAGTGCTACAAATAATAACATCAGCAGAAGCGAGACGAAGGCGGTGTCATTGGGAAAAAATACAACACAACCCACAAAAAGGACATTCCTCAGAGCGCACACTATATTTTATATTTTACGTTCTTATCGCAAACTCTCACTCACCCATTCAACTGCGACGTTGGGGATAGCAACAGCACCAACAACAATACAACGCTACGAGCAAATGCTAGCACATAGACTGAAAAAGGAATCAGCAGCACGGCGAAGAGCTGATAACACCCGCGCTAATGGGACCAAACAATAGAGTATTCGTATAGTCGGGCATGTCGCGTTGCATGATTGCAAGGACAAAACGAGGCAGTGCAGAAGTGTGGGAGTAGCCAAGTGGAGATGACGGCAGTCGCGGTTGTAGTCGAATGCGCCACAAAAGGATATGCTAGCGCGCGTTAACCCAAATAAAGCAAAGCGCCAAAATATAGCGGCAATGAGCATTTAGGACCGAAGAGAGGGAGTTAGAGAGAGAGGTGAGGCCTAGAGCAGCTACTAGTGAGCGAATGGGCGAATAAGCATGCAAACATGTGTGAGTGAGCGAGCGAGTGAGCGACTGGCGTAAGCGCTTATCTATGACCATCAATCAGGCGTGCAGCGATAAGCAAAAAGATTTCAAATGGAGTGTTGCTGCTGGTGATGGCGCTGATGTGGGCGTTGGGTTGAATTTGGTGTTAGTATTTCCTTGTATGTGTGAGCTTCCTTTAGCGGAAGGGCTAATGATTAAAAGTAGCATGCAATGTGGCAAAAATGTGACTCAGCAAAGGTGGTGGCGCCTAATGGCCAGCATAAAAAGGAGGCAAGAGCCGTTGGTAAACCCCTAGAAGTGTAGAAAAAAAATTATATAGTATTTTATTTTGTTTAAGCGCTGCACTTTCGGAGCAACGAAAGCGCAAGGGTTAATAGAAAATCGGCGTGAAAAAGTAAATTTAGTTTCAGTTCTCGATAAAAAAAAAACGATAAAAAGAAACTTTAACGATAGTTTTGGGAAAAGAGTGGAAATATTTTGCGGATAAAATTTTATTTCACATATACCTGCAAATTTATCTTCCAGTCCTTACGACATTTGTCGGTATCGATTTTGAGAAAACTTCGAAATATTGTATATTTACCCAGCGCGTATGGCTCAACATATTCCACTCACATGCTTTCTGTCTTTTTTGCTTATTTTCACACATCCAGTGGCACAGTGGTACAGTAGGTACCCACGCTCCATATCAATGGCAACGCGTTTGCAATTTACCGACTTATCAGAAATCGTAGGAGCATACCCAGGCTTGCATCACCTTATCGCAGTTACCTACGTGTGCCTGTTCTCCGAGTACACGAGTACTTGCACAGTTTCACCACTACACGTAAACAAACACTAGCCTGCCTGGAAAGTGCCTGCGTGGTGGGAGAACGAAGCCAGCGAGCGGAGAACAATAGAATCCTGGCAGCTATGCGATAAGTTGCACTGTTGTCTACGGTGAATGCAACAACAGATTTCGGCATAAATGTATGTGGCGGTGCGATGGCACCGAGAGGGTAACAAAAACGATACCTCCGATTGGGTGACTTACGAAAATGAGAATTTCATTGAATCAAATTGCATCGCATGCGAAAAATAAATTTGAGGTGGTGTCACTACGAAGGCATGGCGCTGTCGTATTTGGTTTCTGCGCGAAATATTTGCAACCAGAAACTTAAACTATAGGTATTTCGAATTTTGATCATATCTTTAAAGTTGTGGGCACTTAAATTTGATAGCTTGAAAAAATTCAGTTTTCTGTATATTTTAGTTAGATGTTTGAGATTTCGTTTTCTAGGAACTTGTGTAACCTTTACAAAAAAAAAATTAAGAAAAAAATACCTGCATTTTACTCACGCCGCAGGGTGGTGTCTTTCACCCCTACTTTGGCTAGTTGCTATTGACGAAATTCCGATATTGCTAAATAAGGGTGGAGTTAAGGTAGTAGCATACGCCGATGACTTGGTCCTAATGATATCGGGACCGTTTCCCTTTTCATGGAGATTTTGGAAAGATCACTGGCTTTACTCAGTCGCTGGGCTACCACTTGTTGTCTCCGAGTCAACTCTGACAAAACGGAGCTGGTGCTATTTACCAGAAAATATAAACCTCCATCCTTTCGACTTCCTAAATTAAACAATCACGTTCTCCCGCTTTCATCGGAAGTTAGGTATCTTGGAGTGATACTTGTCTCCAAACTCCATTGGAAGCTACACATTGAAAATCGGGTAAAGAAGACCAGTATAGCCTTCTACTCCTGCAAATCTATGTTCGGTAAAAAATGGGGACTCAAGCCACAGGTCGTGATGTGGATGTACAACGCAGAGGTTCTGCCAATTTTAACATATGGATGCCTGGTTTGGTGGGAAGCTGGACTCCACGTCATTCAATTTCCAAACTTGTAGCTGCACTTACCGGTCATTGGACGATCGGCAGACACGCGGAAAAGCTAGGGTTACCATTTAATCCCCATTGCAGAAGCTGTGGGGGCCTTTCAGAGAAGGAGACTGTTGAGCATCTCGTCTGTAAATGTCCGGGTTTGGCGGCTAGACGACTAAGGTCACTGGGTGCTTCTTTCTTCGTCAACCTGGGGCAGTGCGCCAACCTAAATCCTATCAATTTTCTCCGATACATCAACAGATTTGGCTGGCTGTAGATATCTGCCTGTTGGAGGTCTCATAATGGTATCAAAATGGCGCTTCAGTGCTACTTGAGGAGTGCCAGACTGGCACTCCAACCATTTCACCTACCTACCTTACTCAAAATATGAGGCGTAGCTACTAGGTAATCAAACTGACGCTGTCAAACAATTTATTTTGATTTTAAATATATTTATCTGTTACAATATTCAATAGCCGCTATAAATTTTCGTAGGCGATTGCGATTGTGCGTGACTGCTAGTCGGTAGGGCGCGGGTTCGAGATTTCCTATAGGCATAAAATACCAAAACTATTGGGAAGATATTTTCTGAAGTGGTCGCCCTTCGGCAGACAATGGCAAGCTTACGAGTTTATTTCTGCCATAGAAAAGCTCCACACAAAAAATCATCTTCCGCTCGAAGGTAGGCTAATCCAATTGCGGACCAACATTAAGACGCCTAGCATAAATACGAGCACAAGTTCGGCCAAACACCCAACAAAAGATGTAAGCGCAAATTATACATAGACGTCTTCTCTACTTAAAAATGCATTTAAGCACGAGGTTGGTTCAATAAATATCCGATAGAACAAATTTCAGATTGATTTATAGGTTAGTTTTGATTTGGTAGCTATTCGAGTAAGACATGTTTCGTGATTTTCGCGGAGATGGAAAAAGTGCAGTATCGTTCGATAATTCGCTGTTTGTTTTTAGATGGGTAAAAATTTGAGGAGGTAAAAATAAAGTTGTATGCTGCTTATGGGGACGCTTCGCCATCTATGACCACAGTTAGACGGTCGGTTCAACGAATTAAACGTTGGGCGAACATTCGTTTTTGATGAGGAGCGGCGTGGTTACCAAGGAAATCATTCAAAAGTCCCGACATGATTCTCGCTGATCGACGAACGAAAGTGGGCGAAGTAACAGAGGCCATAGGTCGTGAATGTGTTAATGAGTAACTACCATGCGGTAGTGTTCAGGTTCGGACCCCACTATGGGCAAGAAACATCAAAAGATAGAAAAAGATTTATTAATGACGGTATTTCCACCATCAAAACAGCTCTCAATAAAAGGGCATATATATGCCGTTCAGAGGTCCCTCCATTTGTTGAAACTCATCAAACGCTTATCATAAATGAGAGGAGGTTATAATATAATATACATACATAATATATAATATAATACATATATACATATAATTTTCGAGATTCCGGTTTTTTCGGGATCCTATTTTATAATGCCGGGATGCCGAAATTGTACTGAAATTAAATGTTGTACTGAAATTAGAGTTTGTTGTATTTCAAATAGATCAGCGAATTTAGTATTTTCGGAATTATAAAAAAAGCGGTGGCTCGGGACTCATCTCCCTAATCTGATCGATTTACACACAAAGACATCTGGAAGAGAGACACCAGAAATTCTCTTGTGATATTTCATTCGCAATCACACGGCCACATTGTTTTTGGCAACATTCGTTGATTTTTACATTTACTTCTTCAAGTTCGACAATACGAATAAGAAGCACAAAGCGTGTGGCTAGTATGGGAAACAATAACCCCTCTCTTTTCCCCGCCCATCCTTCTCCCACGAACAAAATGCGTTCCTTTTAAATATTCCCCTGTGCATAGGGGGACTACATATATCGTACAATCAGCCTGAGTTAGCCACATTCGGTACTGATTAAGTTGAAATTCTGCCATTGAAACTACTTAGTAGGTACAGATACTGGATAGCTGCTCAGCACCCGGGCACACTGTTTCATTACTTGTTGCTACTTATTGTTGTTATTGTATTGAAGTGGCTTTATTCTATGCTAGTTTTTCGATCAATTTGCACTTCGGCAGGCTAACTAATTAACTAGTAACAGGGTAACTAAAAGTGTTACTATGTTTTACGTTTGTAAAATGTCATTTTTAAATTTTTTCTTAGATTTCTCTTTTTTTCCAAAACCATATCAAGTCCAAAAGCTGTACAAAATTAATTCGAAAAAAAAACTAAAATTAACATTCACTCACAAAGAAATGCTGCTAAACTTTCACATTAGAGATATTCAGGTATTTGCGTATACCGTTATACACAACTACCTGTATATAAGTATTATAGCACCCCACAAAGCCTATACCGACCGGTCAGTTGAATGTGGGTGTGTCCTTGCCGCATGCGACTTTGCCGCTTGTTTCGTATTTGTATTTGTGTTGAATTGCAGCCGAGTGTCTCGTATTTTGCTTATCGCTCGCTGCGTGCCATGCCATTCATTCTCGTAGCGATATGCCAAAATAGATAAGCAAGGCAGCCACAACACAACAAAACACACACAGTTGGTGTCTACTCGTATGTATGTGTGAATGTATGTGTGAGGACGCGAAAGCTCCACCTCCGTTTACTCCAGAAAGAAGCAATGCGATAGTTGTTTGGATAGGCGTTTGGATGGTAAATGTAGAGGAGTCAGTCATTGGTGTGTGTTTTTGTGTGTGGGTGCGTGTATTTGTGTTGGTGGTCAAAGGACAACAAAAGGAGGTAAAATCGGCACACTAAGCGTTGTGTTACAAAAGCGTGCGCCAAATGGAAATCTGAGATATTGAGCCCAACTGGGTTACTATAGGAAAATTGGAGAGCACCTATTTTCAGCATTCATACATACATATGTACATATGGCTATGGCACTGTGCTCAGAGGCACCGGCAAATACATTTGTACATATGTATGTATGTATGCCTATATATTTGCATACACTTATATAAGCATTTGCCTGTGACTCTGAGAACAGTGCCCTAGCCAATATTGGGCATCAACACTCCGTGCGCCTCTTTATATTTTTTGGCGAATTGTCAAACGTTGATGTTGCGCCCTAGTGTCGTTGCACAATTACGTCGATACTAAGCCCAGGCGGTCAGCAAGTGAAAGGATATCGTCGAAAAGCAGAAATAGGAAACTAGCTGGGTGACGGTGGCTGCAGAAGCAGGCCGTCACGTGTGACGCTGTGGGTGCACTCCTGTCAAAGCCTCTGGGTTTTTTTTTGTGTGCTTTGCTAGCGAATAGTGTTGGCCAGTGGCGATAAGGAGCTGTAACGCAAACAAAACAAAAAACAAATATACTTACAACTGCATGTAATGCCAATAATTGTATCGATTGTGATGTTATTCGTCTGTGAGTGAGTAAATATATATTTGTTTTTAATCGGAGTCCCTTAATTTAACTATTTAAATTAAAATTTAAAGCTTGCATTTGCCACAAATGATATTCATACAATTAGCCAGGAAGCAATGGCAGTTGGGTTAGCTAAAACTTTAAATAGCTTCAATAAAATAATATTTGGTATGAAAGTCGGAGGCAACATACACCAGATGTCAAACATGAATTCCTGAATTTCTTGAATTAGTTGTGAAATTTTATAAATCCACGAAGTACTTCGAAATTCGCTTATCTTCTTATAGATTGTCTTGAAGAGAAATCAAATACAGGTTGGTTGAAAAGTATTGAAAGTGGAAAAGGCATCAACGTCTGCGGGATAAAATTAAAGATATATATTGCCAAGCAATGTCTAGCTTTCGAGCGCATTTTTGTCATTAAGAGGCTTCTAATAAAAAACCAACCAACTGTCTCTCTCCGCACGAAACTGTAGCGAGATGAAGACGACGTCAAGAAGTACACTACCACACTACCAATTGGAGCAGAAACTAAACCAAGCAACTAAAAGTACGTTCACATATGCAGTGATTAGTTTTCCAAACGGAAATTTTTGACATCCTCAAAGTAGCCGAATTGATAATCGAGAGGAGATGGAGCGGGAAACAGATTGCAGTTTTCAGTGACAGTCAGGCTGCACTGAAGGCCCTGGAGAACGCGAAGCAAACCTCAAAGATTGTTCAAGAATGTACGAAGAAGCTTAATTCTGTTGCAAGACAGAACAGGCTTGTACTTATATGGGTTCCAGAACACTCCGGTGTTCAAGGAAACGAAATTGGCAATGAATTGACCAACGGTGGATCAACGGTTCCCCCCGAACGGCCAGAGCCAATAATCGGAATTAGTTCCGCAGGAATCATGAAGTGGATCAGCGATTCTGTATGCAATCTACATAAAGAGGGATGGTCCGGTCTAGAAGGCTGCAGAACTGCAAAGTGTTTTGTGACAAGTTCGAACAGAAAACTGTCAAACTTTCTACTAAAACTTAGAAGGAAAGACGTTCGGTTGATGGTCGGTATTATTACAGAACACAACCCATGGGGTCAGCATATGACCACCATTGAAATCATTGAGGACCCGATGTACCTGTCTTGCTTGGAGGAGGCGGATAACACTGAACACTTTCTCTGTGAGTGTACTACCTTTGCTAGAGCAAGGCTACGAGTTTTGGATTCCGATGTCGTGAGTATGAGTAATATTCGTTCTCTAAAACTGGAGGATATTTAAAGATTTGCCAAAGAATCTGGAAAACTCTCACCGAACTAACTATCTCTACTTCTGTCTCTATTCTTTCTTACCTCTTCCTCTGATACTTTTCTCCTTCCCTCCTTAATTGACTACCCTCTTTCCAGAAATTTTGTATGGGTAATCTCGTTTTTTAGTTAATCTCCTTACATGTGAATTCATTATAACGAAGGATATATGCCGGTATTAAATATAATATTCAGATATATATATATACAGGGTGGTTCATGCATATTTTTTTAATCATATGCCATTTTGGCAGTGACAGCTGCTTCCCGCTGGAATTTTTGACATAAAATCAGTATCATATCTGCGGAGCGAAACGAAATCCCTTTACGCTTGAACAATGTTTGGCAATAATACAAAGTTCTTTTCAAAATCAATGTTATTTTACACAACCAGTACGTTTTCTGAAGAGAAGTTTTGGCCGAAACAAGGCATTCACCGCGCTTGCTCCACGCAATTTTGTGTATAAATTTCTTGAGACTGGCATGGTAGTGGATAACATTCAGTCGAGAGAGTGCAACTCTATCCAAGAGCAATGAGCTCAACAACTCAACATTTCACCCACCATCCAGATATGAATTTAGCACAAAGACCTCGCATTATTCGCATACAATACCCAATTGACTCAGCTTTTGCAGGCATACGACCATCCGCTACGTTCTCGCTCCGGAGATTGAGACTTAAAGAAGCTCGAAATAGACAACGATTTTGTTCGAAAAATCATCTATGTTAACAAACAAAACTGCCTCACCTCGATCATCACGCGTTTGTCGAAAAGCCAACGCATCCTCAGAGGGTGACAGTTTGGCGTGGGTAACGCGTGAGCACTACTGTGGTATGATAAATTACTTTTGTGGCTGGAAATTGAAGAAATGGAAATTCTTGGTTTCACCTGGATGCCGCACCATGCCTCACAGCTCGTGCCACAAACTGCCTTGTGCCTGCAAAGTTCTGTAATCCTGTTATCAGCCGTCGCGGCGATTCGGCTATCTTAGAGAGCTGCGATTTGACGCAGTTGGACTTTTTTTGTCGGGTGCCATGAGAGGCCTTTATTATGCGAGCAATATATTAAGGACTTATATTCTCAAGGCGAATGTGAGCAAGTCATTCGTGAGATAGAGCCAAAAAACATTACCAAGGTCTTGGAACATTTCGTTAGGAAGATGCCAGCCGAAGCAGCCACATAAAATAAGCTGTGTTTCATAAAAAAAGGGACTATTTGCTCCTTCAAGGATACAAATAATAAACCAAAGAAACTCATTTTCGTTAATTTTTTGGAATTTTTTTTTTTAAATAAACCACCATATGGACCATCCTATATGTGATATGTCCACAGAACCTGTAGAGATGAAGAAGAAAGCAGAATCCATTCCACACAAGTTCAAGTTCAAATTTCCTGAGTTTTAAAAAATGCGTTTCAGAGGGAGGGAGGAAGGGCCTTTCTTCGATGGTCTGGACAAAGTAGACACAATCAAGGGCACAGAAAGGGCTGTCAGAATTTGCCAAAGGTTCGAAGTGGTTTAAGAGCATGTGAACTTCGAGGAGTAGCCTGTCCAGTAACACACGGCCATTCTACACAGCTTTATAAGTTCAACAAGTTTTTTGGACGCTAAGCTTAGCAATGAAGTTATTGGCAGTGTTAACCACGTCAGTGCCACAATTCGAACCCCTTAGCATGTAGTTCTGCCTCCTCATGAAAACCCATTTGCCGTTTGGAGGCAGCATAAGACTGTAGGTCCACCACAATTAGGAGGAGCAGCTCAGCCAAGCACCCATTAAAAGGCGTAAGAGCTAATTAAATATATAATATTTTATAGCGAAAATAAGGGGGTTTTGTAAATTTTATTGATTTCGAAACTTACATTTTTGTGTTTGATTTCAAAAGTTGTATTGGTACCACCCTTAACAATACAAAGAATTAACCAATGAAGTATTTTGTCAACAGCAAGCGGATTTTTGTAAGCAGAGTTCAATGAAAATTTTCCAAAGAAAAAATTGGTAGTAATTTTTTTTGTTTAACGCATTTGCTGTCATCACTTGGTAGAGGTCCTGTTAACCATTATTTATTTTTTTATTTTTTTTCCGTTTGTTTTTTGTTTTTTAGGCAAAATGTGCAAAGTGAAATTTCGAAATTCCAGTTTTTTTCGCCCGCTTAACTCAGCGAAATTCTCTGTTACTTTTTACAATTTTCTTATTTCCATTGTTGTTGCTGTTGCACCAGCTGCTACAGCTAATGGTTGTGCTAGTTTGTTTGTTGTTCATGTCACGATAGTGTCACAATTGATTTTCCTATTTGAGTGTGGCCCACTCTCACAGCAACACACACACACATATGCACGTGTGATGTGTTTCAACACCAATTTCAGTATCCACTTGCATAGGAATGTGTCTGCATATGAATGAATGTGTGACATGCCATCCGCCATGTCCCTGCGCTTCTTTAGCAAAGCGGAAGTGATGCCTGTGAGTGAATTAAAAGAGGCCGCTCACGCCGTTTATTGCCATTCATGCACACACAAAATGTTGCACCGCACGTATTTGTACGTATGGACGCATATGTAGATACGTATATATGTACGTAAGTATTTCTTATGATTTTTGCATCAACGCGTTTCATTTTTTCGCACGCTGATTGTTCTTTTTTTTTTTTGTTCTACGCGCCACTTTTTGTTGCATTGTGTGCGAATGCATATTGTCGCATTTTTCCTCCGTTATCTCTGCTATTTCATTTGCATGCGTCATTGATGCGAAACGCCGAATGACATCTAATACATTGAGAAAAAAATAGTTTAATATATGAGTAATATTGCCCTGTAGGGAAAACTTGCAAAAATAATAGATTACAAGATTGCGACAGACGGGAAAGTAAGTAAGAATTTAATGAATAAGAGATTGAATGACATTGCGGGAGAATTTCGCTGGTGAATAAAAAAAATTTAAAATAATACAAATATAATATTGGGTATGGGAATATGTTTCTGCCCCCGGTGACGCTGCAGATATTATTTTTCTGTTCGCTCTAGTAATATACTGGTGATTTAAAGGTATATACGTGAGGTCTCGATCGCACTAGTTGATATTCGTTTGAAGCTAAAATATATCCTTTTTTTATCTGCGGTCGTCCCGAAAAAACAGCATTTGCGGGAAGTCATGTTTCGTTATTACCTTTTAAAGAAAAGTACAGCAGAAACGTGTCGTATATTGATCAATATTTACGGTAATCACGCTCCATCAAAAACAACTTCGTAAGGAGTGGTTTCGACGCTTCCAAAGTGGAAATTTCGATATGAGTGATAAAGATCGCGAAGGGCCACCGAACAAATTCGAAGATACTCAACTACAACGATTATTGGATGAAGATGCATGTCGAACCCTTGATGATATGTCTAAAGAGTTGGATGTTGACGGATAAACCGTCGGTAAAAGTTTGCAGATTATGGGATTGGTCAAGAAAGCAGGTAAAAGCAGACGTTTGGTGTCGTGTAAGATGCTTCTTGAATGGCAGAAAAGCATCGTCACTGGCGATGAAAAATGGATCTATTATGACCCTTATTATAACCTTAAGCGTCGAAAATGTTGGAGCCTGCCAGGTGAATCAGGTCCATCGACAGCGAAATACAAATATTCATGCTTTAAAGGTTATGTTGTGCTGGTTGATCTGATGGGATCAGAAGGGTGTCATCTATTATGAACTCCGTAAACAATCTGAAATCATCACTGGCGATAGTTACCGACTGCAGCTAATGAGTTTGAATTGAGCTCTCAAAGAAAAGCGGCCGTAATGGGACGGTAGTTATGTCAAAATGATTTTGCTGCACGACAACGCCATGCCACACGTTGCTAAATCGGTCCAGAAATATTTAGAGGGACTGAATTGTGAAATTTTGCCCAACCCACCGTACTCCCCAGACATTACAGCTTCGGATTACCATCTGTTCCTATCAATGCAGTCAGTCCTTATTGGAGAGCGGTTCACTTCTAACGAGAGCATAGCAAACTGGCTCAATGAATGGATCAAGTCAAAAGAACTCGAATTTTTCGTCAGAGGAATCCGTATACTACCTGAAAGATGGAGTAAAGTTGTAGCTTCCAATGGCAGAGAGTTTATATTTAGTTAGTAGCAAGTCTTGGAAGAACACCTACCAAATTTCAACGATATATATCTTTGTGTTTGGCATTCGTTTGAATCGTGGAAGTCGAGTGATTTTCCTTTTACATCACGACAGCGCACCAGCTCACGCCTCAGCAATTGGGGCTACAAAATTAATTATATTCTCCAGACTTGGCGCACTCGGATCCCTCGGACTACTATTTGTTACCCGATTTGAAGAAATGGCTTGCGGAAAAAAATTTTTATTCAAATGCGGAGGTGATTGCAGAAACAGATGGTTACTTTTAAAACTTGGACTAATCCTATTATTCGGAAGGGATCAACAAACTACAGCAGTGTTGGACCAAGTGTATAAGGAAACTATGTAGAAAAATAAAAAGGGTTTACTCCAAACAATTAAGCAGCTTTTATTTTTGCAATGACTTTTCGAATGACCCCCATACTAACATTATCTTTTGAGGCATATCCAGCCGGTATTAAGAAGGAAGTGGTATGGGTGTTCACTACTTTTTCCATAATTTATAATGACTCAGAAAACCTCACAAAATGAGAGAAAAATGCATTAAAAAACATTTATCTCGTTTTTTATTTTTGGTATATTTTTCTAAACATTTGTCAAGAAAACTTTTAATAAGAGATTAAATATTTTACACCAAATTTACGGAAAAATTTCTCGTGGGAGGTTCCTGCTAATTTTTAAAGCATTGAAAAAGAAAATAATAGTACATTATTGATTTTTTTTTGTCATACATCAAATTTAAGTTACCCCTCAAGAAAAAATGTATTTTCTGGCCATCCAGGGGCTCGACAATACAAGTGTATTCTGCCATTAAAAGGCTGCTCGTAAAAACCATTTGTCGTTCGGAGTCGACTTAAAACTTAGGTCCCTTCATTTGTGAACAACATCAAAGGAGATGGAGCACGACCAAATACCTAACAGAGTGGTACGCGCCAATACTATATTTCTTAAGCATTTACTCTGATAAATAAAGTCAGCAAGAGGGGCAAAATAATATATGCGTTGCCGTAAGACATCTAGGTAGATTTATGGGTAAACTCGAAGATTTTGCGAAAAGCCACATGTAGACCGCGTGAGTTTGGCCAGCGCAATAGCTTTACATTTACATATGTATGTGAGAAGGACATACATATAGAGCTCCTAGAGCTGGTTCTATAAAGAAATTGATAGTTTCACAATCAGCTGCAGAGTGCAGCTCAGCCACGTACGGGGCTGTAATTTTCGCGGAAAAACTATGACTATTGGTAGAGTCTCAACAGCTGTCAGCAGACTAAAATGCTTCCTGTCTATGGTCTAAATTCTAAGGTTCTTATTGTTGTCTATCCCGAGATAGACTTCCTTGAACGAGTGCCTCAATAGAATTGGTTTATGAGACTCGGCTTTATGTGAAATATGCTTAGAAAATTACGATACTGTCTTCCATGCCTTCTACGTCTTCAATTCACCGCAAAAGTACCCGGACTGCTTTCATACCTCTGCAACCATTTGGATGCTGGATATAGGGTCATCCATCTACTTAGGACTGAAAGCGGCAGGCGAAAAACCCACTTTGTCAGAAATCATATAGATTAACGAAACCAACGCAAGACAAGTCTTGACGACGCCTTATGCTCCCGAGAGTAGTGAACAAGAAAAAAAAAGAAGTGAGTCCAAAACGCATTAAATGATGGAAGATTTGCTGGGAATGACAAACAAGTTGAAGTTTTGCCCGAATCCATAAAAAGAGCCAAAACCCTAATTATTTTACATGAAATAAGCCATTTGGTATACTTTCCGACCATTCAAAGCAGTATGTAGAGTCCCTACGGAACTATTTTTAATGACGCCTGGTTGCGCCTCTGATATCTGGAGAATATTAGGACGATCGGTTGGACGCTGGACTGCTTGCTTGATAGGAAGGTGGGTTGATAAGAAAGGGCAGATGGGTCCAATTCGGTTGATAAATGGTAATGTATCAGAGAAAGTCATCTTCTCTGATGGGATGCATTCCGAACTTAATAGTTTAAGCTGAGAGTACTAGATCTCAGGTGTCGAGGATATAAAAACGATTTACGGTTTGTTCTCGAGGCTGGCAATGACTCCAATATGGGGCGACAAAGAATTTTTTCCGACCACAAATGGCGGAAATTGATCTGCAAGGCATTTATTTTGAATCAGGTAGCACAACATGGCACGCTGCTAAGAAGTAGGGAACGAAATTTGATCGGATCAGCATTTGAAAACTGCCAGCATAATAGGAACAGCACTATAAAATATGCTGTGGCTATGCTGCGAAAGCAATTATTTTTCTGAATAAAACTTCGAATTTGCTATACAGCGCACATTTCAATAGCCAAAGCACAATTGAGAGCACAACGCAGTGTAACATTTTTTAGTCGTGTATGATCGTGTGCTCATACATACGAGTAGAGAATTCAAACGAGGCGTCATCACAGTACCGACACTTGGTTCTTAGCGATTTTGGAAGAATCGACTGTTTTGAGTAGCGTTAGTACTGAAAATAAAGAATCTTTGGATGCAAAGTTACGTGCTTGTGAATCAATCAGTGAAAAATTGATTTTTCAATTGAACGAAATAATAAAAATTAAGCGCAACGTGCTAAATTGTGAAGGCGCGAGTGATAATAAAACTTTCAGATGAAGTTTTTCCACGCTTTCCACTTGCTTTCCCGTTTTCTTCCTAAGCTTTGTTAATTTTTCTTTTTGGTTCTTTTTGGTCTGTGATGGCATCCCAACCTGGGATGGCGCAATCTTCCTTTTATCATTCTTGATATGCAAATAGTGTGGTTTGAGCCGCGGCAGCAAATGTGATAGCAGTACGTCAGCAATAGCCACAGCTCAACTCTGGATTTTTCCAAAGCGCCGGCGCTATGCTGTTGTGCTGTAACAATTTTCACAGCAAAGCAACAGCACAGCTTCGGACTTTTTGGTATTGCTTTGCTTTCGCTGTGGTAGTTGCAATTTCCATAGCCAAAGTAAAGTCAAAGCAAACGGAGGAGAAAACTTGAATCAATTTCAAATGCTGAATTCGAGAAACTATATGGCATCGTGCGGATGTAAACTGATGCCCACAATCGTGCGAACTTTTTTTGTATGGTACTTTGAACTTTTTGGGTTTCTAAGGTAAAAGTGTATCCAAATAACCGAAAAACTATTACTGAACTTAAAGATAAGAATCGGCGCGTCATTCACGTAATTCTACCAGTATCGTGCTAGAATGTCATCAAACATTTTGTTAGAAGCATCCGCGTCCCTGGCGCTCAATGATTAAGCAACTATTGTGTACCAGAGTAGCCGAATGGGTTGGTGCGTGATTACCATACGGAAGTGCGTATGTTCAAATCTCCGTTCATGAAACATCAAATAATAGAAAAACTTGCTTCTAAAAACGGTCACCCCTCGGCAGGCAATGGCAACCCTCCGAGTGCATTTATACCATGAAAAAGCTCCTCATAAAAAATATAATATCTACCGTTTGAAGTCCGCCTAAAACTGTAGGCCTATCCATTTGTGGAGTACCACATCCTCTTCACTGCCAGGATGCACCTACTTTTTTACTTGAGAATCACCACACTGTATGCGGTCAGCAACTGCCAGCGCTATATTCCACTATAAATAAAGTAGTGTTTGTATTGCTTGACAGCCATCATTCCCCGGCCTTTAGTTTCGATTAGACGCGCCACATTTACGCGATTGCCGTTCACCGTTCGTCGTCAGGCGCGGCGTTGGTGATTTCTATCGCAAATATTCAACTGAATGTAGCACGTTTGTCATTGGTGCTGCCAAATCGGTGGATAGCGGATAAATATTATGTACATAGGTAAAAAATGGTAAAAAAAGAGAGCTTTTTATCGCAATCGATTATTTCTTGGTGCCATTTTGCGCTGTGACAAATGCGCCGCAAAGCAAATCGAACGGAAAATCAAAACGCGTGCAAGCGCGCACAACCAAACAAGTAAACAAATAGTAGTCAAGCAGGCGGGCGGGCGGTCGAACTAGTGGAATGTCAAATAAGCGAACGCGCCAATAAGCAACAAAAGCCAATCTGATTCTGACTGAATCAGTGCGCGACTTGAAGAACGTCATGAAAAATGGATTAGAAGTGCGGCGACTTTTTAATGATGATTGCTTTTGATTGATAGCATTTTACTTTGCATTTGAACGAACAACCACTACCCACCCACTCCCATTGCCCTTGCACCCCACACTTATTGGTGCTTTTTAACTGCCAGCGGCTACATCGACAACACCAGCAGTTCACCTTTGTCGTTGTTTATATAATGTAACTTACGGGTTACTTTGTACCATGATTGTTTGTTTTTTAGTTGTTGTTATTTTTTCATTACGATTTGACCTAAAAAATAAACGCGCTTTAATCGCCAAGTGGCGGCGCTCCGCCACTTCGATGCCAATTGCAGATAACACTGATGGATTTTTTTCCTTCGCCTGATAACCATTTGCCAGATGGTTGGTTTGGTTTGTTATGCATGTGGAAATATACAAATATATATATGTAAAATGTAGTTTTTAAACAAAATAAAATATTCTGTAAATATGTATGTATTCAATCAATTTGTTATGACTATATTAATATTAATATGGTATTACTATGTTCATGACAAATTTTGCGTGGGTGGAAAATTCCAGAACTATTAAATAAAATAGTTTATTAAAAATAGTTAATGAAGTAAATAGTAGATAATAAGGTTTTTTTTAAACGTAATATTAAGCCCTTCATTTCTCATTCTAAACTTATGTATGTGATGTCATATCCCTCCAGAAGGATCTCGTATATAGAAATCTATACTACTGATTCTCACCCTTTCTGCTGTGCCGCAGGGTAGCATTCTATCTATGTATGTATATCCACTTCTAGTTGTTCTTTTCATTAACAAAATTGGTGTATGTTTTCATCATTCAGAATTTTGATTTATTGCAGATTACATTAAAAGTTTTTAGTAGAATCTCCAGCTTATCCAATGTTTCATTTCCCCAAAGCTTAAGCCTTGAGGTACAATTTTGTGAAATACCGCATTTGCACAAAAATTAATTTTTTTTTTTTAAATTATGAACTTATTTAAAAGTAATTAAAAATGGCAGAAACCTAATTTAACGATTTTTTTATTGCAATCCTGGTTCTAACACGCAGCAATATTTGTACTTAAAACTAAGATATAAGTCCAGTGTTCCAGACTTGTATGCCATAGGTCCACATCGGTTTCCCGATAGCTGAGTAAAGTTAGAGCTTACTTTCAAGAGAAACATGAGAATTTCGATTAAGTACTATAACCAGTATAGGCTTCGGAGTTTAGTCCCAAGTGCTTTGCGTTTGGTAAAAGTCTGCGTTTTCCATGTAAGCTTGCTGTCGAGGTGCGTGCCAAGATATTTGGTAACATTCATTTGGGGAATGATTACACTATTGAGTTTAACGGGTGGCAGTTTAACTGTTTCGTTTGAGTGTAAAGGTAATGTGAGTAGATTGTTTCGTTAGCTTTAATTTTTCAGTATTTCAGCCATTGAGAAATTCAGTGTTGAAAATTTTGGTATAGAGTTTTTTAAAACATACTACTTTTTTTGGAAAAAAATTATTATTTTTTGTTTAAAATTATTCCAAGATATGTCGTTTTGGCATATTTGAAGAACATTCCGCTCATATTTTTAAACAAGTTTTTTGAAAATCGTTTTATTTGCGGCTTGAGTAGAATTAGAAGTAAAATAAAAAAGTTTTCAAAGAAAGTTGAATAGTTTTGAAATCAATCCATTTTGAAAATTTCGGTCCAGAATTTTTTTAAAGTAAAATATTTTCGGTTCTATTTAACATTTGAAAAATTGTTTTTTTTTTTGAATTTTTTAGGATAAAATATATTTATTACAAAATTTTTTTCCTGAAAATTATTCGAAGATATGTTTTTTGGAAATTTTGAAAAAAAATTTAGAGAATATTTTAAAGTAAAATATCTTCGTTTATTTTTAGCATTAAAAAAAGTAATTTTTTTTTAATTTTTATGAGAAAATAAACTGTTTTTTTCGACAAAAATTAACATTTTTTTTTTGAAAATTTTGAAAAATTTTTTTCCTGAAAATTATTCGGAGATACATATGTATTTTGGAAATTTTGAAAAAAATTTTGAAATCAATCCATTTTGAAAATTTCGGTCCAGAATTTTTTTAAAGTAAAATATCTTCGGTTCTATTTAACATTTGAAATTTTTTTTTTTTTTTAGTTTTTTAGGATAAAATATATTTATTACAAAATTTTTTCCCTGAAAATTATTCGGAGATATGTTTTTTGGAAATTTTGAAAAAAAATTTATAGAATATTATAAAGTGAAATATCTTCGTTTATTTTTAGCATTAAAAAAAGTAATTTTTTTTTAATTTTTATGAGAAAATAAACTGTTTTTTTCGAAAAAATTAACATTTTTTTTGAAAATTTTGAAAAATTGTTTTCCTGAAAATTATTCGGAGATATGTTTTTTGGAAATTTTGAAAAAAAATGTATAGAATATTATAAAGTGAAATATCTTCGTGGATTTTTAGCATAAAAAAAAGTTGTTTATTTTGTATATTATTATGAGAAAATAAACTTTTTTTTGTAAAAAAATTAATTTTTTTTTTAAACTTATTTGAACATATTTTTGTTTTGACATTTTTGGAAAGCACGACCTTCAGATTTATTCTAAGTTTTTTGAAAATCGGTTTATTTGTACGCTTGTGAGGAATAAGAAATAAAATGAGAAAGTTTTGAAAAAAGTTGATTAATTTGAAACCTATTCCAGATTTGGGTATATATGTATATTAAGATTTGGGTATAGAATTTTTTATAGTGAAATATCTTGGTTTCTTTTTAACATTTAAACAGCAGGTAAAATATACGTATTAAAAATTCTAAAAAAAAAAAACAAAATCTCTGTGTTGAAAACTGTTCGGAAAAAGCTTTGTTTGTAATTTTTGGAAAAATGCACTCCTCAACTTTTTTTTTTAAATTTTTTTCAAAATTGGTTTAAGTTGTAGGCTTGAATAAGTAAACTGAAACAGTTTCGAACGAAATTTAATAATTTTAAAAAATTTGGGTGGAGAGTTTTCAAAGTGAAATATCTAAGTTTTTTTTTTAACATTTAAAAAATCGTTTTTAGTTTTGGTATTTTTGGGATAAAATGTACTTATCAAACATTTTTGTTTTTAATTTAATTTCTTCTTTCAAAATTATTGGCAAAAAATTTATTTCTGTTACCATTTTTAAAAAACTCTTCCCCGCAGATTTTTCTCTTTGTTTTTTATTAATAGCTAACACTATGCTCAGTAATAAGTGGTAATTTGCTGCGATTTTCTTCCGTTTCTAGACATTATTTTTCTCAAACTACATATTTTTCATTAGCAGTTACCATCCGCTCCAAAAATGGCTCGAATTCATTACGTTTTAGCAAAGAGTCGCAGCCGTTAATTCGAACGAGAATGTTTGTTTGCATTATTTTATGCGGTGTCAGAACATCGAGCTATTTTTTGAGACCAGCATAAGCAGATGGCACCAATTGGTTTTCTGTTTAATTTTCAGTTCACTCAAGCTGGTCTCATTCCACATATTCTGTGACTTTATTAACATGTTCAACGATTGACCAATCAGTGCGTATCTTAAATTCGACAGCCATATCACCAAAATTGATATGACCATGTCACTAGAATCACCGTCTTGCTGTGGCATTAGATACTGCATTACTTCAACTTTTCACCTTGGTTGTAGTGGACGTTAAATATTGTAACATACAATTAACTGACTTCAACAAACGCAAAACAGTTAAACAGTTCCTCTTAAAGCGTAATATTGTCTCTAAATCCCCGTAAAGATATACATACGTATACTTTGTGGTGGATTGAGGATATCTAGTGAAAGTGGTTAGAACTTTGTACTTCAATAATATATCAAGTTTTTCTATATACTCGTACCAGTATTATTAATATCACATTGCCATCAAGAAATTTTCATCGAAATTCAGAATTTATTAAAAAAAAACAATTTTGTTATAGTTCATTATATTTTAGTATAATAAAGTGCAAGTTTGAGTAAGATCGAAATTATCATTAATTTGTGAGATTTTGTTTCTCTGACGGTGTTGCGAATTTTCTCCATGTAACTAACGGACGTTATTTATTTCTATGTGAAGGGCGATATTTTTTTTAATTTAAAAAGAAAATGCGTTTGAAACTTTGATTAATATGGTATTTGTGGTAGAATAAGTTATATTAAAAAAAAAAATCATGAAAAAAAACGAAATAAAACAAAAGTGCAAACTGGTCTAAATATCGCACTTCTATTCACTGCGGGTACGAACAGTAATGTTAGTTGTTGTATGCATGTAAACGACTCAACATAAAACCCCATATGGTCGCACCATCCTCTGTATTTATTAGTTACTTAACATAAGAGGCAGCACTAACATTAACATTAGCTCTTGCATATCTCTTGCTTTGTTCTGTACTACAAATATGTATGCATTAACAGCAGCAGAGCGCTGCTCAACTGTAAATCGCAAATGACAGCGCTCTGCTGCGATTACTGTTATGTGAGTGTGCATGTTAGGTTTTACAGAATTTTCAAAGTTCTGGATTTCTATTTTTAAGAATCATTTAAAAGTTGGTTTTTCCTGCTGCAAGACCATCCAGAATCCATAAGCTTTGCGAACAGAAAAAAAGCGAGTTTCAAAATATTATATATATATTAGTATACTTATAGATAAGTGCCTTCGTAGATATTTTCTAAGCTGAAAATGTACAATAAGTAAAAAATTATATTGGCCAGTGTTATTCCTCAAAGCTTAGAGGGATTTCTTGAAATGTACGTAATATTTCTCTTCTACATACATATGCACGTTTACATAATTTTCTGTGAAATAAAAAAAAAATTTAGCGACTTTTGATCATCGACTTTTATGAGGCGGCTTCACTGTGTGATGGACATTTATGCAGCGTACACAAAAGCTTAAATAAAGGAAATCGATTTTTCGATAAAAATCAACAAAACAAATATCAATGGAAATAAACAAATACACAAATAACGGCAATGACTCGACAGTGTGATAAATTGTGTTGCAAAAAAAAAAAAAAGCACGAAAACAAAGCAAGAAATTAAATAATAAAAAACCAAACAGAAAAAAGTAATACGCGTATCAAATACCTGACCGTTAACAATGCAATATCGCACAATCAAATCTTTTCGAAATTGTGACACATTTATTCGTTTCGTTTTGCTACGTTTTGTTTGACTTCGCTTTTTTTCGCATTTCTGCTCATTTGTAGATTTTGATGTGTTTGCATGAATCGCCAACTACGAGTATACTTGCGCTGGTACTCGTATGGTAATAAGATCTACGCGCGTCTTTGCACTCATTGGCACCCACTGCCAACTCAATTAAAATCAACGTGAAAGATGGCAACCATCTTCGTTATTCTCGTAATATGTATGTAAGATATCTAAATACATATATACATGCATATATACTGCCAAATACACTCGCATACCTGTACTGGTTATATAAAGAGATTTATCATCGATTCTGATCTGCATTGAAAAAGTCAGAAAAAAAAGAAGGCAAAAAAAAAAAAATAACACAAAGCAATAAAAACAGGCGGATTTCATTAAAGCACCTTCTTCACCTCTGTCTCTGCCTCTTCATCCCACCCGTAGCGCTTAGTGCGCTTGGTGCGCGCTGGCGTAACCGCAGACGCTGTCGCTGCCGCCACTATCGCACGATATCCACGCCACGTTATATCACAAAATGCGATATATTGAATTGGCTGTGTGCGCGTATCTATGAATCTTTAAAAGCCAAATGGATTTATCACGAATTGAAATCTCATTTTAGTGCTTTATAAGCTTTTTATAGCCCCATAGATCGCCACAGTCAGAGTTGGAGACAGAGTTAGAGTCAGAATCAAAGCCCTGTGGCAGTAGGGGCACTACTAATGGTTGTGCCAAAACAAGATGTTAGTTGTTGAGGGATGAAGGCGGTGGAGGGAAATATACGAGTACATAGGTTGGGAAGCACAGTGTGTCAAATGGGAATAATATGTCGAACAAAGGCAAAGTACTAATCAGAACTGACAATGAAATGACGTCAACAGTTGGCAACGCATATTTTTATACATTTTTATTGATTGACCAGAGTGGAAAGTTAATAAAATATTTTTCGGCACAATTTCGTGTTTTTTCCTCTTATTTTTTGAAAGACTGAACATTACTTTGTCTGTAAGACTGCAATTTTGCTGGCGTAGTGTTTTATAGATGTGTTTAAAAATATATCGCAAATATGAACGAGACGTTATCAATAAAACGGTCCGCGGATGACATATGGCAAAAATAAATTTTTTGTTGTCACATAGTTTGTTTTCTGTGCTACTGTAAACAAGTCAAGCTCGAGTGTGGAAAATTTTGAGTTGTGACCCATTTGTATTTAAGGTGCGATATGTAATATCGATATTCTGGTCTTTTAAAGTCCATATTGCAATACCGATTTTAGTTCTTTCAAAAACAACAAAAATATATTGGTAAAAATTGTCGTGCCACTTATTGGTGATTATACTCGTATATAGTTAGCACTTACAACATTTTTGGGTATTTGACCGACCTCCTTCTCCTATTTGTTGACGTGCGTCTTGAAGTTGTTTCACAAATGGAGGGACCTACAGTTTTATGCCGACTCCAAACGGCAGATATTTTTTTGTAAGGAGCTTTTTCATGGGAGAAATACACTCGGAGATTTGCCATTGCCTTGAAGAGCGACCGCTATTAGAAAAAAACATGCTCTTCATTTTTGTGTTTCACCGATATTCGAACCTACGTTCTCTCTGAATTCCGATTAGTAGTCACGCACCAACCCATTCCACTACGGCAGCCGCCTGGGTGATTAGCTTAGCTTTATTTAATATAAGTTTTTAATCATTAATCACTGTATAGTAACAACCTGTTTTCTTTTTTTTTTTTTGTTTTTTGTAGTGTCAGAAATACCTGCTTGATCTTTAATGTATGTGTAATATATTAGGGCAAACCAAAATTTTAATATTTTATTAACTTTCATGAGGTACTTCTCTATAGCATTTGAGGATGTTCCCAAGCTCTTGGAAGCATTCGAAAACTTATGTTTCAGGAAAATCGAGTCGAGCGCAGTGACTGCGATTACGAGTTGTTTGATTTGGCTTCAGTTTCTACAGCAGCTAGACTCGAGCCCAATATCGCTGCGCTTAAACTTTCGAGATCAATAGTGTGATACATTGTTTTTGGACATCGTTCCTTCACCTTCCACTGGGCATACTTTTTTGCAGCTTCGCCTACTTAAATTTTTGTTTTTAATAAATAAAAGATAATCTATATAAAACCTAGAAATAGATAGATTTAATGCGCATACAAAAAAATGTATTGGCTTGCGTATCAAGAGTCATCAAAGCTATATTAGAGCGACCCAAGCTAACCCAACTGGTCCAAGTATTTTGGGCATTGTCGTAAATTTTTTTTTAAATTGGTCTATTTGTTTGCTTGAGTATAATAAGAAGTAAGCGAAACATTTTTTTTATTAATAATTATAAAATTTATGCTTTGTTGAAAATTTTGGTATGACGGTTTTTAAAAGGGAACATATTTAACTTTTTTGTTTTTTAAGATTTAGACAATGATTTTTGTTTTAATTTTTAAAGATAACACCTATTTCAAAAAAATTTAATTTTTCTTTTAATTAATTGTAAAAATATAAATAATAATTGCAAAAGCTTAAATGAATTTTTTCAAAATTATTCGGTAAGTTTGTTGTTATTATTTTTGTGAAACACCCCCTCAGATGCTTCGAACTCTCTGAAAGTTTCAAAGTGGGATTCCCAGAACTTTTCGAGTTATATTTAAATAGTTAAGCAAACCAGAAAAAAACTATGTCTCTGCTTGCTAATCTGCGTAGAGATACTTTGTAAAAGGATTCAGTATACCAGCACGCATGATGGCTCTTTGTCAGAGCAGTATTTTGCATTAAACCAGCGCTTTTGTCATTATTTTCTGCTTCATCAAGGAATCTCGGTAAATTCGCTCAAGCACCGCTGTTGCGACTCTACTCGAAGGAGCAATGAGCACACGCCGGTATTCTGATCCTGTCCACCACTCGAGGTGGTTCTAAGAATCAATTTATGGTACGATGCACAAACATTCCGGATTCATCTACATTCTTTGTTGAACAGTGAATAACTGACTCGGGATATTTTCGCACTTTTGCAACGGAATTACTGTGGTGTCATTTTTCTTTGTCACCCCTTCTTTGTACAGTTTCGTTCACGCATTTTAATTTCCACTCGAGTTGTTGTGTGTATGAACGAATGAATAGGCGGGCGGACAGACCAATTGCAGATTTCGGTGAACACATGTCTATATCTATTAGAATCTGTTAGGCTGTTACAAAAAACTGGTATGTGAAAAAAGTTATTATGCTCTTGAACACTAAGTATAGGTATAACAATTGTCAAGACCCTCTTTTGTCAATAAGAACTTGCTGTAAAATTCATAGAAAATCCTCAAAGTTTTGCATGTAGCGATACAAATATAGCTCGGGAAAAAATCATTTTGACCAGTATTGATTCCTTTTTTTTAATCTTAATTAGAGTTTTATAACAGTACAGGACTTTGTCTAACAAAAACCACGTAAGCTTAGTGCTCAAGTTTCATATAAATTATTAGAAAAATTCCACAAACTTTTCATCACAATTCCACTGTTTCTAAAGTTCCTAGAAAAATTCTTGGTATGCCGTTTTATAGCCTTTAACTTTTATTATAATAAAACGCAAGTTAGTGCGATCTGAGAAATTCTGTTGATTTTTTATATTTTTTTGGTTTTGCGGTGTTGCATATTTTCCCTATATAAACAAATTCCGGACATTTGTTATATGCAGAAAATACGTAAAATCATCAGGACGAAATTAGCAAAAATTAACGAGAATTCCGTGGCATTTCAAACTTGCATTATTAAAATTTAATGCGATATAAATTTAATCGGCCCAGTTTTTTAAATTCTCTTTAACAAGTTTGAAATTCTTATGTGAAATTTTTCTTTTTGCATAATGCCTTGAATTTGGGGTTTTATGGTTTTTGTTAGTCTATAAACTATCATCATCTCTTATCAGCATTTCGGTTCGAGGTGAGCTTTAGCTTCCTCGACGATTGTCGTCCATTTGACTCGTCAAGAGTCACCTTTAAGCTTCTTCAGGTCTTCGGTAATGATTTGTAACTACGACAGCTAAGGTCTGTCTTTATATTTTGCGATGATCGGATTGTAATCTATTATTTTTCTGTGGTGGCGATTTCTCCATGCGCATTAAACTTTGCTACATCCTTGACGTTGTACAGGTCAATCAGGTCGTTGCTATATCGTGTCCGGTGATCGCCGGTTTCAACCCGTATGGGACCAACATTTTTTCTTAAGATAACGCACTGAAAACTTCGAAGTCTTTCTTCTTCTGCCAGTGTCATGGGCCAAATATCAGTAGCCTACATTTTCTAGAGGAGATTTTGCTATGAGCACTTTTATATTAGCATAGTACGTAGGTTGGGTTGCCATCAGTGATGGTGACGCTCATATCATTGCTGTTGCTTATTAACAGACCCAGGCAGTTGAAATTGATCATAGTTTCGTGTTTGTGAGCATCGATTGAGATATTGGAAAGTTGTTTCTGTGTTGATCTTGTGAACAGTCAGACACTTTTTATGTGAATGTGAAAGCTTAGCAATAAGAAGGCTCCGCACTCTTGGTACGGAATTTTTAACTGATGTAGCGGACATAGCGCATTTAAAACTAGCGAAGCTTTGCTCGATTCTTAAAGCCACCGGATGGTTTAAAAAGGAACCCATAGCGTAAGTATAAGTTCCAGTGGCATCACAATGGATCTACGAAAAGTCTAAGTGTGTCATTGCGACTGCCACCCTACCTACCCCCTACCTGTGAACTTTTGAGATGAGATGACCATTAAAAAAACAGAAAAGTACTCAAAACTACTTAAAATGTTATGCTGCAATATTTTTTACGCTAGTTGTACATATAGCCACTTCCTTTCCGCCACTTTTCTCAGAGTCCAACAAATGAAAGAAATAATTTGAAAATGTTTAACTTAATTTTATATATTAGTTTGAGTAAAAAAGAAAACCATTATTTTTCGCAAATGGTTTGAAACTGTGTTATGGTCGATCTTAAGATCCTGGGCGATGCTAACATGCCGGTCTACTTCAATTATTTCTATGATTTAATCGACTTTTTCGTTAACATCAAACATGCCTAAACGGCATCAACAAAACCAAAATTGTACGTAATTAGCTTTTAAAATATCGGCAGCATAAACACCATTCACAATTTCAGGGGCCTGGCTCGCATTTTCGCCATTGTCGAAGAAAAACTGTAAAATGTACGGCATTTTCTCTTTGCTGATTTCCATTGTTAACACCCTGTAACTCACAACTGAATGAAGCAAACAGCAAGAGAATATTTTTAGTATGAAATATCACCTTGAGAACGAGCAATACCTTAAATTAGTTTGATTGATTCATTTTCGAGATATCGATCACTACAGCCATCTACCGAGAAAATAATGGATTTATTTTTAAGACTTAAAAAAAGTAAAACTAGCGATCTAGGAAGTTTGAAATCAAGTACGAGACTATTAAAAATTCAATTAAAATTATTGAAAGACCTAGCACAGGGTGCTTGATTTAAATAATTTGATTCAAAAATCTTAACATGCAAAGAAAAGTGTAAACGCAATACCCTTTGCACCCATAGTTAAGTTGATTTCAATTTTTTTTCGCTCAGACGGGTTTTATTTATCAATCAATCTTAATTAATCACTCGCCAAAATCAGAAGTTAATAACAAATCGACAACGAAAACATACAAAAGGCGATATGGGCAGTCAATTTAGCACAAAAATCGATGCAGTAGCCGAAGTTGGTGCTTGGCGGAGAACCTTTGGGTGTGTGCGAAAGTGAATACACTTTGATGGGTATGTAAGGGAGAGCTGAGGGGTGGAAATTTTGAGGAAAATGGAAGGTAAACTCTCAACTTTTCATTGTACAAATCGATATCGTGGCAAAAAGAGCACACATACAAACACACATACATACATACATATATACATACAGTCATAAGTAGTAGTAGCAACGGACAGTGGCAATGGAAGTGGCGGCAAATGCTTACTGCTACCACCGCAACAAATGTAATAGTGGATACAACAACAACAATTAAATAGCATAACGTTGATGATAAAAGCTGTGTATGTGTGTGCGTGTGTGTGTGTGCATTTACGCTGCTAAAACTTTTATTTTCAGCGATAAAACGCTGAAATTATGTTTATTATCATTTGTAGCACATCTGCTGTGGCAATACAACTAGCGAGCAATATGCAACAAAACCCAGCAACTGCAATTGGGACTGCAATTGTGACTGCGAGTTTGACTATCAGTAAATGCAGCTCCTTGCCTGCCAGCAATCGCCTGCGTACCTACAAAGCTAATCTCGCACTTTTAACACATACATACACATGCCCATGCATATGTGTATGTGCGCATGAAAATTTCGTATTTGCGCGTTTATAGTGGCAACGTGCAACGTTCAGCAACGCCCGCTTATCTGCCACATTACTACAAGCCTTTTTAGATACTCTTTTAGACTTTTTGACTGGCAGTAAAAGTTTTGTAGTAGTTTCGAGCGCACCTTGCGCATAAGCGGATATATTATACATACACACACATACATATCTACTTACTTACAAATGCATGTAAATATTCATGTGTGCATGCGCGATATTGCATATAAGTATGCATCGATATACATACATAAATACGTATGCATGTGTATGTGTATGTGTGTGTGTGTGTTTGTACGCGTTGCAGTAACTTTTCGCTGCAGTCAACATAAGAAATGCAAATGCTGATTGAGATACGATGACGATTCCATAGAATTTTAGTTGCATGAAACGTTTGTATGTTTGTCTGTATGTAACGGTGATTGTTAGTAGCTGGTTTTCTGAGTTGCTTGGTAGACTAGTGGTTTGCTGCGCAGATATGCAATGGCTCTTATCAATTAGCAGTAATCGTCGAATTACGAATATTTTGTTTGCTTATATCGATGGTTGAATTAAAAACTTTTTTTTAGCATCGAATGCGAAAGAGCGCAAACAAAGTGGCGTGATGAAAGAAGGGGAAGAGAGTGTGAGCTTTAAGCGCGTAGCCATTTTTATGAATACGTAAAGTTTTTGTCTGTTTGTTTGGTAAAAATATATTTGCTATATTTGCTATCTACATACATACATACATACATACATACGTGTAGACAGAGCTACCGAGAAAGTCGCCTTAGGTATTTTTTTATTAATTTGTGCATATGACTTTATGCCCAAAACTTAAATGTTTTTGAGATATTCGATTTTAAAGCTTATTTGTAAAAAGTATTTTCTTTGCTTATATGTCCACCTTTTTGAACGCTAGCTCGAAAGCCCGATTTTGCTCTTTTTCTTAGCTAATACGAGGAACGTTCGAAAAGTCCGCGCAAAAATAAAAACTACTCACTTGCTTGGGGTAAACCTATTTTATTTTTCGACATGGACTCGTTTTAAGGCTATACATTTCGTCCAACACTGCTGAGGCTTGTTGATCCCTTCTGAATGATAGGATTTGTCTAAATCTTTATACAGAATAGCCTGTCTGAGCGTAACGGGAGCAATGCATTCCACTCTGTCTTGTAGCCAAAGCATCGGCAGTCAGTGCAGCTCTAAGGCTTCCTAATCTACTCCATCTCAATCTTCCAGGACATGTAAGAACTCTGGGTTCAATCCTGAACTCTCCGTGCCTGACAGTCCACGACAAGATGGAAAGGAAACTAGAATTCTCTAAGAAATTCAAAGTGGTCATAAGTCACCGCTCAGCGTAGAGAAACACTGAAATATCCTTAAAACAGGGCCCACAGGTGTGGTTTACTGATGGGTCCAAAATGGAGGACGGTAGTGTCGAGGCTGGAATTGTCGGACCACATTTCAAAAAAGCAATAGCAATGGGAAAAACCACTACCATTTTCCAGGCGGAGGCCCAAGCCTTAGAGCTGTGTATCAGAGAATGTCTACGGAGAGACACGCGCGGTGCCAATATTAACATTCTTTCTGACAGTCAAGCAGCTCTAAAATCGCTTCTCATTCCAACGTAGGTTGGGCTGGGAGTGTTTTAAAATCCTCAGCACCCTGGCATCAAGAAACTCTGTTACCTTGAGTGGGTTCCAGGACATGAGGGGCATGAAGGGAATGAAAATGCCGACACTTTAGCGAAAAAGGGGCCAAACACTCCCGTCATAGGTCCTAACCCTCTCTGTGGGGTGAATAACAGCTTCAAAAGCGCCTTCCTATGTGAGCAGGAACAACGAGGCCTAATCGACTAGTGGAGAGTCCAATCGCGCATGCGCTAGTCGAAAAGACTCATAGATCCAGAACCGATAAAGGCAGAAGCAATCCTTAACCTAAGCAGAAAGGACATACAACTTTACAGTGAACTACTAACAGGACACTGCAAACTTAATTATCACATGAAAAAGATAGGTGCGATAGAAAACGATTCCTGTAGACTCTGCAAAGAGGGAAAGGAATCAGGAGAACACGTTCTATGCGACTGCCCAGCAGTGGCACGACGCAGACTAAATTACCTAGGAAATAGATCTAAACCTCTTGGTAGAAATTAAGCCTACAGAAGTTTTGGGATTTATTAACAGCCTAAAACTTTTTGAGTAGGCTACATGGCTTCACAATAGATCTCTTCAGGTCGCAGTTCATAAACAGCCAATCAATAATAATAAAATCTGGAAAATAGCCATTCGTTTCTGCAATTACTTCCGCGTTTGAATAAATTCTTTTTACATTTCGTCAAATTACGGAACAAATAGTAGTCCGAGGGATCCGGTGGGGACAAGTTTGGAGAATAAGGGGGACGCCAAACGTCATTAATTTTGCGACCGCGACTGCTGAGACGTGAGCTGGTGTCGTAAGCGAAAAAGAACAACACTCGGCTTCCTTGATTCAAATGAAAGTGAAAAACAAAGAGATGGACCGATCTGGCTGAAACGTAGTGGATGTTCTTCTAAGAGTTGCTACTAACTAAACATAACCTCGATACGCGCCGGTAGTACCATCTCTATGACTTTGCACGGACTTTTCAAATGACCCTCGTAAATAATAAAATTTGTCAATAAAATTAAAACCAGGTTAGATATATTATATATATATGTATTCATACATACAGCATTACACTGTGCTTTACTATTACAGGCTAATGTATATACATCCAAGGCGGCGCAAAATTAATCACCTAAATTTTGTTTTGTATAACCAAATACAAAAATTATTTTAAGTGATTTAAATTTTCATTTTGGCCTTTACGCCTTCCATTGCTTTCATTTGCAAGGGTGGAGTGATTAATTTTGTGCCACCTTATCTTATATGAAGTTATGAATGCTTGGTCAAGTAAAAATGATGACGGAGCAACTCATATTGTCAAAATTATCCGATTTCGCCATTTGGTTCGATAACATTTGCCCATTTTTGAGGCGCTTTCTTATTTCCCCGATTTAAGAAGGCCTTATTTCTATTGTTGATCTATTCACAAGCCTATTTCCAGGGCAATTCGTGCTATCATTCGGTCTGGACTATAGAATGAATGCTATGGAGTTTTTTGCAGCTTGGCGTTGTTTAATGAAACACAAGAACGTGCCTATTCAAGTAATTTCTATTCGCCAATTCCGAGCGCTTCTGGCCGATCGTCTGATGCTGTATGGTCCATTGTTAACAGTAGAGATCGAAATTGAGTGTTTGGCCTAATGAAAGCAGCCTAATAATTGATTGTTTTCTAATTTCATCGAAAACATTTTTTTTTTGTTTTTTTTTGTTTTAATCCTAAGGAACAAAGGACCACAAAAGATTTCTCCATTCGGGTCGGTTGTAAGCCAAAGCTTTCACTTCATTCTTGATGATGGGGCAGGTTCATGGGGCAGTTTTCCAGTTCTAGAAGTTATCTTCAGAGTCCACTCAACTTAGCTTTCCAAAACACTCGGCCGCTTTAAAATTATTCTAGAATATCATCTCTCTCAAAGTAGTCTCGACTCGTCATGTATGCCAAACAGATGAAATGAAAAATTAGTAGATGCTGACTTCACACCCACTTACATTAGCTGGCTTCGATGACTGAAGGCGTGAATGTTAAAGTTATTTTTCCACAATATAGACTAAGTTTTTGAATGGTGTTTGGAGCGCCGAGAGAAAAGTTAATCCAAAACATATTACCTTTGTCATATGTCCCCAAGAGACAGTTTTGTGTTGTTAATGAATATTTCTATTGCATGGGTTTTTACATAGAGTACTGATTTCTTACGATAATATTCACAAGCAATCCTGGGAATTTTATCGGTAAAGGTAAAGGTAAATATTTACTCTCGGTAGCGCCTATGAGAGATTATCATACAATAATTCTCAATGTTAAATTGAATGTTTGAACCATATTATGATTTTTTGAATGAAGTCTCGATTAATAAAGGATTTTTCAAAAATGACGCCTAAATGTCAGTAGTGATTAAATTCTTTCTTCTATGTTATCTTTGACATTTACCAAGTAGACAGATGTACAGTCGAAATGGTCGATTTTTAAGAACAACATATCGGGCAAAACGTATTTTTTTGGTGGAAATACTCCTCCGAATGAGTCGACAATTCAAAATGGTATGCAAATTCACGGTGAAAACATTTCAAGAAGCTGGTTCTGTCGAGCATAGAAAAAGGACTGGCAGAGCAAAAGCTGGATATTCGCTTGAGAATATTGTAGCTGTAGCGAAAAGTGTTACTGAACAACCTTCAACATCGACGTTTTTAACAATAAGGCATTTATGAATTGACTGTTAGGCGGATTATACCTGTTTTTTTATGGGTGAGGTAGGGATCAAAACGCTTTCGCACTTACAGCGACCATCGTCTACTGCGTCGTGTGGTGTGGCTACTAAAACGATCCCTCCTCTCCTTCTGGACACCCTTCCCGGAACTGCTTTCTATATTACTTTGGGAGGGCCCAGACCGGCATCCATAAAGGACCAACCTAGGTCCACCATATTTGTAACCAGCTTTCATGCTATGCGCTCATCTTCTTGTGCCTTTATCTGTGCGGCCTCGCTTTGTTGCACTGTGTCGAGGTCAATCTTTTCTTTTCGTAGTACGTTATCGATGTATTTCTTTACCCCGTTCCAGCTGTCCTCGCTTTCGAGCATTTTGCTGATTATGTTGCTCGGTGCGATGTCGCCAAACTGCTCCCTCAGAGCATTTCGCAGTATATGCACTTGGAATCGGTTACCTTGCCCATGCGGTATTAGTATCTCCGGAAGTATCCGCGGTCCGAGAGGAACTGAGTTAAGAAGTAGTTCACTTCCGCGACGTTCTTTTGAACCCATTTGCCAATTGATGGAATAAGTTTCACCGTCCATCTGCCACTTGGTTCAGTGCCTCATCGGTTTTGCCACCGCAGCATGGTATGGAGTCCCACGCATCCATTCGATCCCAGACCATGAGGACAACGGATATCTGCCCACTTATCACGAAAATTGCTGGTAGGCTAGGCAACTCTGAGTGCCGCTGTTCGTTGCACAGCCTCCAGCGATTTGTGCTTGGCTCAGCACAATTCCCCATACTTCGCTGCCGTATAGGAGAATTGAATTTGTGGCCACCATAATTAGCTTTATTTTGCTCTGTGTTGGCTCACCGATGTTTGGCATTAATCTACTTAGCAGAATAATGAAACCTGAAATAATCTAAATTTGTCCTTTTTTATTAAAAAAAGAGGTTGTCTGCAAAGTCGGTTTACTGACGATAGTTTAACGTCATAAGAAAATACTGATTGAATGGTTGCATTTTTCAAAAGAAAATTTTAATTTTATTTGTTTGATAGATATTTTGTATGGATATAGAGAATGAGTTAACATTAACATAACATAATATAACATAACATAACACAACACAACACAACACAACACAACACAACACAACACAACACAACACAACACAACACAACACAACACAACACAACACAACACAACACAACATAACATAACATAACATAACATAACATAACATAACATAACATAACATAACATAACATAACATAACATAACATAACATAACATAACATAACATAACATAACATAACATAACATAACATAACATAACATAACATAACATAACATAACATAACATAACATAACATAACATAACATAACATAACATAACATAACAAAACATAACATAACATAACATAACATAACATAACATAACATAACATAACATAACATAACATAACATAACATAACATAACATAACATAACATAACATAACATAACATAACATAACATAACATAACATAACATAACATAACATAACATAACATAACATAACATAACATAACATAACATAACATAACATAACATAACATAACATAACATAACATAACATAACATAACATAACATAACATAACATAACATAACATAACATAACATATCATAAAGCATTCACCAACAGCTTTCATTTGATACCCATATTGTACATACACGTCCGAAGGTTACCCGGGTCCACGTTTTGACCTATATCTCGAGACCCTATCTACCAATAGGTATTCAAACTATACGGAAATCATCTTCAATACCTACTTAACAATGTGTGTAAGTTTGGTTTAATTCGGTTCAAAGACACGGCGGGTCCACGTTTTGGCATATATTTCGAGACCCTAGTCATCAATAGGTATGAAAATTACCCCGTATTAAAGCACTTATCAACAGCTTTCATTTGATACCCATATTGTACATACACATCCGAAGGTTACCCGGGTCCACGTTTTGACCTATATCTCGAGCCCTATTTCCAAAATAAAATATAATCCATGTTACGCGTGATGTAGCTTTCGAATGGTGAAAGAATTTTTAAAATCGGTCCAGTAGTTTTTGAGCCTATTCATTACAACCAAACAAACAAAGTTTTCCTCTTTATAATATTAGTATAGATATGGTAAATATTACCATACATTTTTTCCTTCAGATATAATAAGAAAATAATAATAATAACATTAAAACAACAGGTATTATTAACAAACTTGGTTTTATTTTAAATTCTTCAAGTAAATCAAATTAATAATAATCAATAAGAAGGCATATGCCAATACAAATACGTGAATTTATATATGTACATATGCGCATATACATACATATATACGCTCACTTAAATAGGAGAGAGCAAAATGTCGAACGTTGCCTTTCGTTTGCTTTGTTTGCTTTGTCGTTCGTTCCGCGCTTTCGCTTGCAGTTCATTCAAGGTAACGACAATAAGAAAGGTAACGACAAATGAGCAAGGTAACGATAAATAAGCAAGGTAACGACAAATAAGCAAGGTAACACTAATGAGCAAGGTAACGACACATTTTTCCGTGCGTGCAGCCTGTTAAATCGAATTATAAGACGTTAAAAAAAAATAAATAAATAATTGGCGCGTACACTTCTGTTAGGTGTTTGGCCGAGCTCCTCCTCCTATTTGTGGTGTGCGTGTGTTGATGTTGTTCCACAAATGGAAGGACCTACAGTTTCAAGCCGACTCCGAACGGCAGATATTTTTATGAGGAGCTTTTTCATGGCAGAAATACACTCGGAGGTTTGCCATTGCCTGCCGAGGGGCGACCGCTATTAGAAAAATGTTTTTATTAATTTTGCTTTCACCGAGATTCGAACCAACGACCTCTCTGTGAATTCCGAATGGTACTCACGCACCTACCCATTCGGCTTGACGTTATCACGTCAAAGACATCTAGGCGGGTTTTTTGAAATACCCTTTATAATCGGCGCGAAATCTTTGTTGGATGCTTCGCCGAGCTTTTCCTTCAATGTATGTTTTTTCATGGCAGAAATACACTCGGAGGTTTGTCATTGGCTGACGAGGGGTGGCCGCTATTAGAAAAAACTTTTTCTATCATTTGGTGTTTCACGCCCGACGTTTCGGAGTCACGCAACAACCTTTTAGCTACGGCGGCAATCAATAAAATACTGTGGCACACAGTTAATCAACAATGTTTTATATCTCTAACTTCTTTACTAAATAAAAAAATTACATATAAATACAAAAATATAAAGAAATAAAATATGAAATGTAATACATAAAGTATTAAATTAAGGGAGGGGTCTAGGGTTTGACTTTCAAAAAATCGATTTTTTGGAAATAGCTTTTTCTTATAGCAAATCATCTCAAAAATATTGTCTAAAAATTTCAGCTCAACCGGAGCAAAACTTTTGGAGTTATAGACGTTTTTGTCCCCACTCCCCTGCGACAGCTGCGAGCGTTTGGAGCGGAGCGTTAAAACTAAACTGTTTTTCAAACGCGTTTTTCTCGAAACCACTTTTTCAAAGTCCGTGACTATTAGAACTTCAACAATATTTAACCGATCCTTTTCAAATTTGGTATACAACTTCTATATATAAAATACCTCCCCCCCACTGAGAGATTTTTCACTTTTTTGTTTTACATTAAGGGCGGTTTCCACTTATACAGCGAAAAAATCAGTGAAAATCGCACTTTTTGCTTCAAAACGCGCCGTAAAAATGAAAAAAAAAAAATCGGAGCCAGTGGTGGGGAGGTTTTGGTGATAATTTAACCAAATAATTCTGTTTTTTTTATTTCAGGTGATTCTACAACTAGATACGATAGTCACCGCAAATCACCTTTTGGAAAAGGCGTTTTCGGAAAAGTTACCTCACCGGCTTATTTCCCGATATTTTCTTACAAAAATTTAGTACAATATTGTTGAAATGATGCTTTATAATGTACAAAAAGTTTAAATACATTTTCACTATTCATATCTCTAAAGCAAAGTCTCAAAAATTCATTAAAAAAAATGATCAAACCCTAGACCCCTCCCTTAAATAAACTTCGACCGTAAAGCGTTGTCTGTTTGTATACTGCAGCTGTTTTGTTCGCACAATGCCATTTGCAAAAATTATAAATCTTCCGATAGGGTGATTAATTTGGCGCCACCCTGTATAAATGTAAAAAAACTTCAGCTACTTTTCTGTCAAATATGCATTAGCTCGTGGGATCGTTATGAAACCACTTTCATAGTCACTAACGCACATGCACACATACTCGTATGTACCATAAATGTACACAAAACTGTTTTAAGCAATTAATAATTTCCAAGGTGCAATAACAACGCATGTTTAAAGAGACTAATTGTTGACAGTCACTCACCTGCCTGCTTGCACAACCCCCATTCACCACCGCACTATGTAAACGACATAAAAGCTGATTGACCGGCTTGTCGATTCGTCCAGTTGATTGCCTGCCTACCCTAACTGCCTAACTGGCTACTTAACTTTATGATAATGAACATAAAACTCGTATTGGAAAAGAAAATTTGTCATTTGTTTTATCGCCATTTATCAAATGTTACAATGGCTTAGGCAGCGGCTGCAGCGGCGCCGGCGTTGGTGGTCAGACGAATGGCATCGATGATATGATCATGTTGGCGGCGGCAATGAACAAAGCACCACCTTGAGCGCCGCTGTACAAAAGTAGGGTGCGAACATACTAGCATACGTATATACATGCATACATACAAACATTTGTGTGTCCATATCTCCTTGGCTTTTAAGTGACAGTGCCGGGACAGTAAGTCAAAAATTTATACGTAATTAGGTTCAATGACAAATCGTGTGCTGGCGCACAACAAGCTCTGACGCTTACAATCAAAATAAACAAATATGGGGAAATGGTCGAAATACAAAACAACAACAAACACGTGTATGTAGATTGGTGTATGCACATACATATGCGTTTAGAAGTAAATAAAAATAAGTAATTAATTACACTGATAACATGCAAATCGAAAATTATTGGTTTTCTATATAAAAAAAAAACGATAAAAAACTTCGAATTTAACGTTTTATGGCGCCTAATTTATTTCGTTAGATTACTTGTATTTCAATGCATTTAGAAATTATTTATACGCTTCGAGAGATCATGTTTTATCAACATAACACCGACTAAGATTATTTATTTTCGAAATTATATGATTTATTATTTTTGTTTTTTATTTCTTTTTTTTGGAATTTCGTTTTAACTTCTATGACAGATTATTAAAATATTATTTTTTATTATTTGCTGCATTCTTTTGCATTTATATACATATAATTGGCACGTACACCCTTCTTGGGTATTTGGCCGAGCTCCTCCTCCTATTTGTGGTGTGCGTCTTGATGTTGTTCGACAAATGGGGTCCTACAGAGACCTACAATTTCAAGACTACTCCGAACGGCAGATATTTTTATGAGGAGAAATACACTCGGAGGTTTGCCATTGCCTGTCGAAGGGCTACCGCTATTAGGAAAAAAAACTTTTTCTTCATTTTGATGTTTCACCGAGATTCGAACCTACGTTCTCTCTGTGAATTCCGAATGGTAGTCACGCAGCAACCCATTCGGCTACAGCGGCCGCCTGCATACGAACTGCAAAAAGAACGCCCGGAATCGGTTATACGAAGCGGTGTTTCTAGAAAAAAGTTTCGTATGCAGTTTTATGACTTATAAAATTTTAGTAGAATAAAGAGCAAATTTGCTGAAAAATAACGCTAGTGTTTTATAATATTTTTTTAGGTGTCGATGCATAAATCCATATAAATTACTTTGAAATTGTAATCAAATAGCATGGAATTGTGACTAAAAGTTCGTCAAATTGTTCTAAATTTTGTAAAAAGTTAGAAATTAAGATTTGTATGGCTTTTTCTGGCCCCAGAACTAAGCGTTCTGTGCCGATGAGTAGTTTTCCAAGCATCCTCCAAGCGGAGCTATACGCCATCTGTCTATGTGCAGAGATTAACTCAGGGATTTGTCATCCTATAAGATAAAGTCCATACTGGTCCTTGAGTGTATCAAGAAACTGAATCAGATAGGAACACACAATCGCATCCGGCTCAAGGGTCCCAGGACACAGGGGGTTACCTACGACAAAGTAGCGGACGCATTGGCAAGATAGGATGCAGCCTCGTCATTAATAGTAGGACCAGAGCCCTTCTTTACTTTGGGACAACACACCATCAAGGAAAAACTTAGGAGTGAAGAGTTAAGGCTAATAAAGGATAGATGACACCAAACTAAGGGGCTACGCCAGGCGGAATCCTTACTGATCACAACGCTCACCACGGATAAACTCTCACGCTCACAGGCCATTGCAGACTGCGCAGTCGTCTGCACATGATCGGATCGACTGATCCTCGTCGTTTCGCGATCAATCCGATCAGACTCCAATGAACCTTCTGCTTCAATAAAATGCTAAAGTGCGGAGAAGGTTAAGACATCTTGGCCATTTACAGCCAGAAGAAAGACACATACGCTCAGCCCAGCTCTATCCTAAGTTTAATAAAGGAACTGGCTCTGAATGAGGCACTGTTCTGAGTAAAGGGCACAAAAGGCCTTGAGATCGAATTGCTAACCTCCAATAAATTTGTATCTAATATAATGGTTTTTTAGACGAAGAGCGTCTTGAAGCTTACCCACAAATTTGGGGCTTACAGCTTTGTGCTGCCTCTGAGCAGATGGTTTTTATGAGGAGATCTTTCCAGGCAGAAATACAAGTTGGCGCAGAATTAATCATCCAATTTCGTTTCTGTATAACTTTTTTACTAATTAAAAAAAAAAATTATGTGATGAAAACTTTTATTTGATATTACTGCAGCAATCTAGTTCACAAGTATCGAATTTAACTGACGTACAACACCATTTGCAAACATTAAAGATCTTCCATTAGGGTGATTAATTATACGCCACCTTGTATTTTACAGCTACTTAGAGATACTCCATTTTATTTTGCTTTATTTCTGTATCCAGCAGTTGGACGTTTAATTTGATTCAAGACGTATCAATACAAGTTGATATTAGTAGTCATCATTATCGTCTTGCAAGCTTTGGCCACACTGAATAGTACGCCTCCATGCTGTTCGGTCCGTTGGTTTCACATTCCAGTTTTTTAGTTTTAGTGTCTCTAAATCATCTTTCATTTCATCTATCCATAATGATCTTGGTCGTCCTCTTGCTTTGTTGGTGTATGCCTTTGACTCCAGAACTGGTTTTTGGGCTCTCGAACTGCTCATTCTCACAACGTGGCCTAATCATTTTATCCATTGTGCTTTGGAGTAATGTACTATATTGTGGTCCTTGATTAGTTAGTTGACCATTCCATCGCATGCGACATTCGCTTTGCGAGATTGTGACCACGCCAAATATTTTGCAGAGAATTTTCCATTCAAAGGTTATTTTTTCTAATATTATTTTATCATATTTGGATTCAGTTGGCAATCCTGCTTTGGAGTATTAAGATTTTTGACTCAGAAGAATTTTTTTTGCAAAAAGAAAATATCCGATTTCGGTACGTTTGAGAACTTCAGTTGTGTTATTGCGCGATTGTGATTTACAAATATGATTGACATATGGCACCATTTGCTAAGAACGCCTTGTAAGAACGGATACATTAGCAAGCAAAACTATTGAGTTTCTTTCCATTCAGGCATAAAACTGTGCAACCACAACGAGTCACTCTTTGGTGTGGCTTTTGGGCTGCCAGAGTCATCGCATCGTACTTCTTCAAAAATGATGCCGGCAATACTTTTACAGTGGAACCTGAATGGTAAACGTCATTATGACATGATAACAAACTTTATGTGACCTGAACTGGATGTCATGGACATGACATGGACTTGTAGAGGATAGGATATGAGAGATCGAGGTTCAATTTCCCGTCGGGATCCAATGTCTTAAGGCCCTCGAGTGTCTTGCTTTAGACAAGCAACCGGGCTAACTTATAGGATATGATAGGATAGTGCTACATGCCACACAGCGTATGAAACAATGATCCTATTGTGAACGAAGTTCCCTGTGCGCATTATCTCACGGAACAATGAGGTCGATTTGACAATATTTACTTTTTTTTTCTAGAGCTGCATGAAAAGTATGGTCTATGCCAGTAGGCCTTGGAAATCGTATGCGTTATAAATGATACACAGCCCGAACAATGCGGAAAAGTTATGGATAATTTGTAAATGTGTATCCTGGTTCCCAGAATAGTCTTGGTGGGTATTTAGCGGATCTTGTGTTTCACACATACAGCCAACGTCAAAAAAGTGTACACCGTATATTAACAAGTTTTGACTATGTATTAATTTATTTTTTAGTTTTTATAAAAAAAAAGACAAATTCTCAACAAAATTTCAAATTTTTTAATCAGAATTTCTGAAGAAATTTCAAGTATGCGAATTTTAAGTTCATTAAATTTTGGTATGGTAAAGTGCAAGCGGCCGCCGCACAGTAGTCTCAAACGGGGTTGCGAGGGACATATCTAATTTCCGCCTCTTAGAGAAGAGCTACGGATATGTTTGATATATCATTTGAAAGGTAATTAAATGTACTTTTATGGAAAATTATAGAATTTTTTGTTTCTAATAAAGAAACAGTTAAAAAATTCTCCCAAAGTGACGATTTATTAGCCCTTTTTTCTTTTTTTAAGAAAAGTATTAGTGAAATGGAAGTTCTGGAAAAAAATGATGACATTTTCTTAAAGTTCAGTTAAAAAGCTTTAATTTGATAGTTTTTTCATGTCTGTAGGAGCTACAGACCCAAAGTTATGATACTTTAAAGATGTCGATTTTTTCATTTTTAATTTGTTTTTCGTTATTATCCAAAACTGAACCACAACGCTTAATATGCGATCAAAATATCAACAAAATTCTTATAAATACTTCAAAATTTTTGTTATGACTAATCTTCTAAATCCCCTATATTGCTGGTACTACTGAAAAAAATATTAAAAATATACATAAAATTGAATTTTCTCTCAAAACTATCTTATATAATCCTTTAGAAGTTATAATCTTTGAAAAAATTACATTCTTAAGCTTAGGTATGTACCTTAAAATGTACTCCTCCAGATCATAAGGGGTTTCCATTAACTTTTGAAATTTTAATCGATTATTGAGGAACGTTAGCGATATTTTTGGGCCAGAATAGTATATTGCGTAATTAAAGACATCGGTAATTCTGTTTACGCAGCTGCTTTGTCGAGCATGATCTCGCATGTTTCTACGGTTGTGTTTATGCCACGCCTCGCTTGAATCCTCCGAATAATATGAAATAGGAAGACTAAATTGACGGGCAATTTCACATCCATGCCTTAAAAGTTTATGTACTATACTGTTGGACTTTGTCTGGCCCATGGATATATTGTGTAGTGGTCTTCATACGTTTTAAAACAAAGTTTTTCTAATTTATCCAAGTAAATTTTTTTTTGGTTTTAAAGCACAGTAAAATACTTGTTAAATTTTTGACATATTCTCCACCGAGCTCCAAACATTTCCCAAATTTTTCGGGTTGTCTTAGACATTTTCGAGCAACATTTCCTGTATTGCTTGTACCGTGACCTTGCAGACACAGATCGACTTTTACTCCGAAATTATCGAAAAGAGTGCTTTGAATTTTTTGTTTTCTTAAATTAAATTCATCTATTAAAGTTAAAATGTAAATAAAATTATATTTCATATAATATTGTATAAGAAGTAAATATTTATACGCGTTTTATACCATTTATAGATAGAATATTTATATCATAATCAATATCGAGTTTGTAATTCATTAGTTAATTCATTCACGAATAGTGTGAAAATTAATTTATCTTAGTATTAACACTAACCTCGTAAATTAGAAGTAATATCCCACTGTTTAAATGGCATGCGATAACTTAAGTTTTTTAAAAATTCAAATAATTTGATTTCGGCATGTAGCAAGCCTAGGCCGAAAGATAAGGATGTTTCGTTTGGAGTAAAATCGTTTTGAAGATTTCCAAATTGGTGTGCTGTACACAAACATATTGGACATCTGGAGGAGGCTGGATTATCCACAATACTGTTCACGCGTTTCCCATCAAATAATGTTAAATGAACTTGGTATTTTACACAAACGCTCTTTCCATTATTCAATTTAAATTTGTGTATTTTTAAGTTCTTAATTTCATTTCGTAAGCGCTTATATTCTTTATGTATAGCTGCATCATCCTCTTTTTCAAAACACATTCGTAAAGGTCTAGTAAATCGAACACATAGTTAAGGAATAAACGATTCGAAAATAACAAAAAACAAATTAAAAATTAAAAAACCGACATCTTTAAGGTATCATAACTTTGGGTCTGTAGCACCTACAGACATGAAAAAACTATCAGATTAAAGCTTTTTAACTGAACTTTAAGAAAATGTCATCATTTTCTTCCAGAACTTCCATTTCACTAATACTTTTCTTAAAAAAGAAAAAAGGGCTAATAAATCGTCACTTTGGGAGAATTTTTTAACTGTTTCTTTATTAGAAACAAAAAATTCTATAATTTTCCATAAAAGTACATTTAATTACCTTTCAAATGATATATCAAACATATCCGTAGCTCTTCTCTAAGAGGCGGAAATTAGATATGTCCCTCGCAACCCCGTTTGAGACTACTGTGCGCCGTAGCCGAATGGGTAGGTGCGTGATTACCATTCGGAATTCACAGAGAGTTCGTTGGTTCGAATCTCGGTGAAAGCAAAATTAATAAAAACATTTTTCTAATAGCGGTCGCCCCTCGGCAGGCAATGGCAAACCTCCGAGTGTATTTCTGCCATAAAAAAGCTCCTCATAAAAATATCTGCCGTTCGGAGTCGGCTTGAAACTGTAGGTCCCTCCATTTGTGGAACAACATCAACACGCACACCACGAATAGGAGGAGGAGCTCGGCCAAACACCTAACAGAAGTGTACGCGCCAATTATTTATTTATTTTTTTTAAGTGCAAGTTTTAAGTAGAAAAAAAACGCAATGATTTTTAAGAATTTTGTTTTGGTCGCGCTCTTGTGCCTCTTCTCCATTTAACGCTACTCGATTTTTTTTTATATGGAAGAAAACACTCAACACCGTCAGCAAAAAAAATTGTCAAAACTCAAAGCGATTTTAATTTTTTTTTTATTTACTTGAAACTTAAAGTTGCATACGCAAAATTTTTCTACAAATTCTGAGAAAAAAGTTTGAAATCTTAATGAAAGTTTGCAGTATTTTTTATTAAGTTTTTTCAAAGTTCGAAACTTTATATGGTTGTTGTTGTAGCATGAACTATATTTAGTACAAAAGAATTAATAAATTGCCAAAACTTATCAGTACTTGGTGTATACCTTCTTTTGACGCTGACAGTAAATGAAATAGACTAAAAAACAAGATGAAAAAATTCGACAAATTTTGTTATATTTTTTGTTTTTTTTTATAACAAAAAAAAACAGCGCTCTAATTGAATCACCCTGTATGTATATATAAACTTAAAAAAAAATAAACTACCTTCCTTCTTATTTCACTCCTACAACTCAAAGGAGGCAGTCTGCCAGAATATTATTACTCTAACGAAAGAAGAGTGCGGCGACATCCTTCAATAAGCCTTGCCGTCTATGCTGTAATATTTCAAAGAAAGCATGGTAAATTATTGATAGCCACCACACCAACAAAAGGCGATAGGAAATAACCCAAAAACACACACACTCACATTCACTTCAGCGGAATTAATGGCTTATTTACTAAATCACATTGAATGCCATGAATTAATATCGTTGAGATTTGTTTTTAAAAGTTTATTGAAGTTTCGAGACCATTCGAGATAAGAACTAAGGCAGCCACTAAAACAATTATTTACCAAACATTTCTGATTTTATTATACCACCCAAACCAAGAACGTTCGTATACCCACTTAGTGTGAGGAAATGGAAACCTAAATTGTGTTGAGATAAAATATTTACTTAAACACAAACGACAAATATTGCGAATTCAGCTAATTTTCATGCTATAAATGAAGCTCATGAAACCAAAATTATGGATAAGACAGAAAAGTTGGAGAGTGGGTGGATAAAAGTGTCAGTAAAAATTGAAGAATTGTGAGAAAGCAAAACGCGGTTTGTGTAGAAAACTTGTACCAACAAAACAACACCGACACCACCACAGAGGCACAGGCGGTCTGAAACAATGGCTGACGCAATGATAAAAATATTAAAATTTCATATTTCCTTATCAAAAGCGAAAGATCTCATTTAACGGCTTCGTCGCTTATTAAGGATAAGGCAAGCACATGCAATAATAACAACAAAAGCAAAAACAGTTGTAAAATATGCGTATACTGCAAGTAGTGAAAGCAATAGTACAACTACAAATGAAAAGGAAGTAGAAGTTGAAACACAAATACTGTAAATGGAGCACAAAACTTGTAAAGGAGCAAAAGAACACAAGCGAAATTACCAACAAGGACATACATATGTACGAGTACATCCACAGATAAAAGTGTTGTATGGTACACAATCGAAATGCCGACCGCAATGACAGTAAACTAAAAGTTCTTAAGGGGGGAAGTACCTTTAGAGGGCCGAAAAAAACCAGTTTTTCGTGATTTATTTTTGGGAAAATGAAAACAGTGCACATGAAATTAATATGATATATATTTAGGGCAATGCTCCAAGAAGAAAAAAGCGTATTTAACATTATTATAAATAAGCAATTAATTGAGTTATGGTGGTTCACGTAAATCGTGTCGCCGCTGACATCGAATTCGGCGTAAGCGATCCTGACCGCAACTTTCATCTGAAATCATAAAATCAAACATTATTTTACTCAGGAGGGTTTTTTATCCTAGATAGACTACAATCTCTAGCAAATTCGAAGATTAACCATTAAAATGAGGCTTCAAAAAAAACTTTTGGTTTTTTTTGCAAAAATTTTCAAACATTTTTGTGTTAAAAAGTATCTAAAAATTATTTTTTCTTTTCGTCCGTAGTCTATCTAGAGTAGCTTTTTATGCCCTTTAAAATGAAACCTTGATGAAGAAAATTGGTTCAATACTTTTTCCGTAATCACTTACGCCAATTTGAAAAACATGGTTTCGAGAAAACGCCGTTTAAAGTTCGCGGTCAAGGCTCGGTCGGCTCGGCGCGCGCCACTTTCAAGTGGCATATCTTCCATAATTTTCAAGATCGGCTTTTGAAATTTTGCAATAATATTCTTAGAGCATATACCTATCGGTTAAGATAATAAAAAAAAAATCGATTTTTTGAAACGTCTAAAGGTACTTCCCCCCTTAAGAAAATCGAATAGACAGAGGAGAGTGTGTTAGTATTTTGTTCGAATTCGACAAAAAAATGCCAACGAAAAAGGCTAAGAAGGAAAAGAATAGAAGGAAAAATAAGCAAACCGGCGAAATTAGTGTTTTAGAAGGAATTTTACTTAACCAACTCAACCGCAATGCAAGAGGGCAAGGCTAACAACAAAAGTGTCACAACAAACTAAAAAACCTGTAAACAAAAGCATTGATCTCATGCTTGTATGGGTATGTTTCCACACATACTCACACATGCACACTACCCCACTTATGTTTCATATTTACAGCTCGTACATTGGGACTTTCTCCCTCCTGCAGCGCACGACGGTTTGCTGCTCACTCACACATGCCGACTTGGCCTTTGTCACACACGCAAGTTATTTGTTTTTGTTAGGATTTGTGTGTGCCAACGAACAGGCGAACAGAAAACGAAATTGGTAAATTGATGGTGTTGAGGCGCGAATACAATTGCAATTGTATTTCCCTACATAAAAGGCTGTGTGGGGGTAGAAATGAACAAAAGCAATATTTCTTATATCTCCAAGAAGGAGAACACGCGCAAATGTGCGTACATGCATATGCATGAGCATGAGTATGTGTGTATTTTATAAGAAAAGAGCAACAAGCCAAGGACGTTGCCTCAAACTCTTAATACAAAGAAGTGGAATGAAAAGTATAGGGTAATTCAAGTTTAAGTTTAGATATTTTACTGTGGTAGCTAACACAGATCGATTCATTTATTTTGCGAGAAAAATTTACAATTCACCAAAGTGAGTTCATATAAAAATAATCAAAATCCACTGCCGAAATTGTGGGTTTATGAAAATTGAGTGTATCTTTAAACTGTAAATATTTTCGCTCGATATAATGATCCAACAGAGACTGAAAGGAGTTTCGCTGAGATTCGGCAGATGCACTTCGCTTTTGGAACAGCCGTTTAAAGCTCTAAAGCTAAAGCCAGTGGTAGTCGCAGGCAGAGTGGAGAGAATTCAGAGCATCAGCCAGTTAACTGGCTCTCTGATTTACTGACGTGACATGAGATGTGACAGCGGTTTGTTTAAAATTGAGTTCGGAAAAAACTGGGATTGTGTGGGTGTTACAAGAAAAAAATCAACTTTGCCTTCCCTTCGTTGCTTTCTGAACAAGTACTGATTAGAAAAGTGTAAGAAGACGTGTGAAATAAGCGGGCGAATGACGATATATGCCGTATCCCGTTTGACGTAGCAGACGGAGTTACTCTCACAATTTTGCTTCTGATGGCCAATCCTTGTAATCTGCCATCTCTTGGCGCATCATCTCCTTTTCGGTCCCTATGATAACTTTTTAACTTTTATTCGAGCACTTTTAACGTATTGAACTCGCTTACGATAGTATCCTCTCTTAATAAATGACTAACAATGGTACACCTCAAGCTATTTATTGAGTTGATACATTTTTTGAACAGTTTAGACATCGACCCTTAACAAACTCTAGGGCTTGGCGCCAATAAAAGAATATTTCATATGTCATACGGACGTGCTTTCGTGTGGGTATGGTGGCAGGAGGAAATTCGTTGTGTTTACTATTACAATTTCAGTGGACAAAATTTTAGTCGACTGGCTCGTTACAAGACCAAAAAGTAACATTCGCTTCTTATATGCTCTAAGTTTATCGAAAATTTCACTAAAGTAATTGAAATCTGCACGCGTGCACGCCGGGGATGTTTGAAAAAACAAAAAAAAAAAATACTTATCTTCCATGAACTGTATGCTCTTTACTATGAATGTATGCCAAAAAATATTTTCGTTCAAAATACTCGTAGTCATTAGTTTGAATTTAGAAAAAGACACTCGAACTTGAGGGACCCTATACAAAATTAATCTAAAAGTTACAAAGCACATTTGGCATGCTTTGGCGCAAGAGATATACAAATTTTTACATTAAAATGAATTTAATAATATTCTTTGAAAGAGTTAATTTATTATAAAAGGGTGGGTCAGCAGGTTTAATTTTAAATCAAATGTTATTTTGACATTGACAACTTTTTTTAGTACGAAAAGGTGGCATAAATGGAATATGAAATGCCTACGTTTCGTAGGTGATCGCCTTGCCCTTAGATTAACTTACTCTAGGCTCGGTTAAACGCCTGCCCATAAAAGAATTGAGAAAGGATGTACCCAGACAGTAAAATATAGACATCCTCCACTTTGATGTCAGTAGTATATCAAGATTGGAAAATAAATAAAGTTAGGGATATACAAGAAGGCGACTGGTTTGTAATTGCAGAAAGTAAAACACTGAGGGCCGTTGGGGATATTTCGCAAACGGCTGATATTCAAACCTGGGAGCTTCTCAGGTTTAGTTGAACAGCGAAAGACAAAATTCCTGAATCTAAGTCTTCTGAGCTTATTAGTTGTATAATACTACTTTTGTGAAATGACTTACTAAACGCAATTTTATCATTGAGCTGTGGGGTCTACAAAAATTGTACGACTAGAAACCTCTGATACTCCGATTCTAATGGTTTACCTTCTGATCTGTTCAAAGTCGTCGGCGAAAAACTATGAATCACAATTAAATTATTAATCTAATCTACTGATATAATCCTAACCGACGGAGGGGTTTGAAATCCCATAAAGTTCAGTTGATCAAATCTTAACAGCGCTCTATATAATCAAGCCCTCTTCAGATCTTATGTTGTAGTCGCAATGTGTTGAGTTCTAAAGAAAAGCCCACTACCCATATGAGACTAAACGTGGATTTTAGTATGACGGTAACCTCTTTGCAGATGTCGGTAGTCTTCTTCATGCTACCATTCCAAGTATAAGTATATATAGATTGGCCTCGCTTGCATATAAAATTAAGTACTTAATTCACTGATTCGCAAGGTGTTTGAAATTTCGTATTGTCTTATGTCCTAAAGTTTTTAGTGGCTAATTAAATGTTTAGAGGACTCGAAACTACAACCAACTATTTTTTAATTGTGTGAATTGTGTGATTGTATGTCTTCTTTGATACCTTGCGAAACCCATAAATATATTTTTAGTCATTTATCGATTACGCTTTGCTCCCTCGTGGAACCGTAGGAATTTATATACGCATGTATAATGTTTATGGCATATAGCAATCCGATACCTACTATATGACAATATTCTGAATACCTCAAATGTATTTAATGCTTAAAAACATTACATTTTTTAAAGGGAAATGCAAAAAAATATCTCTGTTTAATTTTTTTTCTTTTGTGAATGTGCATACTTTATATTATAAAAGACTTTTTTAAACCAAAAATTAAGTGGCAACGCTATTAAACAATATTTTTGGCTAGAATTTTTTCAATCTAATTTGCGTATGCGTACACCCTAAAACTCAATTGATGTGTACTCTTATTTAACATTGGCACCGTAAGAGTTAGGTGGCAGCACCAGACACAAATAATTTTAAAAACACAATGTTTATTCTTTCAAAGACTTTTTGCTTGATTAATTTGTACATTTCTCTTTTATTAGTTTAAATTTTATTTATTAAAATTTTTTTAATTAGATGCCAAGGCCATTCAAAACTATTATTTGATTAAACCATAAATATAATTATGCATGCATATTCCTGCAATTAATAAATTTTTGTAGCCAATTCCTAATTTAAGAAAAAGGTGGCAACACCAGTTAAAAATTTATATTTCTTAAAGCTTGTTTAAACACCTTTCATTTGTGTTATAATTTCTTAATATTCAACTTACATGTGTAAAAATGCAATTTTTTCAATCAAATTCTGATGGCAACTCTATTAAAAAAAATAATTTTCAAGTACATTTTTCCTTTGTGTACCAAATGCTGTAGTAATTGTCTAATTTTAGTAAACAACTTTTTTATTCAATAAAAACAGGTGGCAACACCTAGTTTGAATAAATTTTTACGCAAATGGTGTAAAAAATATTAAAATCTAGGCAGTAGTTTTTGAGTAATGTTTTTTCGAGGAAAATTTACACTTTTTTTACGTACATATACATATGTACATACTTACACATTGTAAAACCCTAAAAATAGAGCGATTCCATATAAGATTTCAATATTTTATACCTAATTTTCAGTTACACTCGAAAAATACCGTGTATCTGCTTATTATTGCACCTAGCGACGCTTAGATCGATTTACAAAAGGACGTAATAAGAGTACACAAGTACGTACATATGTGAGCGCTTCGCTAGCGGAGTATTTTGCATAAACTCAGTTCTTAATAAAAAAAATAAGAAAAAATCTGAAGCGGGTGTTTTTCACAAATGACAAAATACAATTTTCCGACCTTCGATGATTAAGAGCAAACAAATTAAATTATTTACCAAACAACTTTTTGTTCAAGCTATTTTATCAAGCTATTTTTTTTTTTATTTAACAATAAAATTAAAATTAAAAAAAAAAAAATAAATAAATGTTTAAATGTTGATAAAAACCGAAGATAGTACAGTTTATAAAACTCCGTAGCAAAACTTTTATATTCGATAAATCTAAATAAATAAACAATTTTTTTTTTTTTTTTAATTTAAATTTTGAACAATATTTGAGAATAATTGACGGTCTCTACCTGCTTCCAAGAGAGAGAGGATCCACGCGTTGTATACCGGTCCACTGCCTTATGATCCTCAACCAAGAAAACTGCTTACGCCCGATACCTTCTTCCTTCCATCTTGTCCTGCAATATGAGTAGCAACAATTCATATTTCGGGTGTCGTAGAATATGTCCCAAATATGATAAATATCAAAATCATACAATTTTTTTTCAAATTTTTTTCAGCTTACTTCTTATTCTACTCCAGCCTACAAATAAACCGATTTTCAAAAAAATTAAAACAAATTTGGGAGGTGTTTTTCAAGAATGTTTTCGAATAATTTTGAACAAACAAATAACATTTTTTTCCTAACAATCTTGCTCTACTCCTAGCTAAGGCTGGACAATTACAGAGGACGTGCTCTACTGTTTCTTCTTCATCCTCGTCTCTACAGTTTCATGAGAAAATACCTCTAGTCCAGAAAAGTGCCTACCTAACAGGCAATGCCCAGTGACACAAGCCACGACCTTCGAGATGCTCGCTCTTGAGAGGTTGACCAATTCTCCTGATCATTTTTTATTTATTTGCGCTCCAAATTAGCCTGGTTACAACTCAAGTATTTTCTTCTCTACGTGACCTATTGGCCTCCTGGAGAATATTATTTTTTATCCTTAATTTGCGATTCGCCATAGGAATACCAATATTGCCTCCCTCTATTTTCTTGTTCTTGCTAGCTCATCGGCTTTGCAATTTCCTTTAATATCTCTATGTCCCGGAACCTATATAAGACTGACCTTGAAGACGGTGCTAATATCATTTGGAGCTGCCAGGCATTCCTGAGCAACCTTTGATCTTAGTATAACTACTTCCATTGATTTGATGGTCGCCTGGCTATCCGAGAAGAAATTTATCGTAGTTATATTTTAGCAAAATACTTGGATCATTTGATATGCAATCAATTAACTATAGACTCGGAAGATCATTTACTAAAATTACTGAACTTTCTTGCAGTTAAAAGCTGACAAATTATCCAAAAAATCTAAAGGCAATAATCTGTGTTGCTAAATCTTCTTAGGATTTCTACTTAGTATCCCTTAGAAACAATTTCTAAAGACAAATTAACCCGACAAATACTCTGCAAGCGGAGAATATACAGTAGACTTGTGCTTGGGGATTTTAAATACAATATGAAAATGTCCAAATACATGGTCTTTCCTGTTATCGTTGATCAATCAGAAAGTACTTTTTTCTACCCTCAGAACTTCTATAATCACCTTGAGCACTGTTACATTTTTCTCAAATAAACAATGCGCCAATTTGGGTTACAACTATTTTTTTATGTAATTTACTTTTCAGTTTATGCTTCAAATTCGTACTCGAGCTTTCGTTTTCTCCGTTTGAATATCCACTGGCCTGTATTAAATAAATCTATGCATTTCGCCACATATTCCTCTATCAAATATTCCTACATAGCTTTCAACTAATACCATCTACATTTTTCTATGCTCAACTTTAAATTTCTTTTTGAGTTTGGCGCTCAGTCTCCCACTTCTACTTGATGTCCTTCTGAGTTTAGGGGGTTAGCTCGTTAGCAATGCACGTTCAAATGCCCTGTGCCGGCATAAGCGTTTATTTTGTCTACGCAAGCAGTTGATAAATCATTCTTAGACTTCAGTATGTGCTAGGATGTTTATAAACGTAAATTTGTTTTGTGGGTAACCGAGAATGTTGTTTGTTTCTCGGGAGGAATACATTTCTACTCATCCCTTCTGGGTCCTTTGCTGGTGAGTTGGCCTGTGACTCAGCTGTCGCTGATAAGGCATACTTGGAGCAATCCAGCAGATTTTGAGTTTCCCATTTCCCACAAATGTACTTGCATAATCCCACAAACCCACCTTTATTTGTGTTGCTGTGTGTTTGTGAGAAAATAGTGCGAGTTTAATTGTACGTGAGTGTATTTGTGTTGCCATCAGAAATTATGACTCGTTAATGCACTAAAATTGGGTAATAGCTTAGTTCATGTCAAGATTTACAATCAACTGCGAGTGTGGGGTAGATTTGCAAGGGTGGTAGTTCAAAGTGTAAAATGTTGCAAATTCGGCTTAGAAGATAGTGTGTCGATAGAATAGAATAGAATACTGCCAAAACTATGTATTATCTGCTCTGTCTAATTCCCCGATTTTGTTAGCCTGAAAAGCATTGACTGTAATTTTTATTCAGTTTTAGAACGAAAATTGGATTCCTGTACTCGTTACTGATCTTAGAGTTGACGTGAGTAACTAAAAAATAAGGAAGATTGAGCAAACATGGAAACAGCAGAGGCCTACAAATAAATGTAGAATGGCTAAGCACAATGTATCACGTTAGAGATCGCAGCACATTATGGCATAATAGTAATAACAAAAAAGCTGACTTTAAACAACTCCACCTACGATAAATGACATCCTTGATTCATGCGTGGTTAATTTTTGGAAATGGATAAATTTAGAAGGCAACCATACCCACTAATTAAGAGAGATGAATTTTTTTTTCCTTTTCTGCATTTATTTCGAAATGAGGAATGAGCTAGCGTTACGGTGAATGGTGAGCGCTATCGAGCCATGCTGACTGAATTTTTGTTTTGAAAAAATAATCAGATAAACATCGACGAACTTTGGTTCTAACAAGATGACCCAACTTGCAATGCAGCGCGCTTAAGAATCGATTTATTGCATATTCAAGCCCCAATGACTCTATACGGGCAGATTTATTGGAAAAAGTAGTCAAAAATTGGACTGATCGAATGGACTATGTAACTCGTAGACGCGACGGACATATACCGGATATTACATTCAAATATTGATAATGAAATATGAAGAAAATAAATATCATGAAATTATGTAACAGTTTATAAAAAAAACTTTGCAACAATATTTCTGTTTTTTGTTAAAATTTATTTAAATTTAAATATGGGAGTATGCGTTGAATGCAAGGGATTTCTAAAAAGCAGTCAAAGTGTGCATGCCTTTGCAAAATGAATTTGAGAGGAACCTTCTCTTTTACCACATCTATGGTCTCATTTGTAGTATGCCACGACAATGGATTGGTTAGGATAAGCCCAAGTGTTGTAATTTTTGCATTTTTGGCATCAGAAAAACTCGCATATCTATATCCGTAGCTCCAAGTTTCTCTTTACTGTTTCGTTGCCCGATGATACCTCATCCTGCGTTTCCGTCTTGCTGCCCTAAACGGGGATTCCATAAAGTTCAATAATGTCAGTTTTACTTTTAGTCAAGCTTCAGTGAAGGAATGCAGTTATTGAAGCCAAGGAAGTTGTAGAACGCTTTATTTGCTGGATTCCATTTCCTTTCAGTGTCTGCTGTACTCAATTTCTGTACCAATCTATAAGAATGCAATTTCATGTTAAAGTATGAAACTCACTACAACCTGGATCTGGTCGTATTTAGAGCAAAAGAATATTTGCAAGTCGAATTTTATATATTCGTGCGTCACTAATTCAACTGAATGATTTCGTTGTGCGTTTCGTTAAAGCTCAGCTGCTGAGATGGTTGGACACCTACTAAGGATGAACGATAGCAGGACTAGGAAAAATAGCTTCAAAGCAGTAAAAGGCGTGAAAAACCGCTAAGAAGATGGGCAGGCGATGTTGATGCAGATTTATGCCTTGTAAATACTAGGACAGGCGTAGCAATGAATCGAGTCATATGGAGCGCGATTGTGAAGGAAGCACTGACTCAGCCCGCGTTGTAATTGCTATGACGATGATGATGATGATTTCCTTGGTGTGCGCAACTCTTTGGAGGCCTTTCGGGTTCATTGTATTCTTTCAAATCTCTCAATTCCTGCTTCATTAAATTAGTGATCGAAGCAACGGAAAAGGCGTGGAATAGTCACGCAAGGTCAAAGTTTCCCTCTCGACTCATGATTACTTAAGAGGTTATATCGTCCCCTTAGTATAACAATAGCCTATGTGCTCATAGGCTATTATTTTTTTATTGAATTTTTGGATTCTCCATCGTTGATTTTATATGTGGTCAAAATTTTGTCAAATTCTAGTTCCACAAAGTGGGTCAAAACGTCAGTCAAAAAATAATAAATATTTACAGACATAACGAGATTTGAGTGAGAGCTACTTTCGACAAAAAGTTTGAAATTCATTTTCTCAAAACATCAAAAAATTTATAGGCTATTTTAATACTAAGGGGACGATATACAGTTAGAATTTTCAAAGAATCGATTTTTTTTCTTAATGTACATATATTTACACACAGAAAATTTAATATCGTTTCGGTCAATATTTTCGAAGTTACACGCAAATTTGAAAAGGCGTTTCAGAGTGCTTGAAAGTACAAGGCCGGAGCGCAAGCGCGTTTTTCTCCAAATGGTGTTTTCAAAGTCGGTGACCAACATTACTTGAAAATGACTAAACCGCTTAGTCTCAAATTTTAGCACGGGCTTCTCAGATATATATTTTTTGTAACTAATCGAAGATTTTTTCTCACCGATAAATGTTTTTTTTTATAAACAAGGCCGAAATTTTGGTCAAAAATCGACTTTTTGTTTGAGAAACCGCCATTTTGTCAAAAAGTATTGCTTGTTTCTTCGATTAATTACTAGATTTAACATTACTTTAACGAAATCTGTTTGATTTGTTAATTTCAGAGGATCCAGTTCAGAGATAGAGTAGTCACCGCGAAACGTGTGTTTTGAAAGGAGCTCCCGGAGATCAGCTGTAGCTCCTTTCCAAATAAATATTTTAACTAATACTAAGTCTCAAAATACAGTTAAAAGATTTTAAAATCAATAAATTGAACAGTTTTCTCAGAAACAATGCTGGAATTTTCGCTTTTTTCGGCCTTCTAACTGTATATGACCCCTTAAATTGCGATCGCTCACAAGCTTATCTTTTAAACGTTTAGAAATTAGTGCAGTTTTAAAAGTGAATTTGTTCTTGGACCAGCCTGAACTGGTACGTCCGTCTTTTTGTAAGGTGATCGACCGAGGTTTTTTCCCAAATTGTGGTGTGTGTCTCGATGCTGTTTCTTAAATGTAGGAACCTACAGTTTTTCGTCACCTCCGAACGGCAGCTGGTTTCTTTTATAAGAAGATGGAAAGGTGAAATGGTTGAAGTGCCAGTCTGACACTCCCCAAGTAGCACTAAAGCACCGTTTTGATGAAACTCTTGTGGGGTTTCGGAGATTCACCCTTGCCATTCGAGGGATTATCGCTATTAGAAAATACTTTTTCTCGTAATTTTAATTTTATTTCTGAGCTTCGAACCGGGGAGCCAAGTGAATGGGTATCACGCATAAACCTACTCGATACAGTACCTATACTTCCATAAATTTTAGTAAAAACATGCGCTGGTTATATGGCATACAGAGGTAGGTCAGTCGATCAGTCGAAAAAAACTCTCACTCATTCGCAATCGTTATTATAAATTGTATTTTTTAAACTTAATTTTTATTAATTTTCAATAAAAATATAGTTTATTCTCTAACATAAGCCGTATAAGCCAAAGTTTAAAATTAGGTAGGAAACTCAGAACATTTCACGGAAATTTCCATATTTTTATTTAGAATTTTTATAAAATTTTTAAGTACGCAATTGCATAGTCCATAAAATTTTATATATTTTTTGTGTGGAATCAATACCGTAAACAAAAAAAAAATGTTTTTTCAAAACTAACGCGATTTTGGAGACACATGAAACCTCCACTTTATTAGACTAAAACTGAATGGGCTATAAACTGCACACACAAAAGTTGTCTAAAAACTATTAATAAGAAGTTAGAAACTTCTATGATTTTTTTGAATTTTGTACAAAGTTTGGAACTCTCGCTCTTCTAGCTTATGTTACAGAATAAACTATATTTTTATTGAAAATTAGTTAAAATCAAATTAAAAAGCGAATAAAATTGTTTAAATGCATAATCGAAAGGTGTTTTTTCAATGCATGCAAGTCAAGATCGATTCCGCTCGCATTTAGATCACTATTTCTTTACTTATTATAATAGAATCCACTCCAATTATATGAATTTTTTCCTGCTTTTATTTAATGCATTTTAAAAAATCACTGTAGCTCGAGTATGAATTTTACTACTAACGAAGATGTTCAAAATATTTCAAATCTCTTAAAGTGTCTTAGTTAAATAGACTCCAAATTTCAATAAATATTTTACCGCATCAAATACCAATTACGATAATCTGCAACCAGAAATTGAGTTATACCAAGAATGCATGTTGATGCCACATGCAACGGAATGGGTTGGTGCATGCATAGAATTTCGCCACGAGCTCTGAGAGAAGGCGACGCAGAAATGTTTAACAGTAATGCCATCTATGCAATAAATGCATAAGCGGGTATGAAGCAAACAAAATAAAAACAACAATAACAACCAGGCAAAGAAACTACATTTAAAATTATTACTTTTATCAGTTGAGCCAATTTTACTACCAAAAATTTTATGAAACGTGAAACTTAAGATATCGTCGCAGCCTGAAGGATTAAAAGCAAAAAAGGAGTAAAGTGTGATGTGCTCAGCAAAACATGGGATAAGGATTGTGAGTTGTAAAAATCACACAGAAGCGTGCATGCTAAAATATACGTATACATATATGTTAGTGTATGTGTGTGAGTACCTATGTGGAATCCAAACATGAAATGCAGAATCCGTGCGAGTAGGTGCATGTAAGAAACCGAGAGGAGTCGAGTGAGTGGTGCAAAGCAAAAGGTGGCAGTAGCAGTGGGACGAGTAAAGGTGTGAATGAATGATTACGTTTCGTGTCCTTGCATAAAGTCTTGCTTGCATGTTTGCATAAGCCATACATACATATATGCAAGTTTGTATGTGAGTGTGTGCGTTTAAATGGCTGTGCGCCCGTATTAATGCGCAAGTGAAGGACGTTGAACACACATACATACTTCCCCACTGTCTCACATGTACTACGAGTATACATACGTACATACATGCATGCATACATACATATGTACGTACGCACATACATACATACATGCACGCTCGCATGTAAATAGGAGCTGCTGGCATCAGCGGCATAAGCGACTCGAGAAAAAGATACATTTTAATGTGAATCTTGATAGCAAGCAGCATGAGACAAGATTACTTACTTCTTGCAACAAGCAAGCAAAGAAAAGTAGGAAACAAAATTTGAGCGAACGCAACCGATAAGCCCGGCAAAGCATTAGTGGTCGCTGGGGATGAGTTCGGGTCGGGGTCAGCGGCGAAAGCCAAGTAGAAAGCGGCGATATTGCAGCAATGACTTGAATATTACAACGCACACACACGCTTACACACATACATACATACATACATACATATATATTTACACATATCGACAATATAACGATGGATGTTGGTGTTAGTGTTGCTATAAAGACGTCTCAACCGCATGTCACTCAACTGCAGCAACAACAAAAATGACAAGCATGTTTTCGGGCATGCAGCAAAGCACACACCGCCCACTACTACCAATGTGCTGCCTCGTATGCTGCCTCTTATTGGCATCGTGCAAGCAGAAAAGTTTTCGCAAAATACCCATTTATGTGCATGTGAATGTCCCTGTGCGTGTGTGTGGCGGTGTGTGCATTCATGCCATTGCACGTGCAGATTGCGTTCAGATTTCCTACATCTCCGGCCGCATAAGAAAGACATATAAAACTACAAAATGCTTGCAAGTAGCTGATAATTTCCATCATGTTTCTCATTTTTGCACTTGCACATGACTGCAAATGCGCATACGCACATATGATTAAGTACATATTAATGTAGATATGTATTTATGGGCACATTTATTCGCACTTCTACGTGATTTTAATTCGCCCATTTATGCTCGCATGGATGCATGGATGTATGAGTGCGTGTGTGTTCATGTGCAATGAAGAAAAGGCGAAGAAGAAGGAAACGTCTTACGTTGCAAGAATATTGCTTTATGTGCGGGTGTGTGTGTGCGTGAGAATGCATATAGACATGAGTAACTTGAATTTATAGGAAACTCAGCACTTGCATTAATTCAGACTTTCGCTCTTCCTGCGCCACCTACTAGCAGTTGGTGAGGGGAAATAATTTATTATATAAATAATAATATTTTTACACTCAATAGATGATTGATGATCGAATAGACCCTTGATAATATATCAATTACATCTTCTCACCTACGAATGAAAGTACTTTGAAAGGATTCTGCTGAGCTATCCTGATTCAAGCAAGCGCCTTGTTTTACAATTAATTAAGATAATTATACAAAAAGCGTGTGACATATTTGATGCGACGTTTCCTATTTTTGGCGAAATTTTTAATGTTAATAGTCACAGGGTTGCCAATACGTGAATAGCCCACTTGAAAAAGCAAAATTCTGATTTTACAACCAAAACTCACATTTATAAAATAAAAACATTTTTGTTGTTTTTTCATAAGAATGTGGAAAAATTTTGAGAAAAGGATTGGTTGTCAAATTCCAGTCTTTTGAAAGTGCTGAATTATTTTTATTGGGCTTCTGCACATCGCGACCAATAGACTTTATAATCAAAACAAGCAAAGCATTGTTATAGCTCGTGATTGCATATTTTTTGAAAAGTCGTTTGAACCAATTTTAATACAAGAAGCCGTTAGTGAAGAAGTACCTTTCTACCATGAACTAAAAGAGTCATCTCAATCGGATGATGACAAGTGTGGTGAAATTCAGAGTGAAAGTGTTGTTGAAGAGCAACTCAAACACAATGACGATGATGATGAGGAGTATTCTTTAGAGGAAGAAAACGACCTGGTAGCTACGCGAAAAAGAGCTCGAGGAGACAAAAATTATTACGAACAGGTACTGTAGACCAAAAAGACAGTATAATGAGGTAGAGGTTTTAAATTACATTGCAGAGAATCCTGAAACAGTAAAAGAAGCTTTGTCTTCGCCAGAACGCGAATATTGGGAGGATGCTATGCAAATAGAGTTCGATTCGCTTACTAAAAATAATACGTGGGTGTTGGTGGACCGACCAAAGCATAAAAACATCATTGGTTGTAGGTGGGTGTTCACCAATAAGCGAAAACCATGTGGTCGTATCGAAAAGTACAAAGCGAGTTTGGTAGCTCAGGGGTGCTCCCAAGCGCGCAACATTGATTACACCGAGACTTTCGCACCTGTTGTACGGCATTCGGTCATTCGATTGTTGTTGACTTTAGCAGCGAAGTACCAACTTGTGGTTAATCATGTCGATGTGGTATCAGCTTATTTAAATGGTGATTTAAACGAACACATCTTCATGGTACAACCATTAGCGTTTGAAAGCTCGAGATATCCTAACAAAGTGTGAGAATTAATGAAACCCCTCTACGGTCTTAAACAGGCAGGTCGCGAGTGGAACAAAAAGATCTCCGAAATCGTCACGACTATGGGCATCAAAAGATGTCAAGCGGATAGTTGTGTATATTTTAAGGTTCCATGTGTCTTATTGGTTTGTACGTGGATGATATTCTGTTAGCTTGCTATTAGAGCAGGGCAGACGAAAATTATTTTAAAGCAGCTAAATGAGTTTGTTGAAGCTGTAGATAAAGGGCCGGTATCGTTTTATTTAGGCATGGAAATAGAGACAGATGCATCTAATGGTGCAATATCAATTCATCAAGACCATTATGTGAATCAACTTCTTAAAAAATGGGGAATGGATTCATGCAAGTCGGCAACTACACCTTGGGCTGATGGTACGGTACCCAAGAAGTGTGAGAAGCCGTGTAACGATATTGACGCGATGCGATACCAAAGTTTAATCGGAGGGTTGATATACCTGGCGGTAATATCTAGGCCCGATATCGCCCATGTTGTATCTAAATAATCACAATTTAATAATCATCCACATGAAAAAGATTTTAAAGCCGCTAAGCACGAAAAATGCGTATTCATCTACAGGCGAAAATTTGTTTGCTACACAGATTTCGATTGGGCTGGTGACGTATCTGATCGCAAATCATACAGCGGTTACGTAGTATTCATGTCTGATGGTCTGGTTTCTTGGGAATCAAAAAAGTCGATCATTTTTTCGTATTAACGGTTTACCGAAAAAATCAAAATCAATTGCCCACGTGATCTGGGCCCATAACCATTGTAAGGTTATGTTACCTTTAAATGTCTTAAAATCAAACGCACGTGTAAATGCTGCGGTTGCTTTATTTCAACTAGCAAAGTTATGTATACTAAGAATAACGAACGACCTACATGTACATGACTTGGTATGATTCTTATATGAAGTTTATTGTTGCATAATTTATATGAATCCACGGCAATACCACCCATGCGGTTTAGCCTGTTTCAGGGCCAATTAGAGGCATGACTACCCGTTTTTTAGCTAGTGAATCAGCCATTACATTTTCCTCATATCTCTCATGTCCAGAAACCCAACCTAATTATTCTGTGTTGAAGTTTCTTCACGTGTTAAGAAGACTTAAGCAGTCATATACCAATTTTGAGTAGATTAGAGTTGGCATTTTTGGGTTGGCTTTCAAAGCCGCATATTTGAAAGATTATAAATGTAGGTTCCTCTAATTTTCCTACGGAAATATTTCATGTATGTATTTCTACCTGGAAGAATGTTGAAATCGATTTTTTAAATTAAGGCCCATTGATTCCCGCCTCTGTTCTACCATCTTCCAATTTTGAACCGTCAGAATTATCTTATCATTTTAATAATTTGTTTTGCTGCCTACGGCTTTTTGACTTTTCTCTCCATAGAAAAATGAATATTTTGTGGAAGAAAATTGTCAACCCGTTTGCAAAAAAATCAACTATAGCTTTTATAAATTGCACTTGTATGAAAAATGCCGAAAGAGCCATCAGTAAAATAATTATTTAAAATTAACGCTCTATTTTAGTCGCCTAAAGCCTTCACTTATTTTATTGTATATGTATTTTTATGTGGGCATTTCACGGCATAACTTTTCTTTCGAAAATAAATTCCGTTGTTGTCGGGCGTTGCTCTGACTTGAATTCTTACGCGAATTAGAAGCGGATACCTCCATCATTATTGCGTCAACAGCTTCTGTAGGCGTTGAAAAACATTAACCTCCGTAAACCGTATTTTATTTTTGATGTTCGGGAATAATAAGAAATTATTAGGTGTTAAATCAGAGCTGTAAGGCGGATGACAAATTAATTCGATCGCTTTGCGTGCTCAAAAATGCTCTTATCTGAGCCGTTACGTGAGAGCTCGCATTGCCTATTGTTTTGGTGAAGGATGATTTGTCTTCGGCAGTTAGTTTTCCTTAAATCTCCGTAAACTTCCGGCAAACTAATAGTTTTGACTATTTTAAGTTTCTATAATTGCGACATCACAAAATTTTCCGAAAAAGACAGCTGACCATCTACTTCCTTAAGCTGCCTCTTCCGCGAATAACTTTTGTTGGATTAAAACCGTCTTGGCACACCCATGCTATCGATTACTGTTTTGCTTTCGGCTCATATGTGTAAATCCAAGATTTGCCATCTGTTACGATGTCAAGGATGTATCGGAATTTCTTCAACGTTTCTTTACACCTATCGACACCAGTCCTTTTCAGGGCAATTCCCAAATTACGCGGAATCCAAAGGGAATACATCTTAAGAATATTGAATATTGAATTGAATTTAGACAGGTCCCACTAATTCCCAAAGATGCTTCTCTTTCGCAAAATGTCACGTGACGATCTTGGGTAATCAATTGATGCAGAGCATTGATTGTTTCTGGTTGGTTGGTTGGTTAAAGTGGTAATTCTTCCAGAATCTAAGAAGCGCTTTCACATCATTTTGTTGCCACATCCTCGCTACCAACTTGTTTAACGGTTATTTACAGCATGACTATATCCAGTCTGTGCGGTTTAAGAACCTTATTAGGTTGTTAACGTCTAAGCCACACAGTTGTTCAAGAGTCTCGAACAGTGGTTGGCCCAGGGTTATCATTCTGTCCTTCCATAGGGCAGGGCATTCACAGAGGAAATGGAAGATTGTTTTTTCTCCGGTTGTTTACAACTTTGAGAGTGTGTGTTGTGTGAGATACCCATTTTGGCCGCTTGTTCTCCGATAGACCAAAAGCCAGTTATGACTGCTGTTAGTCTCCAGGCGTCCCATCGTTTCATGCTTATTAATGCCGCCGATTGTTTGAGGTTGTAGGTGGGAAATAACGTTCTGCTAATTTTGCGTTTCGTCTGGTCTCTCCATCTACAATCTGCGATTTGGAGGTATTTCAGGGCAATCACCTTCTTGACTGCACCTAATGGTGTGAATACCGATTCTGCAAGAGCGTTATTCATGGCAGATCCCCCTCTTGCCAGTTCATCTGCTTTTTCGTTACCTTCAATGTTCCGATGTCCCGGGACCCAGATTAAGGGGGTCTTCTGGTCTCCAGCGAAAAAAAATCGATTTTTTTTTTTTGCATAATTTTGTTGTATGAGTATGCGAGAATACGCCACAGAAAGGATTTTTTGAAAATCGCATTTTTTCACATTTTTCTGGGCACCGAAGTGTACCCTCCTCCGGCCGTTTTATCATAAACTTTATCTTTAAACGCGTTTCCCCGAAAATCGAGTTTTTTAAGGGGTTAGGGGTAGTCAGAGGCCCGAAAAAATGATGATTTTCACGAATTTTTTTTTGCTACTTAATTAATTTATTTAACAAAAATAAAAACATAGCATAAAAACATCATGTTTTAACTTGACTTCACCAAAATTTCAAAAAAAAAAATTTATAATTGCAAAAGTAATCGCTGTTTGTGTGAAGCCCGTTTCTCCAGAAGTCCCTTGCGGTGAACATCACAAGTCCTTGCAGATTCATCCAAAACCAATCAGACAAGAGAAATTAGTTTTATTAATAGATAATCTCGGGCCGGATCGAAGCTTTTTTTTTTTTTTCAAAATGAACAAAATGGCGGCCTCAGAAAATTTTTTCCAGATTTTAGAAAGAAAAACCAACAGTTAATTGTTAAAAAAAATCGAAGTTTTTGAAAAAAAAAAATCCTTCGATCAGGCACAAGTTTTTTATGGTTTTCAAAAGCTGTATAAATTTTATTGAAATCTACGTAGCGGTTTTTAAGTTACAGTGTTCACCAGTTTGAAAAACATAGTTTTGAGAAAAACGCATTTAAAGTTTTGCTATCGGCTCCGGAGCGGCCGAGCGCCCTTTGTTAATTGTTGAATAACTTGAAAAGTATTTGTCGGATTCACTTCAAATTTTTACACAATATTTTTAAAACATTATACTTTAAGAAAATGCAAAAAAAACAAAATCGATTTTGTGAAAATTCTGACTACCCCTAACCCCTTAAGCATTTTGGTCACACTTTTCATAGTAGTTATACTCCGATTTCAATGGTTTTGGTCTTAAAAGGTTCGGAAAACTTACCGCTAAGTTTCCCCGTGTACGATTTTTGAAATTTTTTTTCATTCCATTTTTATAACCTTTTAAAGTTCAAAAAATGAGCAAAAAAAAATTTTTTTTGCAAATTGTTGCATAACTTTTGAAAAAAATGTTTAAAAAAAAATCTGTCACGGGAAAACTTAACCAGGGCAACTCTAAAGACAACGCATATCTAATTTTTGCTTTCTGATTACCCAGGTGGAAAAACCGTGACCAAAATGGAGACCTGTTTCGTTTGGAGGTGGACGTCTTCAGCGCCATTTCAAGGTCGCGGGTGTTAATTTTTTTCAAAGTCAAAACCATTTTTTAAAAGCCAAGACATGTACCTTTAAAATAAAAAAAAAATTTTTTTTAAATATTCACAGGATTTGTCACAATCAATCCCCAAAAAAACCCTTCATTTCAGGGCCTCGAGACCAGAAGACCCCCTTAAGGTAACTTTATGGTTTTCACTCAAGGTGGTGAGGCTATTCCTACTTTGTTCCACCACTTTAGAGGTTGTAGTAGCCGAACCCAGTGCCTGGATTGCAGCTTGGCTATCCGAAAGAAAAGCGATATTGCCCTTAAAATAGAAATCTGTGATTAGTAGCCTACAGGCTTCCCCAATTGCCAGTACTTCCGCCTGTAAGACACTGCTGGTATTAGGGAGACGCACAGGTTTCTCAATTTAAAGTCTGTGAGAATATATACCAGCTCCAACCCCACAGTCCATTTTACTGCCAATGTTTCTGGCACAACAGCCGGTTTTGGACGGTCTTCACTAAATTCATCCTGCAAGAGTTGACGGCCACGTTGGAACTCATTGCACTCGTATCAGCGATTCACTATGACTAAATGTGGCGCTTCAATGCCAAAAATCGAAATAAATTGATTAACGCATTCCTGTCTTGATAATTCAATAAATCAACAGTCGAAAATCGTAATAAATCATCGCAGGAAAAGTTTGACGAGTCTCTTGGGCAGGATGAATGTTTTAACTCACTGAACGAAGAAGGAATGAAGTTCGTAAGCGAAATCGTTATTTGTAAATTTATACTAAAAAATACCGAGGTTTCCTATAAACATATTGAATTACAGCTCATTGCACGTAGTGTTGCAAGGGCGTAAAATATATAAAGCAAGGCTCGTATAAGCACTGCGATGCTGATGTTGCTCGCGAGTAACCCTTTGCCCATCTACAATACATACTATATATTCAAAATGGTTGAAAAGCTTTCCAGGAATTTTCGTTGAAATTATGCCGACCTAATAAAGGAACTTCTTCACCTTGTGATTCATCATCGTCGCTTTGCTGGAAACAGTTGTCTTATACTTTTGAATTCCTCAAATTTCCAAAGTTTTATTTTCACAGTTTTCGAATTACATCCGTGTAGCAAATATGACCTGGATGAGGCTGTGGTATTCCTATATCACATCAGCTATGCTGCTACAATTTGTGGCTGGCAGCTGCCTAGTATTGAATGTTGTCGAAGTATGCATTTTTGCCTTGGGCACTAAGCGCTATTAGCTCGCCCCAGTTCGTTTTATTAATTTCATATTTTTTCAGAAAACGATTGTAATGCATACATACGCATTCGCATAATTAGTTCCAGTTACCTGAAAACCAAAGAGAGGAAGCGTATTAAAATAAGTTTCAGAAAATTATTATAAATAATTTAAATATAAAATATTAGTTCTAATTCATTTTGTTAATCTTTATTTGTAATTTATATATGTATGCATGTAAGTATATTTATTTGGGTACGTGTAAATATATTTGCATGTAGTTACGTACGTGGAAAAGTGTTCATCAAAATATGTAGTTTGCAAAGCAATTACAGATATTTATCACATAAATGTACCATAAATTGCATCGAAATTGAAATTCTAAAATGCAATCAAAAAGCGATCTCAATACAATTGCACCTTCTGTGTGTAGTTAGGTATATTTATTAAGCACCTTCTGTGCATTGCAAACAAATTAGGGCGGGTCGGCTTGTTGGTGTTTCAAAATTTCTATTAATTATGTAACAAAGGCGGCTTAAGATATTATTTTGGACCTGCTAAATGAAAATGTGATAAAAAATTTGAAATTTCATAAAAAAATTCACTCTTCAGCAATCTGCAAATATGCTTTACCACCTTGATATAAAAGTTCCCGGAACAAACGCCAGGTGGCGGTCTAAGTCAACTGATTTGAGTTCTGTTTTTTGTTTATGTTGCCACATCTTTGACCAGAACTCCTACCAAAATTTTATTGCCATTGCTGTAACTTTGAAAAAGTTACGCCATCTTGAATAAATCTACTTCTGTACGTCTTTTTGATTTTTTAGTACTTTAAAAATGGATTTGAATTCGCTACAACGAGTTCGTTTTCAATTTAACGTTAAAAATGGATTCAATGGTGCAAAAATCTTAAAACTATTAAGAAACTGTTTCGGTAATGATACTCTAAAGAAAACTTGTTTACGAGTAGCATGTACGCATCAGAGATGGTGAGTCCATCGAGAATGAGGAACATAGTGGTAGGCCGTCGACATCGACAACTGATTGTATCAATTAAGTGAAAGAAAAGTTCATCAATAATCGTATATCAACCATCAAAAAGCTGAGAAGAGAACTTGAACATTGCTTATGTTGCTGCAAAGTTTTCCCCAAACGGCCAGAATTTCATGTAAACAAGGGACCACGTTGATATCACTACAGGCATAATTTTTAAGGCTGCACCCGACCCAATGTTCATCAAACGCATCACTAGTGCGGAGAAGACGTGGGCTTATGTACGTCACGCAATCCAGACATCAGGCGAGTAAGTGAATGAATCAAAACCAGAAAAATTAGGTTTTTGTGTTTATGAATTACTCGTACAACGGTTTTCTACACCACAAATTTTTTCCAGAAGATCAGACAGTTAATAAAGGCTATTATTTGGACATTCTGACGCGTTTGTGTGAAGCAATTCGCCAAAAAAAGAAAATAAGACAACTCGGAAGTACGAAAACTACTCGCGCTTTTTGCCCCATGATAACACACCGTCGCAAAGTGCCATCACTACCAGTAAATTCTTGAGCAAGAACTTGGGTCTATTCTTCCAACAGCCATCGAATTTGATATGGATTCGTACGATTTTTTCTGCTCGATCGGTAGCACCATTCTAGCGTTAAAAAGCAAGTCCTCACTGTATTGACTTACCCCGTTAGTATGGAAAAACCACGATTTCTTTTCAAAGGTCTTACTTACTACGGCCGCCGTAGCCAAATGGGTTAAAAATCCGTTTTCTTTTAGCGTTCGCCTCTCGGCAGACAATGGCAAACCTGCCAGTTCATTTTCGCCGTGAAAAAGCTCCTCATGAAGGTCCCTCCATTTTGTGAAAAAAATATCAAAACGCATACCACAAATAGAAGGAGGAACTCGGCCATGCACACAACAAAGGATAAGCGCCAATTAGGTATATATTGTACTTATTTTGAAAAGAAAAAAAATATTGGGCTAATAAAGACAATCTGCGAAGATTGAGAAAAGTTAGTAGTCGGTTTTTTATGAAAAAGAAACTTTAGTATTTGAAACACAAAAGGTATACTCAAAAGGGGAATATGGGCTGACGAAGCTTTAGGCTCCAAACTAGAGAATAAAATTGACGAGCTCATTTATTCAAAATAGCTGTTTTTAACGTCTCTGATCACGTTAAAACGCCTTCATATTTTCAGGCAGCCATATAGCTCTGAAGGCTTTGGTTTCTGTTATAAACAACTCTAACATTGTAGCCAACTGCCATATATCTCTGAACGCGTTTCACAAGATATGGATGTCTTAGCGTAGCAAGATGTCAGAGAATAAAGCTGCGTATAATTTTCAAGAAAGCACACTTCTGTTCCATTTTCGCTCGCCTCTTGCAAACTCATTGCAAGTGAAAGATGTAAGCAAAGGATGGAAAAATTATGTTGCCAGTAATGAAAGAAAGCCCTTACGGTCAGAATGGAATATAAGACAGGTGTAGGAGCTTCCCAAGTTGAGCAGAAAAAAATTATACACAGCCACGAGCTGCTAACAGGTTACATCATTATCAGAAGCAGAATTGCATGAGTCCTCAGTATTTTTTGAGAATTTCAGTCATACAGTGTGAAGATACACTTATTCGCAGCAAACCTTTATATTTAAAGGCCACTTCACTATCCGCAACCTGTGACCCGTTCGGTAGCCTTCAGCTTGGCCTTCGCAGAAACCCTTCCATTTCGAGTCCGGAGAGTTAAGTGAAGGATATGAAAATTGCTCAGATTCACTGTGACTTTTCAATAACCTCATTCACGGATCTAGGTGTGCCTTGCCATTTCAAGTTAAATCAGTCTCATCTAATACATATTGGGCTTAAAACTTACATTACTAAACCTCTTTCCTATAAATTTATTTAATGCTACAATCGACTACACCATCTCCAGTTGGATGGATAAAGGGTTAATTGGGGTTTAGAGAGAGAAAATTTTATTTTAGAAGAGTCAACAGAGTTTTAGAAAGCATAAAATGGGTTTTCGAATAGTCAATTTGAGTTTAGAAAACGCCAATTGGAAGTGTAGTTACCGGGAATACTCGTACCGCCTTTGATGCTGTTGATTTATTAAGTATAAGTAAAATAGGTTTAGTTTTCCTCGTACTCGTATTTCAGAAAAATGTTTGAAACAAAATATTCCGAGAAATTTATTGTTTACCTCAACAGCTCGCTTCAAATTAATCCATGGAATTTATCTTAAAAATTCAACATAAGGCAGCAGTCTACAATGAGCGACAGTGCAGGTATACAAAGTTCATTCATTTCAGTCTTTCATTTTCAGTCAACAACATTATTTAAGCTGGAAGGCAATGAAGTTGCTAAGCGTGCACTTGCGTCTAAGCTTTTTGTTGATGGCATCGATTTTTCGAAATACCAACTCTCCAATATGACTGATATGATTGAGACCGCGATATTCCTAGGCCAAGGAGCTCAATCGACAGTTCACCACAAGGCTACTTCGTCAATTAACGTTTCTTCGACCGGTTACGATAGTGCACGTGTTACCTGTATTTTGGAGATTCGTCTAGATGGCAAGAAAGTATCGCCATTTTTAATCACTAAAGGTAAAAAAGTCCAGATTCAACGTATTTCAGGAATTTATGTCATTGAAAGGGTGCACGCAAGCAGTTATAAGAAAGTGGGTTGATATTATGCTGCCACCACTGTTGAGGGGTCAGAATAAAGGTTTATTAGTTTGCTATCCAGCCAGTACTCACCGCGCTAAAGACATGAAAAACTTTCTTGTTGAGAGGAAGATTGATCAAATAATAATTCCGGCAGGAATGACTGGTTACCTCCAGACACTTGACATTGCAGTAAACAAGCCATTCAAGGATCATTTGCGGATGAGAATCAATGAATATATTGAAAACAGAATGGTGAGAAATCATCCAGGTAATTTTGTAAAACCAGGCTTACAAGAAGTAGTGAATTGGGTAAAAAAATTCATAGGACAAAATAACTGATAGTGATGCGGCGGCCGCCGTAGTCGAATGGGTTGGTGCGTGATTACCATTCGGAATGCACAGAGAGAACGCAGGTTCGAATCTCGGTGAAAGCAAAATTAATAAAAACATTTTTCTAATAGCGGTCGCCCCTCGGCAGGCAATGGCAAACCTCCGAGTGTATTTCTGCCATAAAAAAGCTCCTCATAAAAATATCTGCCGTTCGGAGTCGGCTTGAAACTGTAGGTCCCTCCATTTGTGGAACAACATCAACACGCACACCACAAATAGGAGGAGGAGCTCGGCCAATCACCCAAAAAAAGGGTGTACACGCCAATTATATATATATATATATGTTTCCAATGAACTGCGAACAGGCCACTCAGACTAGAAGTATTCATTTAACGATAGCTATGTCGCAAGACATGAGAGATTCAGACCAATGATTCAAGAAGGAAGGAAGAAATGGATTTGGAAGAAAATCAGAAAATTCAGAATTTTATTTTTGACGATATTCCAGAAGAAGATGACATGACTGTAATTGAATAAATTTAAATTTCTGTATTCTGTGTAAAATAAATAATAAATAACAATATACTTTTATTTTTGCCCTCCCCGAAAATAAGCCCCAGCGCGTATTTTGGACCAAAAAAGAAAGTAAGACAGTGTCTTATTTTCGGAAAAAGATGGTACTTCGATCCGTAACTTGCTGGTATTACCATAAAATTATTAGAATTTTATTTTCAAAATAAGAGCTTAGAATATTTCACTTTTGAGATATGAAATATTTTTTATATTGATCCGGAGATCTTATGGTTAAACACTTTTATTCCTGTTTTTTCAACTAAATTCATAATTTGTGTGCCAAAAATTTTCCACCGCTCTAATACACATTTCAAACGTACGTTACAAATACATACTTGCACGAATGTGTGCAGTTATTCTAAATAAATACAGAAATAGGTAGAGAAGCGGCTTAACAGTTTAGAAATTTATTTTGTTTCATCGAAAATTAACCACCGGCTGCGTAACGCAGAGATACTCGTATAATAGCTTTATAAAACGTACACCTAAATTGAATTTATTTTTCGAAGATGAAAGTGCAACTATAGCAGTGGCAACAACACTCTCGAATGGCAGTGACAGCAATCGCACCAACTGCACGTCAGGCCGATCACCTTTTTCCCGTTTCGTAGTGGTCATCCAATGACTGGTCGCAGCAATTAAATTCACTGATGTGTAAATTTTGAAATTGAGATAATATTGTTTGATGGCAATTTTAATTCGTACTGACCATATGAAAATATGAAAACGGAACTAAATAAAAAATGCGAGTGAGTAATAAAAATGAAGAAAAATCACCACTTACTCGTATATTTAGTAGGTCCGGCGACACTTCTTTTTCGTTTGTTGCGCTGATGTTATTTTTATAGCAACTTCTGAAGTTAGTGGAGTTGCATATTACATACATATATATGTATGTATATATACAGACAAATTGACAAACAAAGCTACTGCATATGGGGGTTGAAAAAGGCATACGCCGTTGTCGAGAAGTCATCCACAGAATGCATTCACAGAGAGGGGTAATTTATTTAGGATTCTGGTGGTTTCATTTGCCTATTTTCAACGCATTTGCTGCTGAAAGCGTCATATAGGCCAATAGTGAGGGTGAAGTGATTTTTTGTAGGCAATGAATATGGTCTTTAACGATAATTGGCTTTATTAGCATGGCGCGCTATGAAACGTAATTCATTGAGCAGTCGAACTTTTGTGAGTAAAGTTCAGTAATCGAGCTACTAGTCATTTTGCTATTGTGCGAAAAATACAAAGCTCATAACTCTCATATCACCTTAGAATAAAAAAACTTATGTAACATTCCTCCTGACTAGAATTCTCCCAGTGGGCTCTTCGTTCATTTATGCTGCATTTTATGCAAATATTTCTGTTATGTTTCGCTTTACAACAAGATTTTTTTACACAAAGGCATATTAGCTCACTTTTTTATCATTCATACCCTCATGCAGGCATCAAAATTTGTAATTTGTAAAAAAAAATGTATAGAATTTTTTTAAGTTTTTTTTTTTTGAATTTTGGGGATTATATTTCTAGCGATTTTTAGTCTTTCCCTTGAATTTTGGTATAACAAAAAGCGAGTTTCAACAGGCTAAAAAAAAGTCTATCTAAAGTACATCCTCGGAGTTTTTTTAAATGCAAAAAAAAGCCTAGGAGCGTCAATTGAAAAATTCGCCAAAAATCAGCGGTGCAACTATTTACTTACTTACTGCACCTTAAAAATTTATTTTTTAAAAGAAAAAATTATGATTTTCTGGAGTATTTGACTTGTGGCTGGTCACTTGCAAGCATCCAACAAAAATCTCTTAACATACTCTGGCATCATTTGTCCATATTGGAAATATCCTGATGGAACCTGTGTTCATATGCGTCTCCTAGCTTCTTGGTGAAAGAAGTCGCGGTGGGAATATAAAAAAAAGAATTCCGAGTGACAATGGGAGAAGCATCGAAAATAGTTTTTCTATGTGGTTGCCCAAAAAGTTGTATGCAATAATTTGTTTTCTACGCAGTTTTCTAACAGACTCAGTTTTTCTTTGCCATCTTTATCTTTGAACAATTCTGTGATCTGAAGCCCAACTAAAATTCTTTCCTTTACTTTAACGTCTCTAACTTCAGGAGACTCTTATTTCAAGTACATAAAACCTGTACCGTCGTAATCCACGGTTTTGACAAGCCCAGTTTTATATGTACATAGTGGTGGGAAATTAAGTAAAACCGGTTGCGAAACAACGATCCTCTTATGAATTTTACCGAAGAGTCATATGAAAGTTAAGAAGTAACATCAGTCTAAGATTTGGAGTAATCAATACTTATTGGCTTAAAGAATAGTTTAGGATCTTAGTCTCTAACTTATCTCTTGTATATTTGTTTTTATAGAAAAGACTGCTGAAATAAACTATCAATTAGAGAGGAGCAAAAAGTTGTATATTTTTTTTTTTTTTGAATATCTAACCATTATAAAGCAAAAACATATATTCCAAAAGAAAGAAAATGTTTTAAAATTTATTATCATCTTTTCGTACACGTGAAAAAATGTCATCTCAGTTTATACTACAGTGGAACATTTTTCGATTTTGCTGTAATGTTTCTAATTAGCACGCGCATTAAGTTAGGCTAGGTGGGCTGCTCCTCTATCAACAATTTACTCGGTAGAAATCAGCCCCATTGTGATATCATAATGGCGCCATCCTTTTAATGAGGTAGTGCGTGTATGTAAGTTACATCCCTAGCTGACTTCTAGTGAAAGCATGACGACATTCGGTTCAGTGGAAGCGAAGTTATTGCGCCTAAAGTGGCAGTCTGTTTGTCTTATCGGTAAAAAAAATTAGTTTCGAATAAAGAGCTAATATTAAATTTTGTTTCAAAATCGGTAAAACGTTTACCGCAACATTTGAATTGATGAAAACAGTGTATGGCGATGATTGTCTATCTCGTGCCAGAGTTCATGAGTGGCTTACACGTTCCAGAGATGTTGTGAGGACATAAATGATAACGAATATACGGACCGCCCAAATCACCGAAAACTCCATCGAAATTGCTCGTAAGTTTATCAAAATGAACCGAAATCATCCTAGAAATTCACGGAATTGGAGTAGAATAACTCCAAAACATCGATTTATCGCATATCAACTGATCATTTGAGCTTACGAAAGCTCTATGAACGTTTCATTCCGCACAAGTTAACTGAGGACCAAAAATTGCTCAGAATTCAACATTCGAAAGACCTCATTAAAGAGTCAAGAAAAGACGAGAATTTCCTTTACAACATTGTAACTAACTGGTGATGAAAAGTGGTGTTCCCAACATAATCCTGAAACTAAGCGTCAAAGTGGCGAATGGAAGGCCCCAGACGAGCCACCACCCAAAAAATCACGTTTGGAGAAGTCAAAAATCAAGTCGATGCTCATTGGTTTTTTTCGATTCCAAGAGAATTGTCCAATTCGTGCCAACGGGACAAACCGTCACTGCAATTTTCTATCTTGGGGTTTTGAAGCGTTTGTTGCATCCCATTCGTCGAATTCGTCCTGAATACCGCGAAGGAGGAAGCTGGCGCTTATCGCATGATAATTCACCATCTAATCGATACACTCTTGTGACTAATTTTTTGACTAGAAAACGCATTTTAATCATCAATCACTCACCGTATTCACCTGATATGGCTCCCTGTGACTTCTACCTATTCGGAAAATTGCATTTGGCCATGAAAGGAAAACGTTTTGCGTCCATCCAAAAGTCTTGTACCGACATGCTGAAGGGCATTCTGGTCAATGACCTGAAACGCTTCTTCGAAAAGCTTTTAGATCGCGCAAAACAGTGTATCGAGGCCAGAGGGGACTATTTTGAATAAATAAACTCGAAGTTATCAGAACAAAGCTTCTGTCGTTTCTATTTTAGCTCAGTCTTGTTTATTTTGGACTTCATCTTGTAGAGTTCTTTTCACTTTCACCAATAACTTTTTCCATTCTTTCAATTAAATTTTTGGGTAAGCGATTTCATAGTTCATTTAATTTTGGAATAATAAAGTGCAAGTTTGCGTAGATTTTTTACAATTTTTTGCTGCTGATATTCTGTATATCTAAGAAGTAGAAAATACGCAACTCTGCAAGGAAAACGAGATGTTTAAGCCATTTCCAACTTTAACTACCTATATCATATTAAAATTTAATAGGCTATAAAACTGCATGCCTAATTTTTTTTGTAATTCTGATTAAAAAGTTTGAAATTTTTATTATTTATTATTTTTCCATTTATATGGTTTTTGGTGCAGAATGAGCTATATTTAAAAAAATATTAAATAATTGAAATTAAAAAAGTAATGTATTAAACTAATTAATTACAGTAGTGGCCGCCGTAGCCGAATGGGTTGAAGCGTGACTACAATTCGGAAGAGCGAAGTTTCGAAACTCCGTGCATGAAAACCAAAATGATTGTTTTATTTAATATTTTAATTTCATTTCCGATAAAAACAAAATAATCAAATACTCACATTTATTGTTATATACCAGGTAGATACCTATGAAATGAGGCTTTTTTTCAATTTCAAACGTTTATTAACAAAAAATGGTGGATGCCGCGCCAAAAAAATTGGTCGTCTTTGGCCGCAAACCAATCATCGAGCCATTTTTTGGCTTCTTCGTGAGAATTGAAGCGCTGCTCGGAAAGTGCATGGCCCATCGATGTAAACAAATGATAATCGGAAGGCGCCAAATCTGGTGAGTAAGCCACATGCACCAGCGGTTCCCAATCGTACGTCTCCACCAATTTCCGGGTCGCTCTTGTTCGATGTAGCGGTGCATTGTCATCAAGAAAAACACACAGAATTGTCTTGCGGCCGAAGCGATTTGGTTTGGCCGTTGTTTTTGGCTTGTGGCCGGGCGGACCATACGATCGTTTACGCTTGGGATTGGAGAAATACACCCATTTTTCATTACTCGTAACGATTCGATGCAAAACAGACTTCCTTTTGAACCGAGAGAGCAGCATTTCACAAGTGGTTTTTCGGTTCTCATCGATGTCCGCAAATCGTAGTTTGAAGGCACGAAATTCGACATTTTTAAGATAGACAAAAATGCATTATTGTATGAAACGTAACAATCAATGAACTCAATATTGTTGACAGATGACTGACGAAAGAAACAAGACATTTGGGAAGGTTTAGAAATACTCCCAGCGACATCTATGTACTAATAGCTGAAAGTATCATTTCATAGGTATCTACCTCGTAAACAAACCTTAAATTGTGTCTTTATAAAACATACTAGCAAACCCGGCGCCCTTCGCTGGGCACACTAAAATATAATAGATATGGTTTAGAACAGAAAATATATGGTTTTCATATTATTTATTTCTTTATTCTTTATTCAAGCGCTTTGGCATAAACAATATTTTTTGTTTTTCTATTTGTTTTTGAGTAAATATAAAATATTAATTGAAAACAGGAAAAAAGAAGATTGTTTTTAAATTTCAAATCAACGCATATGAATAAACAATCGTCTTTTTTCCTGATCATCCATGAATTTTTCGTTTCAATTTATATGTTTTATTAAGCACTTGAGCTTTTTTAACCATTATCCATTTATATCTTTCAAAAAAAAAAAAAAAACGAAACACATAATTTCATTCGGATTTCACATTAAATTCTCAAATTTCGTAAGAAATTATTCACTGTTCCAAAATCCACTCCAAAAAAATTCACAAACAATTTTTACATGTTGCACTTACGTTTTTTCCTTATGGCATCCAAATCAGAAAGAAATATTGACACATTGTAACTCACACTGTCAATCTGACAGTTCAGTTTCGCCCCAAGCGTTAAAAAAGTAAGCGATATTATGGCTGGTTCAAAAGAACGCTGTACCCGTTGCCAGTGCTCCGAATTACAACCAAACTTTACGAAACCCATTTTCAATACTTACTTAACAATGTGCGTAAGTTTGGTTTAATTCGGTGCAAAGATACGGCGGGTCCACGTTTTGGCATATATTTCGAGACCCTAGTCATCAATAGGTATGAAAATTACCCCGTATTAAAGCACTTATCAACAGCTTTCATTTGATACCCATATTCTACATACACAACCAAAGGTTACCCGGGTCCACGTTTTGGCCTATATCTCGAGACCCCAGTCACGGAGCGGCATGAAAAATACTCTGTACCAAAGCATTCACCAACAGCTTCAATTTGATATCCATATTGTACAAACACATTCTAGGGTCCACGTTTTGGTCTCTATCTCGAGACCCTAGTCACGGAGCGGCATGAAAAATACTCTGGACTAAAGCATTCACCAACAGCTTCCATTTGATACCCATATTGTACATACACATCCGAAGGTTACCCGGGTCCACGTTTTGACCTATATCTCGAGCCCTATTTTCAAAATAAAATATAATCCATGTTACTTGTGGATGATGTAGCTTTCGAATGGTGAAAGAATTTTTAAAATCGGTCCAGTAGTTTTTGAGCCTATTCATTACAACCAAACAAACAAAGTTTTCCTCTTTATAATATTAGGTAAAGTAAAATGCCTTATTCGCAAAACATATTTTTCTTTCTTCACTTTATTTTACTCCTGCTGTTTTCGCCCCTTTGGTTTGTGCACTAAATTTTTCTTTATGGGTTTAATATATGCCAATTGTTTTTTACTTTACTCTATGTTTAATTTTATATAATAATATTGTATTTATTTATATATTAGTTTTTTGTTATTGTTTTAAGAGCTGCAAGCGTGTTGTACTTTATTGTTTCATTAGCCTCGTAACTCGTGCTTACGACGCTGTAACACCAGTATTGGGAAAGCGGCTGACCTATATTTAAATTTTTTAATTTAATTTCTTTTAATTAAATTTTTTTTTTCTAATTTAATTCGTTCAAAATGCTTGCTCGATTCAAAGCCTCATTATCGTTGTGCAGAATTCTCGAGTAGCTCTGCCACAATTCCGATTACTTCTCCCAGAAGCTGTTCCGCAAACGTCTCAATCCGGCAAATAATAGTTCTTAATAGGCATCTGTTCTTCCGGAACGCTTTAATAAAACACCACACCGTGAATATCGAAGAAGGTCGGTAGACGAGTTAGAAGTTTGACTGCATGTATATGCATGCATACATACATACATACATACATATATACATATATTTTTATCTAAGAACTTACGACACTCTAGAATGTGAATGCATTGAATGATTAATATCGAATAATCTAAAACTTAAAATTGCTACGTCTTCTCGCCGGCTATGCTGCATGTAATTAGTACACACATTACATTATCGCCCACAATTTACAATCTCAAGGCATAAAAGCGCGTCTACGATTCCATTACCGCGAAGCGTCAGGCAGCAAAAGACAATGCTGATGATGTTGGCGTCGTCGTTGACTGAGTCTGCGTTGATAAGAAGTCGGCGAATTACCTCAACAACAACAACCCAGTTGTTATGTTGCCTTTACATTGGCGTTGTCAGCGTTATAAGCGCCAGCAGCAATGCCGTAAAAGCATCAGCAACTTTGGCATCCGCTGCCATCAGAACATGGCCAACCATTTATCCACATTCCACGATGATAACGCCCCAGCAGCAACAGCTGCAGCTGCCGTTGCCGTTTCTGTTGCCACTTGGCGCCTTCTTCTTCTTCTTTTTTTCTTCTACTACTCATCTAGCAAGATTGTTGCACATTATTGCAGCTTTTTAGCGATTATTTTGTTTTGTTGCTTGTCTGTTTACCAATGGCGGAAATTCCAAGCTACACGCTTTCGCCCAGTGGCAAAAAATCGCGCGTTTTACTTTAGATTTGCAAATAAAAATAAACATATTTCGATATACATAGGTATATCTATTATACGTATGTATGTAATGAGTCGTTCATTCTGAGAATTGTATACACCTGGATTTTCTTCTTTCACGATATTAAGGGCAGAGTTGCCGCTTTGGTAGGCCCTTACACATATTTGACTTCATAACATTTAAAAAACCGTTTCTGGCTGTCGGAGAAGATGTTCTAATACAAAGGTTGTTACAAAAATTTTTGAATAGACAAATAAAAATAAATATTTCGAACTGAAAATGTCTTTAATGTATGTCAAAATATTGCCCAGGAAGATTAATGCACTGTTGTATGCGTTTGAAGCAATTTTTAAAGCACTTTTTTCACTTCAATTGAAATAACTCCAAGAGATATGATTTGAACGTTCCAACCATCTCTGCAGGGGTGAAAAAACCTTACCCTCATAAAGTATTTTGTTCGTCAAGTCAGCAGAGAGATAGCGAGCAGAGAAGTGGCGAATATAGGTTAATAATTAAAATATCTCTATCTGAATCAGATCCTTATATTCTTAGGACGATACTTATAAGTCATTCTGCGGAAAATGGACTACCTAACTTGCATAAGTAATATATAGTTATTAAAAATTCATTAAGGGGTCCCGGTGGTCTAGAGCTCGAAAATTTTTTGTATTTTCAGGAAAAAAAACGAACGATATTTAAATTTTTTAGGCCTTTTATTTAACTTGTTTATGTACATACAAAAATGAAAAAACATTTTTTTTTTTTTAATTTTAATAATCTTAAAAATTTTTTTAATTTTAATAATCTTAAAAGTTGACCCTCCCGAAAATTTGGACCTAGACGGGTTGTCTTTTTTTGCTCTTTTATTTATCTGAAACACAAAAACCAAAGAAATGATTAATCAGTATGACTGTAGGTATGTCCCGTACTAGAACAAAAAAAAAACACACAATTGACAATATGCCGCGGTTTTGAATTTGACACTCTAAAAATCGTTTTTTTCAGTTTCTCAGTTTTCTAATAAAAAAAAGCGAAATAATTTAAATAATAATATGATTCTAGTACGAGCAATAGCCATTGATGTTGTAAACATCGGTTGAATAGTTTTTTCATTTTTTGAAACACCAGGCCGAAAAAAGTAGTTTCGAGATAATTGAGTTTAAAGTTTTGAGAGTGGCCGCGCGACGGATCTGACTCTACCTGCTAAAACGGCTGTAGAATCGAAAATACTGGGAATATTCTTCCAAAAATGATACATTCGAAATATCAAAAAAAATCGATTTTTTTGAAAATTCTAGACCACCCAATGGGTCCCATTAATGGAAGAGTTTTAAATTGCCTAAGGCCTGTGACTATTCTTTAATAGTAAATTTTAAATAATATATAAAATAAAGAATAAAATATAAATAAATATTAAAATACACAAAATATTTGCAATAAATGGTGAGTAAATTATATAAATAAATTTTTTCAAATGGACGAAAGTTAAAATTTGAAACGAACTTGCACTAATTCCAAAATAAATGGTCGATTAATTTCTTGGCGCACTTTATTGTATACTCTTTTTTTGTATCAATTTTTAAATTTTTGTTTTTGTGATTTTCAACGTAAATATTTTGTAGCTATTGTGTTTATCTGTTTTCGTTTTTATGTTGTTTGAGTTTAGTTTAGCTTTTTCGCTGTGATAAAACTTAAGTAATGCACGCGATTGTCTGCGCCGATAAGTGCTTTTGCAATACAAAAAATAGTTGTACACACATACATATGCAAGAAGGTGGATAGCAAAGTCATAAGCTGCAGTAACAACAACACCTGCTGCATGCGTTGTTTTCAATGCAGCCTTGATAAAAATACATAAGTGAGACATTTTGAATATTAGCAAAGTTTACTTAACAACTACAGGTACAGTTAGAAAAAGTGGCATGGCGGATAAGAGAAAAATGTTTCACTTACATTGTAAGAACTAACGACTTACCCAAGATGTGCGCAAATATAGCGAAGAATATGAAATATAGGAAAGATGAGGTAATTTCTGTCATCGAACAAACAGTCAGGGTTTTTGAATTATCATCCTTGTTGATTCTTATAACAACGATTTCACAGCGGTATTATGGTTTTTTAAAACTAGCTCGATTTGACTCATACAACGAGCAATAGAGACGAGGAAATCATAAAAAAAACCTCACTAACAGAGATAAAGCAATTAATTTCGACATTAAGAAATAACAAATCCCCTGGATATGAACTCAACTCGCGAAAAAATTTAAAGCATATGCCCGACAGAGCAATAATTTATCTCAGGAACGTTTTTAATGCTGCTATCAAGTTCAAATATGATACTTTCCAAAGACATGGAAAATTGCCGAAACCATTGCGATCCCAAAGCCCAATAAAGACGCAACGTTTGCATCGTCGTACTTACCAATAAGTCTGCTGCCGACAATAACAAAAATATTTGAGAAGCTACTCTTTGATCGCATAGAGCCCATTATAACAAAAATAAATTTAATTCCCCAACATCAGTTCGGATTTAGGCGAAAACATTCAACAATCCAACAAGTGCACAGAGTCACTCACAAAATTAATAAAGGCTTTAACAATAAACAAGTATGCGTGGCTGACTTATATCTTCGCGTAGCTAAAGCCTTTGACAAAGTATGGCGCCCTAGATTACTGCACAAACTCCAATCTTGGTTGCCGTATGACTACTTTCTAATGCTAAAAAGTTACATCCAAGATAGAAAATTTTATATTAAATATAACGAAGCATGTTCATACATTGAACCTATGAACGCAGGAATTCCCCAAGGCAGTGTATTAGGACCCACTCTGTATTTTATCTACACCGCAGGTTTACCGGAACCGTCTTCAGGAAATACCATGATTGCGACGCTTGCAGATGACACTGTACTAATGGCATCTCATAGAGACCCGAAAATAGCACAAAAATATTTACAGAACGACCTCAACAAAACACTGGACTGGTTCAAAAAATGGAATATAGAAATAAATGGCGACAAAACAATTCAAGTCAATTACACGAACAGAAAGGTAACCATAGACTTATTAAAGATTGGAAGCTCTGACGCGATTACTGATACGAAAGCTAAATACTTAGGCATTACAATTGACTCTAAACTAAACTGGACGAACCATATCATAAAAAAAAAATTAAATTAAAAATCTTTTACATCAACTGTACCTACTGGCTGCTAGGACCTCAGTTAAAGCTCTCGCTGCAAAACAAAACCTTTGGAAGTGTGGTATAGAAGTTTGGGGTACAGCTCCTAAATCCAATTTGACAATACTGCAACGTGCCTAGTCGAAGATACTTAGGACAATAACAAATGCACCCTGGTATATACCCAAACGTTGACATTCACCGCGACTTAAACATCGACACAGTTGACGCAGCAATACAAATTGCGAGCAGCAGGCACATAGGCATACTTCTGACACACACAAATCCGACGATGAGGAAGCTTCCTGCTGAAGAAAAATTCAATAAGAAGAGACTAAAACGAAAAACACCAACAGACATCTTGTAATATAATAATAAGAAATATGCTAATGTAATTATCTAAATTATTATTGTAAATATTTTACAAATGAACTACATATTTCTAAATGATCCTCAAGTGCAATGGCCTTAGAGTATCACTTAACTATTCAAATATCTTTAAAACAAATTAATTATTGTTTATATAGACAGGTGTAATCTTTTTCCGGAAGCAATAAAAAAAAGAAAAGAAAACTAGCATTCGCTATCAATACATTGCTGACGAGTGCTGCTAATAGACTACCAAATAATTGATAATTGAGAGGTAAGCCTCGCCCTCGTCGAACAAATCTAACATTTGATAAGTCTCTTGCTGTGCTAATTCATTGTAAGCCCATCGGTTGTACCTCTTCTCTCAATAGTTCTAGTTCACTTTCACGGGCAAATTTATGCATATTCATGCGTTAGCTATTGCTAATACGAGTAGCGTCTAAATAATGTCGTCATCCAGCTCTCAAAGTATTCGATTGGCATCTGCCACTAGTTTTCATCTCTGACGGACCTTCTCTGTGCAGGGAAAGCCGCGTAGAGACGTACTTAGTTTTTTAAACGAATATCTTTGGGCAAAACTGCTTGAACCATTGATTATAGTGTGCATCAAAACTCAACTTTTTTTTATTCAAGAAAAATTTCATATGTACACGAGAACTGATTTTAAAGGGTTTTTAATAAGAGTTGTTATTTTGATATTCAAAGAAAAATGCTACTTTTTAATAAATGTAAATGATCGGATGTTTATTTCATTATAAAGAGGAAAGTATGCCGTTAATAGAGGAAAATAACATCAGGCAAATGACCACCATGACCACGCTCACAGGACAATATCCTTTTCATGAAATTTTCCATAACCGAATTGCAAAGTGGCTGCCCTATGTCCTCGATATCCTCACGAATTCCATATTTGAGGTCTTGAATAGACCCTGAGCTGTTGGCGTAGACCTTCTCTTTCACGTGGTCCCAAATAAAAAGAGTCACAAGGTCTTAAATCACAAGATCTCGATGGCCAATTGTGATCACCTCTTCGAGAGATAACGAGGTCCCGAAACTTTTCCCGTAAAAGACCAATGGTTTCGTTGCACGTAGCGCCATCTTGTTCAAAATAAACGTTGTCCAGATCAGTACCATCCAATTCCGGCCATAAAAAATCCTTAATCATCTCTCGATAGCGCAATCCATTCACCTGTTATTGGAAAACCCTGGACGAATTCTGAAAATTCTATTGACCGATCTGGTTTCTAGACGTTCTACGACGAGTTAATTGAGACCCTGAACTTCTGTAAACGAGAAAACGTTGCAAGACAGCTTTTCTTGGACGCATAATGAGAAATATCAAATGCTATGATATATGAATTAATATCGGAATGAAAAATTAAAGGTAAGCGATGCGTTGTCCGGAAGAAGTTATGATGGTTATGAACTATAAGGCATTGGGCGGGCATATGCAGTGTAGCAGAATTATGGAATGCAAGTAAAAATAGAGATATTTATGAAGAAAATGAAAATAGTATTAACTTACATGTCTTTATATATTATATTATGTAGTTTAGAAAAAAAAATGATATAAAATATTGTGTGATTTGTATACATTCGTAAAGGCATAAGCAAATAATGAAGAAGAAGAAAAAGAATTAAATTTGAATTTAAATTTTCAAAGAAATTTTCACTTACTCATGACATTTATATACATAGATATCGAATGAAAGCGGGTGTATACAGATATTAAAACAAAATTTTTGTTTACTTTTCCACTAAACAAATATAGATTTTTGCGCAAACTTTACTTAACAAAATAAAAGTTTGCCTACAAATGGAAAGTGGTAAGACGAACGAAGTTGATATTCATATTCACTTCATAGAAAGAGTATAAATAACAAAAAACATTTTCTGAAAATTTAGTACTTTGAAGCTTCAAAGTCGAGATTACTTTCTAAAAACCAGAAACTACGAATTTACAAAACTGTCATAAGACCTACACTCACTTACGGGTGCGAATCTGGTTTCTGAAATCCAATGAAACCGACCAGTTGAATTGTTTTGAAAGACAGATTCTAAGAAAAATATATGGACCTGCACGACTTGAAGACGATACTTACCGTATTCGGTAGAACAACGAGTTAGACACAGTTATCAGGGGTGCAAATGTAATCAGTCAATCAAATAATCAAATAAAAACATTTTTCTAATAGCGGTCGCCCCTCGGCAGGCAATGGCAAACCTCCGAGTGTATTTCTGCCATGAAAAAGCTCCTCATAAAAATATCTGCCGTTCGGAGTCGGCGTGAAACTGTAGGTCCCTCCATTTGTGGAACAACACCAACACGCACACCACAAATAGGAGGAGGAGCTCGGCCAAACACCTAACAGAAGTGTACGCGCCAATTATTTATTTATTAAATGTAATCAGGTACATCAAAGCGCACAAGAACTCTAAAAATGATCTTCGAAACAAATCCACAGAGCGACAGAAGAAAAGGCCGGCCGTTGGAGAGATGACATTAAAGGCGACTTTGGAGCTGTGGGCATATCTGATATCAAACGAAAAACTGATTCCGAGTGACGTGAAGGCGAATTGTAACAGAAGAAATGATTCACTCCGAACTGTGATGCTATGATGATGATGATGACAATGAAGCTTTAAAGTCATTTTAAACATTAAATTAATTAGAAAATAAAAAATTGCGTCATTACTAGTTATATAAAATTATAGCTTTAGCGACGACATAAAGACGATCAAAATATATTTTTATATATTTTTTCTTTTCATTATTTCACAAATCAACAATTGGTAGCAAAACTTCCATTTATTTGTGTCTAGACGTCACGTTATTATTATTATTTTTTTTTAAATTTAACTGAAGTGTAAATTCACTTATCAAGTCACGTCTCTCAGCTCCCAGCTCCCACCTCAGAGTTCAGCTCAAAGTTCTACGCAATAAAAATGAACGTTTAAAAATTGCCGGGGGATATTTTTACATACGAATGTTAATTTTTTATTGCTTAGAATGCGTGACGAATGCTCGACATTCCTTTTTGTATGTGGAAGAAAACACCCAACAGCGTCAGCGAAAAAATTCTAAAAATCAACGCAATTTTTCAGCCACTTTAACTGACTTTTATTGCACCGAGATTGAATGGGCTATAAAACTGCATACTCAAATTTTGACTAAAAAGTTTGAAATTTTTATAAAAATTTGTTGTATTTTTTTTTAATTTGCACAAAGTTTTAAATGCGGACTTACATTGATTTTGTAGCACAATTAACTACATTTGCATAAAAAGAATTGCTAAATAACATTTTTGTAGTATAATTAACTATATTTGTATAATAAAAATGCCAAATAAGCGTCAAAACTTGTCTAATTCGTTTTACTTTACGGACAGTTTTAATAGCAGACATGTACAACAGGTTAGTAAACCCAATTTAGCTCCCTGCTTCCTCTCTGACTCGAAATGTTTTCCAGAACTGGAATGCCATTGGGGCTGTTTCAATTTGACTCTGTCGATCGGCGAACAATAAGTGCTCTTTGTTGGAAACATTAGTGCTGTTGGGTATCTTTAATTTTTACTTGCTTTTGAGATCACTTCGAAGAATATACTTCTTTCGCTTCCCTTGATTGCCTATAAACTGTTGTTCATTTAAGAGAAAAAGGAACAATTTGTTCCTTCCAAATGAGCCCTCATAGTCACGTATGAACCAAACCAGCTGAGAAAATGCATGATACAAATTTATTCATCAAAAGTGACATTATCGCCTTTAAAGTACTTTCCGTCAACTGCAACGCACTTATGGCAGTGTTTGATTCAGCTCTCGAAAAATTTCTTGAACTCTATTATCGGTATTGATATCAGAGCCGGAAAAACTGAACTCCATTAATTCCTTTCGGCTGCTAAAACACATTCCCGGTAGTGATTGAGTTAAAAAATTGAACAGAAAAAAATCACAGCGAGTCATTTCAGGCGAATTCAATAGCTGTTGGATAATATTCGTTTTGTTTTTGGTCAAAAATTCACAGATAATGATGCCACTGCGCGATGTTGCGTTATCATGCTGCAAAATCCACGAGTTGTTGTCCCACAAATACTTTCTTTTTTGGCGAATTGCTTCACATAAACGTCTCATAATGCCCAAATAATAGCCCTTATTAACTGTCAGACCTTCAGGCCAAAACTCCTTTTAATTCGTAAAAAATGAGTTTTGTACTTACAAACAAACCCACGTCGCGCCTCCAGTAATGAAGCATTTGAAGAATGCTGACCTTGCAGATCATGTCTTTTTCAATATAAACACATGAAATTCGGGTTTTTTGGGACCAACGATCAACTTTGCAGCAACACGGCACAAACCCAAATCATTAACTATTACTAATATTAAGGGATTATATGGGTTTCGTCGGGTAAAAAAAGGCCTACTTTCAATTTTTTTTTTCTATGTAAAAAATTATTTATCGAATTCAAGCTTTTTCTGCCTTATAGATACATATTTAAAGAATAATTTCTGAAATTTTCAAAACAAATAAAAAAATTAAAAATCCTCCATTGTGACGTCATTTTCGGTGACCCCTCGAAAAAAAGGTGCGTCCGCGTTGTCAGCATAACTCCTGACGGGTTCTTCAAAAATGAAAAAACAAAAATAATTGCTTTAGTTAAGACCAAAAACTCGTGCTTGAACAAAGGAAAGAAAAAAAAATTAAAAATTGGAATTTTGGCAAACATTTTCGCAAAAAAATGAAAATTTCGGTCAAATTTGCTTGACACTTTTTTTTTTTTAAATAGTTGTAATTGAAAAAAAAAATCCTTCATTCAAGCACGAGTAAATTGTATTTCGAACACCTGTGTACAATTTCATCAAGATCGGTTGAGTAGTTTTCGAGAAAATTTGACAACCGACTTTGAAATCACGGTTCCGAGAAAAACGCGTTTAAAGTTTTGAGTAGCGATAAAAGTGGCTTGGAGCGCACACATTCCGAAGGCTGTATCTCCGAAACTATTATTCGGATCGACTTGAAAATTTAGAATAGTATTCTTGAGATGTTGTAGAAATTAATAAGCAAAAAAAAAATCGATTTTTAAAGCCACGAAACCCATCTAACCCCTTAAGCAATATTCAAGTCCTGTACCAGCTTTCCAGATCTCTTATAGTTAATTTGTGGTTATTGTCCACGGATGTCGGCTGTTTTCTTTAGAGTATCATTACCGAAACTGTTTCCCAATATTTCCAAGATTTTCGCACCATTAAATCTATTAGTAACGCAAAATTCATTACGATTTCGTTGTTGCAAATTCAAATCCATTTTTTAAACTATAAAAAATCAAAACAACTTGAAAAGATAGATTTACTCAATATGGCATAACTTTTACAAATGCTAAGCAATGGCGATAAAATTTTGGTAGGAATGTTAATCACAGATGTGGCACAGCTAAAAAAAACAGAACGAGTTACAGCGTCACCTGGCGATTGTTCCGGGAACTTTTTGATCAAAGATAGCATGTTTAGAGCTTTTGAAAAGGGAAATAATGTAAACTTTGCAGAGCCAAATCGGTGGAGCTGTGATCAAACGATTTCAGTTCGTGCGTTTATGGAAACGTTTAGGGGTGTAGATCAGAATCATTATACTAAACTTCACATAAAGTGTAAAGAGAAATTCCAAGTTCTTGTGGACAGCATGAAATCGCCTAATTTTGCCCATTCTGCGACTGCGATACGTTTGATACCTCCACGCCTATAGAGGAGTATTTGATAGTTAATTTGTTGCTTGGAATTTGTCTATTATAGACGGCTTTCGTCGATTTGCTTAAGTTTAACTATTTAGAGATACTTCAGAAGATCAATGCTTCTCAGGAACCCAGATATCCCAAAGATGGACTTATGTTTTCAAAATGTTTCTGTTCGCTAAGCTTAAAAATAAATAAATAAATAATATGGCGTGCGTCTGGATGTTGTTCCACAAATGAAGAAACCTACAGTTTTAAGCTGAGTGGGAAAGGCAGATATTTTTATGAGGAGCTTTTTCATGGCGGAAATATACTCCGAGGTTTGCCAGTGCCTGCCGAGGGGCGACCGCTATTAGAAAAAACTGTTTCTTCATTTTGGTGTTTCATGCACGGAGATTCAAACCTACGTACCCCGAATGGTTCGCTAAATTTACTGACATAACGTCAAAACTTTGTAGTATCTATCCGTCTTTGGAATAAATTACCCCTAAAATTAAGTTTTTAAAATGAAACTTGAGCTTCAGACATGAATTGCTTTGTTACTTTGCCGAATATTTCTGAATGTAGGATACGTTTTTCTTTTTGTCATCTATACTAATATTATACAGAGGAAAACTTTGTTTGTTTGTAATGAATAGGCTCAAAAACTACTCGACTGATTTTAAAAATTCTTTCACCATTCGAAAGCTACATCATCCACGAGTAACATGGATTATATTTTATTTTGGAAATAGGGCTCGAGATATAGGTCAAAACGTGGACCCGGGTAACCTTCGGATGTGTATGTACAATATGGGTATCAAATGGAAGCTGTTGGTGAATGCTTTAGTTCAGAGTATTTCCATCCGCTCCGTGACTAGGGTCTCGAGATAGAGACCAAAACGTGGACCCTAGAATGTGTTTGTACAATATGGATATCAAATGAAAGCTGTTGATAAGTGCTTTAATACGGGGTAATTTTCATACCTATTGATGACTAGGGTCTCGAAATATATGCCAAAACGTGGACCCGCCGTGTCTTTGAACCGAATTAAACCAAACTTACACACATTGGTAAGTAGGTATTGAAGATGGTTTCCGTATAGTTTGAATACCTATTGGTAGATGGGGTCTCGAGATATAGGTCAAGACGTGGACTCGGGTAACCTTCGGGCGTGTATGTACAATATGGGTATCAAACGAAAGCTGTTGGTGAATGCTTTAGTTTAGAGTATTTTTCATGCCGCTCCGTAACTAGGGTCTCGGGATAGAGACCAAAACGTGGACCCTAGAATGTGTTTGTACAACAATTGAAGCTGTTGGTGAATGCTTTAGTACAGAGTATTTTTCATGCCGCTTCGTGACTGGGGTCTCGAGATATAGGTCAAAACGTGGACCCGGGTAACCTTTGGTTGTGTATGTGCAATATGGGTATCAAATGAAAGCTGTTGATAAGTGCTTTAATCCGGGTTATTTTCATACCTATTGATGTCTAGAGTCTCGAAATATATGCCAAAACGTGGACCCGCCGTGTCTTTGCACCGAATTAAACCAAACTTACGCACATTGTTAAGTAAGTATTGAAAATGGGTTTCGTAAAGTTTGGTTGTAATTCGGAGCACTAGCAACGCGTACACCGTTCTTTTGAACCAGCCATAATGCCGTTTACTTTTTTAACGCTTGGGGCGGAACTGAACTGTCAAATTGACAGTGTGAGTTACAATGTGTCAATATTTCTTTCTGATTTGGACGCCATAAGGAGAAGACGTAAGTGCGACATGTAAAAATTGTTTGTGAATTTTTTTGGAGTAGATTTTGGAACAGTGAATAATTTCTTACGAAATTTGAGAATTTAATGTGAAATCCGAATGTTCAAATGAAATTATGTGTTTTTTTTTTGAAAAATATAAATGGATATTGGATGGTTATAAAAGCTCCAATGCTTAATGAAACATATAAATTGAAACGAAAAATTCATGGATGATCAGGAAAAAAGACGATTGTTTCTTAGTTATTCATTTGCGATGATTTGAAATTTAAAAACAATCTTTTTTTTTCCTGATTTTCAATTTATATTTTATATTTACTCAAAAACAAATAGAAAAACAAAAAATATTGTTTATGCCAAAGCGCTTGAATAAAGAATAAAGAAATAAATAATATGAAAACCATATATTTTTTGTTCTAAACCATATCTATTCTATTTTAGTGTGCCCAGCGAAGGGAGCCGGGTTTGCTAGTTAATATACATATATATACATATGTATGGCTGAGCTTCTCTTCCTATTTGTGGTGTGCGTTTTGATGTTGTTCCACAAATGGAGGGACCTACGGCTTCAAGCCGACTCCGAACGGCAGATATTTTATGAGGATCTTTTTCATGGCAGAAATACACTCGGAGGTTTGCCATTGACAGATATTTGTCAATTAATCCCTCCTACAATTTTTTGTTTTTTTTCTTTCCTTTAAAACCTTCTACAACTTCAACTTGTTTACTACTAATTTAATTTTAATTATCTTATTGCTAATTTTTTATCTAGGATTTAAATATGTAAGCTATTCTTAAGGTCACTCATTGTAAAAATAACCTATGCTTGCATGTTTGACTTAAATAAAAATGAAAAAAGCGTTAGTCAGAGTTTCGGTAGTAATTTTCAACAATTTCCAAATGTTGGTCGTTCAAGAACGAATATGGTTTTGACATTGCCGAGATCATAAAAAAATCTAAGCGTACTTATGTAATTAAATACAAAACACGAGTAGTTATAGCCCCGGATAATTAAAATCTGTTACATATTTCTGCTCTGTGCTATTTTCGTTTGTCTTAGCATTCAAGAAATATTATTTATGCCGCGCACTGTATACGAGTTCTTTCTCCAACGAAATATTTCCCTTTTCGCCATTGTGCGCAATTTCAAAATTCATCTTCCGTCTACACACTGACTAGCACTAAACATACCGCTTTATTCGCTCAGCCAATCAATAATGAATCGATCGAATTAGATTGGGCGTGAGTGAGTATGCGTAACTATGATAGTATGTATGTGTGTGTGTGTGTGTGTGTATGTTAAAAGCACTTTAAGCATGTTAAAGACCAACTACGATAAAAACAAAAGGAAGAAAGGTGAACGAGAGAGTGAGAAGCAAAGTAACAGTTTGCTCAGTAATGATAAATACATTCACATGTGTGTGTAGGTGTATTTACAAAAACACTAAATATGTTATCAAGGCGTGCAGGCACACGAGAACGCTTGAATTTATTTGTGTGTTGGTGAGGTTCAGGTGTACGCGAATGCTCCCAAATGCACATGGGCATGAATCACAAGCAACTATGTACATGCATAGCTTTGCATGTGTGGCGCAGAGGCATTCACCCATATATGCGTGTGTTCGTTCACGCGCTATCACCTGTAACTCATACATCAACACCACATAAACGCCATTTCTCAATAATACAAAAGTAGCTAAACAACTATTAAATCAACAATAAAAACAACAGACATCGATCCTACAATAACAGCAACAACATAGCACAATATGTGACAACAAACTATATATGATACAACAATATCGTTGACTACTCGTACATGCATACATACACACATACACACATGCATAGTTGTCTCAGCCAGTTGCCTCTGTGCTGTGGACATGGCGGCCGGGTAGAAAAAAAGCGGTCGTACAGCCGCTGCGACCAGTGAGAAAATTGCTGAGAGGTTTGGGCGCGGGATAAAATGCAAGATAATACAAGATAAGTGGTCCCAGCCGGGCGCACAAAAAAATCAAAATACCCGAACATACATACACACCAACGCCTATACCAACAACATACAACACATACATACATATATGCACACCTCCGAATGGGGAACAAGAAAAATGCGAGCAACAATGTTAGGGAAAAAAATGAAACCAGATATGGGCGGCGCCATGCCAATACTCCAGACCAATCAGCGAGTCTCGCCGGCGTGGAGTGCGCGGACGAGCTTTATTGCTACAGATATGTACGTCCATACATACATACATACGTATTCGAGCATGTTGTTGATGTTGCAGGAGTGCTTCATATTGTGCAGTTTGCAAGATTAGCCCGATGTTGCAACAGACACGACAACAACTACAACAACACCAACAGCGTTAGCGAAATATACAAATGCAACACCATCGAAGGCCGGCCGTTTGGTACATTGAATTGAATGGCGACTTAGTAAGGATCGTGTTGACTCGTCTGTGCAAGTGGCTTGTTGACTTTGACATACGGGTGGATGAGAAAATTTGAGGTGGAGTACGAATATGCCGGCAAATGTAGTCGAGTGGGCTGTACGTGTCTACCATTCGGTAGGTGTCGAGTTCGATAACTATTGTGTATGTAAAATATGAGAATAATTTCTGCTAACAGCGGCCTCTGTAGGTGTGGTACCGGCCTCGGTGGATAATCGCAAATCTTTGAGTGTATTTCAATCATGAAGACGCTGCTCATAAAAAACTAGAGCGCCTCAAAACTGTAAAAGCCTGCACTTGTAGAACAACATCAAAACACACACACCAAAATTTGAAGGAGAAACTTGGCATAAACAAACTTGGTAAGGATTTATGTCTCAAAATTTTATTATTAAGTTTCATATATTCATATATTTGTAAAAATCATACGAGTATCTTTTTATTTCAACACTTAACAAGAAAACATTATCACATTCGCTCGCTCGAATTATTTTATTTTAATTTTTTGAGAATATCCACCTGACGTTCGCCATTGCCAAGTACGGAAAACTTCTGATTATTACTATTGATGAAAATTCAAAGTTAGATATAAGAATCGTAGAAGTGTCTAAAAGACTAAATACACACAATTCGCCGCAGTCAACACTCATCCAGAATAATCGACGGCTTATGTACATACTTTGCCTTACAGCTTAATTTCTAACAACCCGAATCTTTTTGAATCGGATACTATCTAGATAGAAGTCTTCTCTTTTTCTAAAACTGCCAAAAATGTGTATCAATATTGAAAATATTCCTTCATTTTATCTGTACTTCCTGGAAAACTAGTGTTTCAGTGGTTTATTTTCGATATTTCAGGCACGCGCGAATCATATCCTCCTTCAGCTGATATGATTCAAAGTGAGAGAAGGACCAGTTCGTGAAAAAATACCCCGCTTGCAAAAGAAAAAATTCTTCTTCATCAGGATAATGCAGAGTGTCACAAGAGCACTTTGACAATGGCTAGAATTCATGAATTTGTTATTGGAGCATCCACCGTATTCACCAAATTTCGCTCCTGGTGACTTCCATCTGTTTCCAGGCCAAAAAAAATCCATGCGTGAAAAGCGTTTTTCATCAAATGATGAGGTCATTTTTAAATGCGCAACGTGTATTTCGTTGTGAGGTCTTCAGTTATTTTACATATAATATTTTAATTTAATTTCCTGTCGTGCTCAGCTGGGCACCCTATATTAAAACATACCTAATAATAATAATAAAAATAATAATTGGCGCTCACACCCTTTGTTAGGCGTTTGCTATATCATAGCAGATATTCACTCGGAAGTTTATCATTGCCTGCCGAGTGGCAACCGCTCTTAGAAAGAACCTTTTCTATTATTTGATATTTAATACCTGAAATTTTTAACCCTGCGACTAGCGAATGGCAGTCACGAATCAAACAATTTGGCTACGGCGAATTTTTTATGAAAATAGTTACAAGTGAATCATTGAAAGTATTGCCCATCGCTGGCTACTACTTTTCCCCCTCTTTCTGGTGGATCTCGTATACCATCGCGGTAAAACTGTTCATCTTTTGAGGCTATCCACGGATCAAGCCATTTTTTGATGTCTTCATATGAATGTAACTGCTGGTCAGCTAGACCATGTGCCATCGATCGGAACAGGTGATAATCGGACGGCGCAATATCTGGAGAATATAGCGGGTGTGATAGGACTTCCCATTTCAGTGTTGCCAAGTAGGTTTTAAAGGGCTGGACAATATGAGGCCGAGCATTGTCATGCTGTAGAATCACTTCTTCATGCCTCTGCGGCCATTTCTCGTGTAGTGCTCAGCTCAATCGCATCAATTGAAGTCGATACCGATCCCCAGTGATGGTTTCGCTTGGTTTTAACTCATAAGGAACCCAAGCCCCCTGTTTCTGAATAATTCCCAAAGCATGCAATCGCTTGGAAATCGATTAGCGGGTAACTCCTAATACTTAAGCAAGCTCTTATTGCGTTTGACACGGATCCTCATTGACCAATGCTTTCAATTCAGCATCTTCGAAGGTTTTTGGCCTTCCTTCACGCGGACGCCGAACGGTCGCCAACATTAAAACCACCGTCTTTGAAGCGACGGAACCAATCTCGGCACGTTGTTTCACTCAAAGCAGCATCCCCATAAACTTTTTGTAGCTCTCGATGCGCTTCAGCTGTCGTTTTTTTTTCGAATGAAAAAAGAAAATCAACACAACACAAAATCAACAAATGACGATTATTCGGCACAAAATCAGACATTTTCAGAAAACCAGAAGTTGTTTACCATATGTCTAAGCTTGGGTTATGACGTTTAGGTAATGTTAGAATCGACTAGCACACACTGCTGGCGGCATTTATTGGCAAGTTAGTTGCGCACCTAATATTATTTTATTATTATTTACGCTTTAAAAACCACCATTGAATTCTCATATTAAAAACGCATATTTCCGTCAATTTGGTATAAAAAGTTTACAGATCGATATTATTTAATTTCCTGTTTACGGCTATGTTTACGACTTATGGCTACGACTGATTGTGATTCTTCACCACGCATTAACGGTCGAGCCTTAGTAGAGGCTATGATTGGCAGGAACCTATTGTAATGCCCTTACCTAAGCCCTGCATTTGATCTCACAAACAGTCATAGTAAATCCTTAGGATAGCTTGTGCCGTGAGGACAAATAACTTAACCGTTTTATGATAAATATATCGAATATCGCCTCACTCATGACGTAGCAGTCAAAGTTGCTTCGGATGTCCCAATCTTGTGTTTTATCATTTTTGCTTCAGAGCCATAATACCTTTGCTTTATTGACTTAAGATGATACCATTTAAGAGGATTCCATTTAACGATTGAGTTTCAAGTGATTTCTCTCTGACTTCAGACCATCATCTAACTTATATTCATGATACCTGAATTTATTTGTCTTAAGGCAGTCAAGTCCAATAACGACATAATACAAGATTGCGTTCAGCAGAGAGACGTGACGTCACAATAGAGAAGTTGCGCGAGAGAAATTTTGAAAATGCGAACAAGAATTTCGAGACGCAGAACAAATTACATAAACAACAGATGAATAAATTGCACAAGTGTGACGCCACACTCAGAGCGATTCTGTTAAATTCATTGAGAGCGGAATAGCGGAAAGAGATGAGCGCGACCTTTGTCTTCTGTGCATCGCGACTGGGATGCGTACCAGAAGCTCGTAAGTAAGTTGTTTCACTTTAAGTGGCATAACGCAAAAAATTCAAAATCAATAATAATAATGTTGCACTCTCCTGTTTCAGCTCACTCACCAGTTAGAGTGAAACATTTGATCTGTTCCAGTAATATCAAAAAATGGACTCTCTATTTTGAGTCAATCCGTGAAGAGGCAGCAACTGCTAAGATCTCATACCCATAGGCTAAAAATTAGTTGTAGTTGTAAGTTTTTCATAATTAGGTTAGGTAAGGTTAACCCGGTCGGCATTAAGCCACGCTTAGACCTTTTGGACCCTAGCGATACCAGATGGAGACTGACATCTATTAAGATTTAAAGTAGACGCCACGTAGGATGGCAACGCTTTTAGCAAAACTAAGCAGCGCTGAAAGATCTATTTTTGAGATATCCTCCAAACCCTTTTTTTGTAAATAATTAAAAGAGGCAACGATATTACCAGTAACTCGATTTTAATTATGCTCACAATCGTCCAGCTTCCCCGTTCGCCAGTCCCAAGAGTCTTGCATCTATTCGTACCACTGCTAGTTAATGTAATGTCAAGAGCAAAGCTTTACATTAAATATAATCGAGCAAAACTATTTAACCGTACTAGAATGTCTGTGCATCTGGTAACTCTATCTTAACTACATTGATAAATACATACATATGTACGAGTATTCATGTGAATTCAATTTTCACTTTACAAGCACCTTTTTGCGCCTGCCACACTCAACTAATCGCTGATTTTTTACACATCTTTTCTGAATATTTGTGTGTGTGTTTGTGGCTCACACTTTTCATGCCTTAGACCGCAAAGAGCGCAATCATGATTCCCCCTAGTTCGTCATCTTCGACTCGGCTGCGAAGTGTGCAGACGAGGTGGCTAACAGCGGCCCATTACTGCGTTAACAAACTGGTTTGTGCTTTATCTCGCTGGCTAAGATGCACTCACCGCCACTGCCACCGCCGCAGCCAGAGCTAGAACTGTAGCGTGGTTGCAGTTGTCGTTGTCTTCTTTCTCATCGTGTCGTCCATCGTCCAGCGCTTAGCCGTTGTTGGCTGTTGGCCGATAGCTTCGGTTCTACAATGTTGCTGCTTGCACTTATCGTTGCAGCAAATCGGAAAACGTACATATGTATGTGTGTAGGATATTTTTAATTTTGTATTCATCTTCCTTTCAATGTATGGTAAGTTCTTTTTTTTTGCTTTTGTAATTTTTTGATGTGTGCATGAATGTGTATGTAGAGGCGCGCACATGTGTTAGCACGTATTTGTGTGACTTTGCCGTTAGTGGTTAAATATCCACTGTCATCAGTGCATAGGCCACTTTGCTGGCTTTGATTGGGGAGAAAGTATGGCCCGCCTACACACATTCACCAAACACGACTCATTGATTGTCATCGCAAGAGCATTACTACAGACATACATACATAGAGAATGTGTAGATACACATGTGCTCATATGCTTGTTTGGATGCGTGATTGCTAAATTTACATACATACATACATACATCTGTCACTCTTCCGTCGGAAATATTCAATAGTACAAGTAAATATAGTGCAGTAAAGTGCAGAAGAAGCAAATAAAAAAACCAAGTATTTTAGTACTTGGATTACAGTAGAGGGTATGCCTCCTTTAGTCCAGTGTGATGAGAATCATATATTCAGGGTGGCGCAAAATTAATCACCCTATCGGAAGATTTATAATTTTTGCAAATGCCTTTAATAATGTTGGACACTTGTGGACTAGACGTTGCAGTATACATTCTGTCAAAAATATATCGGCAATTGTTTATTTAAAAAGCGCACGTTACACATATCGCACCCTAAATACAAAAGGATCACAACTCAAAATGAGCAGAAGCTCAAATATGAACGAGACGTTATCAATAAAACGGTCCGCGGATGACATATGGCAAAAATAAATTTTTTGTTTTTTGGTAGGACTGTTATAAGCTTACATGGCAAATTTCAGCGTGATATGTCACATAGTTTGTTTTCTGTGCTACTGTTAACAAGTCAAGCTCGAGTGTGGAAAATTTTGAGTTGTGCCCCTTTTGTATTTAGGGTGCGATATGTCTAATTTTGAAGTGAAACTTCTTTAGCGGCGGTCTGATATTTGAGTGAGAATGGAGAGTGAATTGGAAAAAATGTAACGTTTAGAGATTTCGTTACGCCAGAGAAAAAAAAAGATACAACGTAGAGAGAAAGAGAAAGAGAGCTATACATTTTCTATACCTAAGACATAGGCTTCGTTGTAAGACAGAGTATACAGATATATAACATAGAGAGAAAGAGTTGCTGGTCATGTTGCAGCGCATAATATCAGTAAAACAGCGGTACCAATCGGACGACGTACATCAACAATCCCGCTCAACAAGAAGAAAACGATTAACGCTAAACGATCACATTTACCATTAGTTTGTGCTTGTGCGACGACCATTCACAAGTCTCAGGGAAGCACGTATTCTGAAGTTGTTTACGAATATGATAAAAAACATTCGCAATCATTAGTTTACGTTGCTTTATCACGAGTCACTTGTATTGAAAGCTTGTGGATTATAACGAACGGAAATGATTTTAGATTCTACCATGGTCGACGAGCATCAGTCAGTATTTACAAGTGAATTCCGGAGACTATCGTTAAATAGACTGGAAACTGTGGATAAACAAATAATCGATTTCATGACTCAGAGAAGAGGGCTATCTGTATATACTCTTAATTGTCAGAGCCTACGAGCACATTCCGCAGATTTAACAGACTCTGTCATCCGCAAATCGAGTATAGTACTTTTGTCCGAAACTTGGTTAAACGATAACGAGGATATTAGTATACCAATTTTCAATTGCGTCATCAAATATAAGCGACTAAATGTTAGAGCTGGCGGTGTGGCAATCTACCACAATCAAGATGATAGCGTAAATATCGTCACACCAAACATGGAAATGACTGCAAGGCAGTCTCAGTCATATTCATCAACAAGCACACCAGTTGGCGATGTTTGCATTGCAGAATGTCAAACTCTGAATGGAAAAAACTATTGTCATAGCCGCCATCTATATCTCACCGAACCAAAATCTTGATGACATAATATATTTCATTCACCGCTCACTACTGGTTTACAGCCACGCAGGTGCAAATGCACTTGGAAGAGGCGAAGACAAAATTCCATTGATTCTCGGGGGAGATTTCAACGTAAATTTCGGATCCAATGATTCTTTGCCGTTGATTCAATTTCTTCGAGAAACATTCGGTTTGCAGATAAACAATAACCCTAAAGAATCAACAACAAAATCCGGAACTACACTAGATGCAATTTTCACACGTTATCTAGAAAATATTGAATCACGTACATATATTTCATATTTCATCTATCACAAACCAATTATATCAGTATTACCAATTGAACCACCAACAGATGATAGCATAATGCATATATAGTTAATAAAATCGAATTTTGGTTACACAAATTTTATACTGTTGTATTTTTTTTGAAATTATCCCTGTCTCCTTCTCTTCCTCTCTCGCTATTTCTCTCTCTCTCTCTCTCTCTCTCTCTCTCTCTCTCTCTCTCTCTCTCTCTCTTATTCACACTCATTCACATTTTACTGAAATGTTGGCACAACTGTCCTCTATAGTGTCGCAGACTTTGAGCGGGATCTGTCAATTAGGTTGTTTTTTTGCATTTAATTATATCAGTCAACCGCAGGTGTGCTCTGCGATTTTCACAACTTATAAAAATATCGAGCAAAGAATGTAGTACATATATGCACGAATTTTTTATCAGATAGGACAAATTTTATTTTTATTTTATTACTTTCTGCGCTTTTACTTATTCTCTTTTGTTATCTATAAAAACTCAAGTAAGCCTCGGGAACGATACATAGAATACAAGATTGCGTTCGTTCGAGAGATGTGAAAATGTGAACAAAAATGCAAGAAGAAGAAATTACACAAACTACGCAAGAAATAATTTGCACCGTGACGTCACATGCTCAGCGATTTTATCAAATTCACTAAGAGCGGAATAGCGGTACGAAATGGATGCCACCTTCGAATTCTGTACATATTGTCGGACCGCAATATAGAAATTCCAGCTGTTGGGACAAGTTAGTGATGTGAAGAGTAAAACCCGTACACGTCGCTCAAGAACAGCCGAAAATGTTGCTGTTGTAGTCGAATGTGTTAAAGAAAATCCAGGTTTGTCCATTCCTCGTCGTTCTTTGGAATTAGGCATTCCGCAAACGCCATTGCAACGTATTTTGCATAAAGGTTTGGGTCTTAAGGCTTATAAAGTCCAGTTAACACAAGAACTCGAGCCGGTTGATCATCAACAACGTCGTGTCTTTGCCGATTGGGTCGTTGAAATGCATGAAAATGATCCGGAATTCTATCGAAAAATCATCTTGAGTGATGAGGCCAATTTCCACCTCGGTGGCTTTGTCAACAGGCAAAATTTTTGGATCTGGGGTCAGAAAATCCAAGAGTTATTGTTGAAAAAAATCTCTATCCTCAACGTGTGACCGGTTTATGGTCCGGCGGAGTCATTGGATCTTACTTTTTCGAAAATGAAGCTGAAGCAACAGTTACGGAGAATGCATTGCCCTATCGAAAGATGATTCACGATTTTTCATGGCCGGAATTTGATGGTATTGATCTGGACAACGTTTATTTTCAACAAGACGGCGCTACGTGCCACACAAGCAACGAAACCATTGATCTTTTACGGGAAGAACACCTCTTATAGGAAAACCCTTTATGTATGTATATTTATAATTGGCGCTTAATTGGATTTTGGCCGAGCTCTTCTCCCTATGCATCTTGACGTTTTTCCACAAGTGGAGGGACCTACAGTTTTTTGCCGCCTCTGAACGGCAGGTGGTCTGTTTATATGAGAAGCTTTTTCATGGCAGAAATATACCAACGTCATTCTGCTCTTACTTCCCGTTAATCTTGAAGTTTAATCCGTTGCTGCTCAGAACGCTATTAGGTTAAGGGAGATTGGTCTATGAAGGGAATCCCCTGTTAGACATGGTAGCATTTTGAGGCAGATTTATTTGTCCTTCTCAGTACTTCGTAGAGATCTCTCCATCCGCAAACTGAATTTTGAGGGTTATGCTAGGGCTATCTTTCCAAACAGGCTAGGTTAGGAGGAGGGAAAAATCTGCACGGACATAGGTACCTATATTTTCAACAATGGATCCAAGATGGAATCTGGAGTTGGAGCGCAGACTTTCTCTAAATCCGCCAATATTTCAGTCTTCTATAAACTGTCGAAAACTGGTAGTGTTTTTCAAGCAGAGGTCTTCGCCATTCTGCAGGTATGCAAAATGCTAAGGATCGTATAAATATCATAACCAATAGTCAAGCTGCGATCAAGGTCCCGTCGTCGCCATGTTGCAGCTCCCTTCTGGTCAACTCGTGTAAGGAGGAAATCAAACGTCTAGAACGGGCAGAAAACATTTCTCTTATCTGGGTTTCAGGGCATAGGAACATGGAGAGAAATGAACGACAGAAGCGCTTTATGTTGTTCCCATCTCAGACATCGGTGTTCCCTTGGCTGTTGTCAAAGGGAAACTGCCCAATTTCTTTTTTAAAACAGCGCAAGCCAGATGGAGTTCTATTTTATCGAGCGCTGTGTTAAAAACACTTTGGCCTCAATACGACAGAAGCAGGACGCTTAAAGTGCTGGGGATCCCTCGCCATTCAATTTTCAAACTCAGTGCGGTATTTGCCGGTCATTGGATGAGCGGAACTCAAGCGGAGAAGCTTGGTCTTCCATAGGATTCCCATTCCCATTGCAGAAGCTGTGGGCATCCAGCAGAGAAAGAGACTGTTGAACACTGTCTTTACATGTGCCCGAGTTTGACGGATAGGCGTTTGAGGTTGAGGAGAGTGCCCTTTGATAATAGCTTGAGGCAGCTCTCCAGCCGAGATCCCATTATTCTTCCCCACTACATTAACAGTACTGGATGGCTGTAGTTTTTCCTTCCTTTAAGTTTTGCTGGTTGTGGTCGATATTATGGTATTAAGATGGCACTCTAATGCTACTTGTAGTGCACCCGTGGCACTCTTGCCATCTAACCCTCCCATCTACTTTACCTACACTGGAGGTATGAAATTCCTAGCCGAGGAGCGAACGCTATTAGAAAAACTTATTCTGGTATTTGGTGCCCGGGGATTCAAACTTGTGCACTTCCAAATGGTAGTATTGTATCAAGCCATTCGGCTACAGAGGCCGCCAACTTAAGGGGTTCCGGTGGTCTAGAGCTGGAAAATTTAGGGTATTTTCAGGTATTTTTTTTTACCATAAAAAAAATTAAAAACGATATTTAAATTTTTATTTAACTTCGTTTACATACAAAAATGAAAAAAAAAAATTCTATTTTAATAATCATTTTTTCTATTTTAATATTTTAAATAATGGCGCTGAAGTTGACTCTACCGAAAAATTGGACCTGGTCTGTGTTGTCCATTTTGGCCCTTCTTTTTACCTGAGGCGCAAAAACCAAAAAAATTATTAATCAGTATGACTGTAGTTATGTCCCGTTACTAAATAGAATAAAAAAAATGATAAAATGGTGCGGTTTTGAATTTGGCACTCTAAAAATCGGGTTGTTTCAGTTTTTTAATAAAAAAATAGGAAATAATTGAAATAATAATATGATTCTAGTGCGGGTGATATCCATTGATGTTGTGACGGTGCGGTTGAATATTTTTTTTTTTTTTGACAATACCAGGCCGAAAGAAGTCGTTTCGAGATAAATGAGTTTAAAGTTTAAGGTACAGGAGCGCACGGGCCGCTCTCTACCTAGTTAATAGGTTGTAGAAGCTATAATAAATATTTTCCATTATTTTTCACCACACCGCAGATTAATATTAATATTATTGCTAAATAGATAAAATATAAATAAAATTTACGACTAAATAGCCCGGTCTGCTTAAACAAAATGTTTTGAAGTTTAACCCTTTCATTTTGTATTTAAGTTTTCGTACATCTTATTATGAGAGCTTAATGTAAATACTCGAATTTGTAGAAAGTGATTCACAAGTATCCAAAATTAAAATATTTTCCAATTCATAACACTCGACAACACTAATAAAGATTTGCTTACAAGTGATAAACGTCTCTTTTTATGTACATATTTTATATCTGTATATCCATATTTTATTATAATTAATTAATGTTTGAATCTGGATACGAGTATACTAGCAGTCAGTCATATATAGTACCCTCGCAACACACCGGACGGAGGCACTAATGCACAACAAAAATAATGCCATTCAAACGAATAACAAATTTTAATGAAATATACATAAAAGGCACAATTAATTAATAAACTCAGTGCTGTTAGTTTAAGCAGAGCTCAAATCTCACTGTCCGTTCACTCCTAATGCATGACTTTTAATTTTGATAAATCAAAGTCACCAGTGGCGCACCGACATCGCGCTCTCTAAACCAGAAAATACGATACATTTGGCAAAATAAAAAAATATCATACAAATATAAGTATACGTGTATCAAGGCACATACATATGTATGTACATAAGACAGCAACTAAAAATACCAAACAAATTTGAAAAATAAAATTAGCAGAAAAGAAGTAGCGCAGAACTACGCTCCGTAACCGCGCGCCGTCACCGCCGCTGTTGCGAGGTCCAAAGCTTAATGCGCACCTGAAATCCATAAATTATCGGCGGAACACTAAAATTCGAATGAGTTTTTAAGTGAAACCTATCGCTAAAGCCAATCTCACAAATTATTATCGGTGTTGAAAAATCAAACAACAGAAAGCAACTAATGCGGATGCCCGCAGCAAATGCTTACTTGTATTTGTATTGTATGTGTGTGTGAGTACAATGTTATAAAGCATTTGAGACTAGAAAATTTTTGAGATAAGCTTTAAAAAATTAGTTTTTTAAATGAAGTTTGCAAATGCTTTTTTCGCATTCTAACTGACATTCGGTTCGTGAAGCAACTCAATTCCGAAGGGGTTTCAGTGATGTGATTATGAAATTTATACAAGTATAAAGGGTGCTGATTTCGATCACTCCCAATATATTGAGCAACGTTAAGACAAAGTATTTTGCAGCTTGTGAAAGGTTAGTATTTATTGATAAGCAGACACCCTTCAGTTTTTCGGGGCAAAGATCTTGGCGTCGTTATTAACAGTGTCAATCCAGGTTTTTCTTGAACAAACCCGCTTGTAAGGTACACTCGGTAGCTTAAGTAGGTAGGTGAAATGGTTGAAGTACCACTCTGGCTCTCCTCAAGTAGCACTAAAGCGTAATTGTCCAAATGAGTGAAAACATTTCAAGAAACAGGGGAACTATAGAGGAACCAAAAACTGGACGTTCTGTTGGACTATTGCTGATGTATTGCAAAGTGTTGCGGAAAAAATTCAACATCAATATCTGGACTATTCCCATATTATTCAAAACTTAGGCCTTCGCGAATCGACTGTTTGTTGTATTTTACCTGTAGACTATCCTGCTCATGATGGACATTCAGGATTTCATTTTTCACACATAACTTCTAAGAGCCGTATTTTGAATAAAAATAGATAGTAAAATCTGATAGAGTCAAAATTTTAAAATTTTTTATACAAATTAATTTTTTTTTTATTTTAATTTTTTACATTTTTTCAATTTTTTAATTTTTTTAAAGACCCTTCACTTAAAAATTATTACTTTTGCTGTTTTCATTACTGGCAACTTCATTGCACTATTTTTTTTTTTTTTTGTTTTTATTGAAACGTATTTAATAATTATTCATTTGCATTTCATATCATTACACCTAGTCTTAAAAACTAGCAAGTAATATTTTTTTAACGATCAATTTAGAAATTCAAACTATATGTTGTTAACCACTAAATCCTGTGGTTTTTTCCTTTTTAGACGTCTTGTGTATAGCTCTTCATCATTTAAAATAGAAGCTTCGGAGTTAAGGTGATTCAGCAGCCGTGTTGCATGTTTCGCTGCCATGATGGTTATTGCGTCAGACACAGTTGATATTTTAAGATCCCTGTGTAGGTCGATATTTCTCACATACCAGGGTGCATTAACAATATTTCTTAAAATTGTATTTTGTATGCGTTGAACTACATCGATATGATTTTTGATTGCACACCCCCAAAATTGGATGCCATATGTCCAAACCGGCTTTAACATTTGGTTATAAATAAGCAGTTTGTTGCTTGTTGAAAGTTTGGCCATTTAATTTTTTGGTATTTTATATTTAACTCTTTTGCTTTTATTTTTATGTGTTCTTTCCATTTCAGCTTTGTGTCAAGTGTCATTCCCAAATATTTTGCAGTGTTTGCATATGGTACTAATTTGCCAGAAATTTCTAGAGGTGTATAGTTAACGTTTTTATTTGTAAAATGTATATGTGTTGATTTGCTTTCGTTGAGTTTAATTCTCCATTTGTCGGTCCACTCAATAATTGCATTTACCGACAATTGCAGTTTCGCGGTTGATTCTGTTTCATCTGCACCAGTTGCTAAAATACAGGTATCATCTGCAAATGTAGCTAGTGTGCAGTTTGCTGGTATGGGTATATCCGCTGTATACAACGGGTACAAAGTTGGACCAAGTACACTCCCTTGGGGTACTCCGGCACAAATTTTTTTCATTGAAGAATATTCTTGACCAATTTTAACTCTGTAGTAACGATTATTAATATATGACTCCATCATCTTGGTAAATTGTGGTGGAAGCAAGATCTTTAATTTGTAAATTAATCCTTCCTGACAAACTTTATTAAGGGGGAGGTAGGGTTTAGCGCTAAAAAAAAAACACTTTTTTTGTGAATTTTTTACAGAAATATGGCTTAAGATACTTTAATAAAATCAGTTACATGTTATTGTACATCTTTTCAATAAGTTTTTAAAAAATATTAATAATAAAATATTGAAAAATAAGCCCATGACAGAGTTTTTTTGGAGATATGTTTTTCGAGAGGTGCTCTGCGGTGCCAATCGGCATTCGTCGTAGAATCATCTGAAACTAAAAAAGTCGAATTTTTCAGTTAAAGTATGACGTAATGCTCCCCCCTACACTAATAAAATTTTTTTTTTCATTTTTGTAGTTTTGGTGGCAAAAAAAACGTAAAACGAGCATTTTTGGCGAAAAATTTCGCCATATTTGTAAGTGAAAAACAACCTTAAAAAAATAAAAATAAAAATAAAAAAAAACAGTGTAGGGGGGAGGTATTTTTGATTTAGAAAACGTGTGCCAAATTTGAAAAGAATCGGTTGAATAGTTTCGGAGTTGTGATTGGCACCGACTTTTAAGAAGTCGTTTCGGGAAAAACGCGTTTGAAAAAATGACTCTGAGAAATTATCGATGCTCCGCATTCGAGGTAGAGTGCCTACAAAGGCTATAACTTTGAGAGTTCTGCTCCGATCCACTTAAAATTTTGACACAACATTCTTGAAATGATTTACTATAAGATGAGTGAAGAAAAAAAAATTCGATTTTGAAACCCTACCCCCCCTTAAATACCTGTGCGACATCTAAGAATATGGTTGCGCAGACTTTCTTCTTCTCTAACGCTTCTTCTATAACCTATGCAATCCGATGAACTTGATCTATGGTTGAGTGCTTTTCACGAAAACCAAACTGATGTAAGGGGATAAGTTTCTTTAATAATATAATATGTTTTAGTCTTGTCAAAAACAATTTTTGAAAAAGCTTTCCCATTGGGTAAGAATGAAATAGGTCTGTACGAACTTAATTCATTAGTACCTTTTTCCAGCTTAGGAATCATTATTATCTCTGATACTTTCCATTGTGAAGGGAAGTACTTAATTTTAAGCAAGCGTTCATTATACGTAGCAATTTTCTTAAAGCTTTTGGTAGAGGTTTTTTAAAACTTCCGATGTGATAAGATTGAAGCCAGGCGATTTCTTAAGCTATAATTTTTTTATTTCATTAAGCAATTCTCCGGTTGTAATCGGTTGGAGGCACGTTGAATCCTGCACAGTTGAAAGATCATTAAAAGTGTTAGTACCTTCAATTGGCTGAACAATTTTTTCTAAGTGCAAGGCAAACGCCTCTGCCTTCTCAAAATCATTTTTTGGCCAAATACCATTACACAACCTTATAGGTGGATTGTGGCAGACAGGTCGTTTCATATGAGCTGTCATTTTCAATAGGGAGTAATCCGTTGTTTTGTCGGCCGATAAACTTTTAATGTAATCATTTAATTTTGTATTCTTGAACTCTATAATCTTGTTGGTAAGAAGTTTTGTAAGAAAATTGAGCTTAGTTTTGTATTCGGGAAACCGTAATATTTGCCACTTTTTCCTTATTTTTCTTTTCTCGTGTAAGATTTTTAAAATCTCAGCTGGATACGATTGGCGGCAGTATTTCTCTATTTAATATGCGAAATTATTCAACTTAAGATTTACATTCTTATCCGCGCTGACTGTGCCCTAAGCTGTTAATCATCAATTCTCTAACATTAAGCAAGAAAATGAGAGAGTAATGAACGATTTTGAAACAAAGATGGATTAAAATTGCACTCTCCAAACGGCATGCCATTATGATGGCAATTTTAATGGCATTTTCGCCATTATTAATGATAGCAGCATCTCAATGCGGCGACGCGACACGCAGCTGAAAAACTGCCAACAATTGCAGAGCGTATGCAAGTATGTACCTATACATACATATGCATGAAGTTAGTGCTCTGAGAATAATAACCAAATCGTAGTAGTGTGGGAACACATTGGTTTCGCTGGTTGCTGTTGAAGCAGGTGGTACAATTTTTTTTTTTTTTTGTGTTTCTGCTGATGGTTGATATTGATATCTTCGGGATTATTCTGTGCCTTTTTGTCATAGTGTCAAGTGATGTCGCCAAAGACCATCATTCATTGTCAAATTATGACATTCGCTTATTTCCTTCGTTGTTGAGGTAGTTCCGGTGGCGTGCCACATTTTACCCCATTTCAAAGTTATGCTAAACTTAGAAGGATTTTATCACATCGAATCATATCAACTTAAAGTATTGAGCATCGGATGAAAATTTTATAAAAGATTAAAAGGGCTATCAAAGTCTACAAAATATGGCACAAAATGGATATCCAACGTCGGGTTCTTATCAGTTCACACACACACGCACGCAGTCATACGCATATAAAAAGTTGAGGGCACTGCCACACCCTTTTTGCCTCATGACAACGCCCACAAATTAAATTTTTGAATTCTGATAAGTGTTGTCTTATTTTGCTTGCAATGAATTTTATCAGCGCCTGTCTTTCTTTGTACTTTTATTACCCCCAAGAAGCTGATACAGGTTCCTCATTTAATGTCCGTACCCCCCCTTTGCATGTCATGATTCGCATTTAAAAATTCTTGTAAGAGTTAAGTAGGCACTTGAATATACATACATATGCGCATGTATGTATGTATGCATGCAGATAAAGTAATGGTAATGGGTGGAGTGTTCGGGAGCGTTTTATTATTGGATAAATGGGTAATAGGCTGCTGATGAGTGTTGCTCAAACGCCGTTGGCATTGGTGTACAATAGCTAGGTTGGCGATATCTCATATTTGATAAGGCGCAGCTGGTGTTGCTTTCGTTGTGGTTGTGTTGGATTAGAAATACAACATGCAAAGAAATCAAATAAAATACATATATACTTGGTGCGCATACATATACACTTGTGGTCACATAATTAAATCTCTTCTTCTTTTTACATTACTCGCAATGTTTTTTATGCTAAATTCGTTAATTTTTTATGAAAATATAGTTGAATGTTTATCAAAAATCTTATAAATCAAAGCTCCAAGCTTTGTACAAAATTCTGAAAAATTTAAGAAATTTTAAATAATTACCTTTAAATCTTTAAAATTTTCAATCGGAGTTTTCTAAAAAACTTCTGGATATGCAGCTTAATAGACCATTCAGCGGTCAAATAAAAAGAGAAAGTTCAAAGTCACTACAAATAGTGTTAAATTAATTTTTTTTTTTTGCTTGCGATGTTGAGCATTTTCTTCTATACGATACCAAAAGCCTTCATATGAAAGAACCTTTTAATGACTTTTTGAAAATTGAAAGATATTAATGAAAAAAAGTTTAGCATGAAGAATTAAATAATATTGAAAAATAATGAAGTAATTTAATTTTGTGACTATAAGTGCATATACTCGTATCCCTACACTGGTATACAGATTGCTCGAGGGCACGTGAACCCGTAGGCGCGCTGGATAATACGCCCTCAAATTAAATCTGTTTGTGCAGAAGGGTATTTTTCTCAGTATCTTCCAGACAAAAGTCTATGCCCATTTGCATAGATCAATGTCTATGCGATAGAAATCTTCGGAATGAGCGAATTACCATTTTAAGCGACAGTCAAGCGCCTCTCAAGGCAATACCATCCTTTGAGGTTGAGGCTTTATTAAACCTTGAGTGCATGGACGAGCTGAATTTACGAGAAATACACAAATCCGGCTTATATGGGTCCCACGACATAGATAAAGTCCCTGGGAATGAAGTAGTGGATGAATTGGCTAGAGAGACTGCGACCTCGTTATTAATGGAACCCATACTTTTCCTTGCCACGGGACAAGACACCATCAGAGGGGAGCTTAGAAGCGAAGATCTAAGGTTACGAGACGTAAGCTGGGACCAAATTATGGGAGTACATTTATTGGAGGGGGTGGTATAATCAAACGAGGTTCAGGTTACATATAACCCTCCCTAAGGACAAACTGAGAATGCTCTCTGGCGCTCTCTGCAGATTTCGCAGCCATCTACATAGGCTGGGGATAGGATTCGCGGAAACCTGTTGTGTCTGCGATCAACTAAATATCATGACCGGATGAGGCAGGAAGAAAGGCACATACGCTCACCCCAATCCAGTGGTTTCTTATTTTGGAAGCTGGCTTATTGAGGAGGTTGACTTTGAATGAGGCTTGAAACTGAAGGAGGCGGAGCTCGGCCAAACACCCAGAAAGGGTGTACGCGCCAATTATATATATATAATATATATTCGGCCGCCGTAGCCGAATGGTTAGGTGCGTGATTACCATTCAAAATTCACAGAGAGGTCGTTGGTTCGAATCTCAGTGAAAGTGAAATTAATAAAAACATTTTTCTAATAGCGGTCGCCCCTCGGCAGGCAATGGCAAACCTCCGAGTGTATTTCTGCCATGAAAAAGCTCCTCATAAAAATATCTGCCGTTCGGAGTCGGCTTGAAACTGTAGGTCCCTCCATTTGTGGAACAACATCAAGACGCACACCACAAATAGGAGGAGGAGCTCGGTCAAACACCTAACAGAAGTGTACGCGCCAATTATTTATTTTTTTTTTTATATATATTTAACGCAGATATAAAAACTTTGAAAATATTGATAATTATTAATTGAAACCCATCCCCATTTTGATAAAGTAAAAACTACTGAGAATGGTGTTATTTTTATTGTACCGTCTCTTCTGTATCGGGTGTAACAGAAGCATTGAAAACATGCCCAACTGGCCCATTAGGTTGAAAAAGGTTAGAGCGCTTTAAGATTAAAAGGCATCTCTAATCTAAAAAGTGGAGATATGAAAGTACATTTGAATATCTAAGAAGACTTCCGACATACTCCTCTTCTTTACATTATCTACCACACCCATTCTCGCCAGGAACTTTCAAGTTCATATTAATGAACGTACGACCTGCAAAAGTAATTCTATTGCCTTCACACCTGGATCTCACTGTTACACTGATGGATCGAAATTAGTAGATGCTAGAACAGGGGCGGGAATAAATAGGCTAAAATAAAAAACAAAAGTTGATTCCGTTGGGTTTCTACCTAAAATTCCTACAGGTAGAAAGGAAATTCCTACAGGAAAGGCCTGCGTTGAAAAATGAGAGGAACCCAAATTAGCATACCTTCAGATAGTCAGCCGGCTTTGAAAGCCCTTCTACCAAATACAATCACCTCAAAAATGGTATATGATTGCCTGAACCTTCTCAACATATCAGGGAACTTCAACACAGTATAATTAGGTGGGGTTCCTGGGCATGAGCAATATGAGGCAAATGAAATAACAGATCATCTAGCTAAATAAAGTGCAAACATGCCTATAATTGGTCCTGAGCCTTTCTGCGAGCTTACAAAGGACCAAACTGATAAACTTCTCAGGAGGTGAGACGTGAAGAAATTCATTGAACACTGGCAAAATTGTATCGGTGAGCGACGAGCAAAACAATTCCTATTCACAATTCATAAACAATTCCGCCGGAAAGGAATTTCTGATAAGCAACTTTCGATCAGCAATGTAGACTTAAGACTTTTAACTGGCTACTTTACAGGCCACTGTAGTCTGAGATACCACTTAAACAAAAACAAATCATATGTTGATTCTGTAAAATTGGCACTGAAAATTCAGAACACATCCATAGTAATTGGATAGTAAATACGATTCCCTTGGTGGTATTGCCGTGCATTCATATGATTTATGGAACAATAAACCTCGAAATGGGCTAAAGTTTTTAAAAGCCTTAAAATATAGGATACCTCGGCAGGCTGTGCACAAGAGATCTCTTTTGGCCACAATGCGCAGTTTTCTATAACTTTTCAAAGTAGATTAATAAAAAAATAACTTATTACCCTTTTCAATAGCTCTAACCAATTTGTTCTGACAGAGGTTAACCTACCTGATACCCTTTCGAGTGTCAGGGCCCTTTAAGATTATTATTTTCTAAGTACGAAGAACCAATTACGAACTTAAGAACCATTTCGTTCCTGATCCAAAATTTTAAACCTCATCCCAGGGCGTGTAATAATCGGTCCTGCTTTTTACTTTCAAGAAAACGATGCTATCTTCTCTCAATAAATTGATTGGCGGTAGTATATCTCTAGCATTTTTTTTCAGTTAATGACTTTTATTTTTCTGTAGCTGAACATTTTTAGATCTCGACGCTTTCTTGGCCCAGCACTAAAACAAAAATTAATGGAATGGAAGGAGGGTAAAGGTAGGGTTTAGTAATGTATTAGTAAAAGATAAAAACACAGACTTCTATTTTAAGTCCCATTCGACCCATGTTTCCTAGGAAACATACAAAAAGAGCTCAACGCAAGAACTGCGAATAAAGTGCGTGGTCTGACAATGGGAATCTACCTCCATATGCTAGGCTTTAAAAGTATTAACTCACAACACGAAGCGCGCCGTCACATTATGTTGGTCGAGAACTCAAGGCTTGTCTTTTCGCAATGCGGCTCGTTTTTTTTCCTTATTATTTCGTCAAGTGCAGCAAGAAAGTGAAGGTAGTAAAATAACTGTGAGTTGCTCCTTCAGGAATATTCAACCGGCAGTAGACGAAATTATCAGTATTTTTTTTAGTTTTTGCCCTTCATTTCTAATATAAAATATCGATCCGGGTGTAAATCATCTTCTACGGCCTCTTGGCAACCTTGACACATATGCACATACATACATTTACATTAAATTTTATCTAAATTACCATATTAGACTGAAAGATGACCGTTAAAAAGTGGATATGCGCGATGTGGCGCAAAATTAATCATCCAATTTTGTTTTTAAATAACTTTTTTACTAAATAATAAAGTGATTTTAAGTCACGGAAATCTTTATTTTGACTTTTATGCGCTCCATTGCTTATCTGTTGGTATACTACAGCTGTTTAGTTCACAGGTTTCAAATATGATTGACGTACGAAGTAATTTGAAAAAAATATAAATCTTGCGATAGGGTGATTAATTTTGCGCCATCTTGCATTTTTATCAAACGTGTTTATTAGCCTATTAGAGAGCCGTGGGAGTTGCGCTTGGTCAGAAATCATTCAAATCATTTAATCTTTATCTTCCAAAAATATTCTGGACTGTAATGTAGAAATAGACTGGTCTGGAAGAATAACCATTAAAGACTACGTACCATTTAACTAATGTGTGAATATTTTATATAGTATTTGCTCATTTGTTCCTCTCACAACTAACTTATCAACCATCAAGAAACAACAACACCAACATTTTCATAAAAGCCTTTGCAAGCCTTTTTTTTTTTTTTTTTTTTGTATCCCAAATTTACTCCCTAACCAATCATTATCTTTCGCACCCAGCGTCACGAGTGAGTGTTGTACTATAAAAGCAAAAAATGCAACAAAACTGCGGTGTGCTCGTAATTTTCTTCGTCAAGTGCATCAACTGTGCAACAGCAGCTGCTGTTGCCGCCATCGATTCTCAAATCCTCCCACTGCTTAAATGCCATCACATGGAACGATCGATTGCGGAGTGATCTTGCGGCAATGCTCAACGAACCGTGAAAGTGTTATAATGCACCTTCGCTTTGTGCTTGTGCAACGCAGTCTTGGTTGCAACTAACCAACCAACCAACCGACCAACCGACCGATCGATGGTCGACCGACACGTACTACAGCACACACTTTTTGCCCCGCCTACTTATACAGCACTCGTAATATTTTGTTGATTCGTCCTCTCTGGCGATGCAGTGTTTGGATAAGCTTTCGTTCTGCTTTCCGGTGTTGTTTAATGCTTCACCGACCAGGGCGATTGCAATGTTTGCTGGTGTATTTTTGATGCTGATGGGTAACTCCTTTCTGTTAGCAAAGGTTGTTATGTAGATTTGTGTATGCATTTGAGAGTTATGTTTTTGAACGCTTTAACGCTAGTTAAAAAAATTGCTCCCGATTCTCTCGCGTTACTCGTATAAACAATTGTATACACTACTGTGCATGAATCGAAAGCGGAAGGAAGTAGCATTGATTTATTATTTCAAACGAAGTACCACTTTTTATTTTAAATTGGGTGGTACCATGCCCATATCCAAAAACTTTCAAAGAATTATAGAAGTTTTTCAAAATCAATATATTCACTGACAACCGGGTAACTATCAAATTTCTGGAAAAAACATCACTGTCCTCAAAATTAACGAGTTAGCTGTGCTATTTCGTATGCAAATTGTCTGGGTACCGGATCTTACGATATAGATGGTAACTGCAATGCTCATAAGATAACTCGTCATGCCACAATTTTATCTGATAGTGGTATATGGGATACATCAGGTATTCCCTTACAAAAAAGTAGCGTACTAAATATAGAAAAGTTGTCTGAAATTGCGGAGCAGAATTGGTCTACGGAACGCGCCACTGCGGTTCTTACTGGGTATTGCTTGATTGGCTTGCGTGCTGCCAAATGGATTCCCTAGAACGTCTTCCAACTTATTAAGAAAACTGAGACTATACATCAGTTTCTTTCTCAGGCTCCATCTAGGCGAAGGTCCTCATAGTTTACTTCTTTACAAAACTTAAAGATCGAAGTTGTCGTAACATTAGAAACCTGATGAAATTTGTTTTAGTGAGGTATTCATTTTAAGAAACAGAGGTCACTTAGAGTTAAGAATCGACTCTTTGGAAAAAAGCGTCCATTCAAGCCCAGCTCGACGAGTTCTAACTGTTAGTTAGCGTTTGGTACATAACCTGTCAGATTGATGAATCTCATCCACGTCTCCAAGTGAATCTTTTTGCAAATGAAGCAAAATCAATCGGCATATACAATAATAGATTACAATTACATGGATTATAAGGTAGATGCATAAGAACATAAGAAAGCTCGCGAAGCTTTTCCCAGTTGTTGTTTGTAAGCTAAAGATGTCCTCATGGAATACAATTGACCAGAGCTAGCCGCGATGGCTTTTTCAGACGCACAGACAGCGCATGGGCGAACTTTCTTCAGATGCCGAAAAGCTGGCCAAAATATAATATGTTTATTACTTTTATTCCGGATTCCGGTAGAATACCCCTCCTCTAAAAATGTTTGTTCGGGAGAATTTTTATTTACAATAGATCAGATTTTTCTAGTTTCTATTGTGGACTTTAGCAGAATATCTCTTCGTTAACCACATTTGTTGCGCAACTGTTTTTTAACTGAGAATCTTCTAGAAATAGGCATGGCAACACTTTATCTAAGCATATTCGTTTACTTATTCCGTCGGTAAACACAAAATAATCATTAATAAAAAATTTACAAAGAAAACCTCAAAAGGGATATCCTCACTTACACAAAAGCTTTTCTTCCTCACGGTCACTCCCTCAGTAACTGGCTTAAAAAGTTAAAGCTTCCTTTGAAACCGACCGAAAGTCCTCTCTTGTTGAACAAAATTAATACTCTATAAGTCTCTCGTTATGCCCGTTCTATTGTATGGTGCAGATGCTTGGACGATGACAATACCTGATGAGATCTCCCTTGGAGCGTTTGAGAGAAAGATATTGCGGAATATTTTTGGGCAGATCGAACAAGCCTTATGGCGACACAGACAGAGTGCATGGAATAAAAATCCAGTGGCCCGGCTGGCTCAGTCATGTCGTCCGCATGGATACAAACGCTCCGACTCTGAAAGTTTTTGATGCGGTACCCCCTGGTGGTAGCAGAGGAAGAGGTGGAGAAGGACTTGGCTTTGCTTGGTGTGTTCAACTGACGCCGGCTAGCGCGAGCAAGAAACGCGCCAGTCGTTTTGTCGCTTTGTTAAATTTGGCCAAAATCGCTTAAGCGGCTATCACGCTAATTAAAAGGAAGACTACTTACCTTTTTTTAATAACAAAAAGGGGCAACTAACCGATTAAAAAACGAGCTTGCAATACAGGTGCGAATTAAGAGTGTAGCTTTTTGGAATCAGCCCATAGTAACTATGATCATGCCAATACCACCAAGTTCATAGCAAAACCAGAAATGTCAATCCTGTTTGGCAATTATTTATGCCGACTTACCGCGATTCGACCACTTCTATTTTCACTTGACGTGGTTATAAGTGAGCTATTTTTCATCTTTAGTCAACATAAGCACGCTTCAGAAATGAGTCGATTGTGTTACGATTCAGCAGCAATTCGCAGATTGCAATGCAATTCGAAATTCGGTGCATGCGGTTTGTTGCATTAACTCTTGTGGGACTCACGCACGCAGCTTCTTTCTTTTTTTTTTTTGTTTTGTGCATCCAAACGTATTCAAATCGTTCCAAATCGTGTTTTTTGAGCAATGTTTAACTTGTTGGCAATCTAATCTTGGCAATGCTTAAATGAGGCTACTACCCATACTATATAAGATCGAAATTTTCGCTAATTGGCTATCCAGAATAGGGTGAACTTTGTCATGAAATTACCGGAATGAAACCCATGAAAGCAATTGGTACATAAATGGCTATTTTACCAATGAGGATCGTAAGGGATATTCATATTTTCCGTCGCCCGGCTTATGTTTTCGCTTTTCTCAAAGGAGAATTATGGAGGATATGGTATTTTCGTTTTACTGGTGTTCAAATCTGACACGCGTTCAAACAATATTGTGGCAAGTCATCACAAAATTGCCTCACACATTTTTCAAGTCCTGACTTAACTTAACCGTAGCTTGACTTAATTTTAGTATAATTTAATCTTAACTTTATTTAATTTGAACTTAACTAAATCTTAACTTAACTTAATTGAATTTTACCTTAATCCTACCTTTTTTAATCTGAACTTAACTTAACCTTGACTTAACTTAATCTTAACTTAACTTAATCTTAACTTAACATAATCTTAACTTAACTTAATTGAAACTTACCTTAATCCTACCTTTATTTAATCTTAACTTAACTTAATCTCAACTTTATTTCATCTTTACTGAACTCAATCTTAATTTCATTTAATCTTAACTTAACTTAACTTAATCTTAACTTAACTTAATTTAAACTTAACTTAATCTCAACTTTATTTCATCTTGACTTAACTTAACTCAACTTAATCTTACTTTGATTTAATCTTAGCTTAACTTAACTTTATCTTAACATAATTTTATCTTAACTTAACTTAATTTCATCTTAACATTGTTTAATCTCAACTTAACTTAATCTTAACTTAAGTTTATTTTATTTTACCTTAACTTAATATGAACTTATGCTACTCTTAACTTAAATTAATCTTAACTAAAATTACTCTTAACTTAATTTAATCTTGACTTAACTTAATCTTAACTTAACTCAACTTAATCTTACCTTTATTTAATCTTAACTCAACTTAATCTTACCTTTATTTAATCTTAACTTAACTTTATTTAATCTTAACTTAACTTAACTTAATTTTAACTTAACTTAATTTTAACTTAACTTAATCTTAACTTAATTGAATCTTACCTTAATCCTACCTTTAATTAATCTTAACTTAACTTAATCTTAACTTTATTTAATCTTAACTTAACTTAATCTTAACTTTATTTAATCTTAACTTAACCTAACTTAACTTATCTTAATCTTAACTTAACTTAATTTTAACTTAACTTAGTCTTAACTTATGCTACTCTTAACTTAAATTAATCTTAACTAAGAATAATTTTTACTTAGCTTAATCTTAACTTAAATTAATCTTAACTTAACTTAATCTTGACTTAACTTAATCTTAATTTAACTCAAGTGAATCTTACTTTTATTCAATTTTAACTTAACTTAATCTTAACATAGCTTAATCTTAACTTAACTAAATCTTAATTTTATCTTAATTAACCTAAGCTCAACTTTATCACGTAACCCAATCGCACTTATACAACTCGAGATAAGTTTACTGATTACTAAAACCACCTATTGGAGAAATAATGGATTTTTTTATTACACCTAAGCCTCTCAATATCCTAAAGCGATGATTTATTTTGGAGACAAGCAAAAAAATGCAATATACCGGTATTTTTCACAAATGACGGTGATTTTTTGCGCTCATTATCAGTTCATTTACAATTTCGCCCAACAAATTGGCGAATTAACCTGAAAATCAGACAACATTCACCGACTACCTTCACTTCACAAATGCATTTCTGTTATAATAATAGCTAAGGATTATGAAAAAGGCTTGGCAAGCCGATGAAAATTTCCGAGGAAACCGCCACTGCAAATGGGCAAAAGATGCCGAAACTAATTGGCAGCGCAATTATTTTTCAGCATGCAATGCAGGAACGATACCACATCGAATATCGGCCACAACAGCAACAATAACAATGACAATAGTACTGCGAAACAACGGATAACCGTTAATCGCGCAAAATTTTCAACTCACACCCCAACATAATAACCAAAAGGAAATTACAACAAATCAACAATAACAAGAAATAATAAACAATAGCTAAGTGTGAATGGAAGGAGCCGAGCCAAAGAGAGGCAGAGGTCATAAGGATAACATTGCCAATGCAGCAGTAATTTGCACTTCTTTCAATAAAATTACAAACGAAATAAAATCGTTACAACGTCAACGACAGGCAGCAATAACAAAAATAATAGCAACAATAATGGACAGTGGCAACAATGCGATATAATATTTCATTGTTGTTGCTAGCTGGTGAATCTGGCGATCCGTGTGGCACGTCAACCACTGTGTTTAACTGGTTAGTAAAAAGGAGGAAAGCAAAATAATAACAACAAATTGCACAAAAAAATAATAATGCAGAAAACACAAAATGAATGTTTATCGACCATCGAACGCTGACGGCAGAGCGCCCAGAAACTCATGGCGACACCAACGACGATGATGACGACGACAACGGCGGCGACAATAGCGGCAATCTGCTGCTGCTGCTGCTGCTGAAGCATTCCACATGCCACATGCCTCACGCCATGTTGCACAGAGTCAGCGCAAACGAATGTACAACAAATTCTTTCCCTGCCATGCAGCATTGCAAAGCTCTGAGTAAGCCACACTAAAAGCACACACACACAGACAAGACAGCATATACACAAATAGATGGTGCAAATTGCATTGAAGGTGCAACAGCAAATCACTGCACATCAATTTAATAAAGCGAATGAAAAGGTATAAAATGAGCAAAAAAAAAACGAAAAGAAAGCAAGCAAAATTGCTAAGGAAAAAATTATTTGAGTGCAATTCGCACCTCATAAATCACGAATCGTGTCTAATGCACATTATGCTGCTGGAAAAAGGCAAGCGGCAGGCAGGCAGCAGCAGCAACAACAACAACAACAGCAGTCCCAGAGCAATCATAAAAACAATAGCAATAACAATGTTTATGGCCAACAGCAGCCAAAGCAGAAGTGCCAACAACAATCGTTATTGTTACGAGCAGACAGCCACTACAGACAGCAAAAGGGTGCCACCAGTCAAACTTAACAACCGGTCGGTTGGTCTACTACGTAGTGAAGACCCGGCACAGCGCCACACAAAAGTGGCATTAAAGAAAGCTCTACCTTCGTTAACTCCTCTCAGTATCTGCTGTACGTTGCATGCAACTATACTCCTTTCCATCTGTGCTGATCACCTTATGTAGCTTAAATACTTTTTATTTGATTTTTGTTTGTTTTTCCGGTTTTTCTTTTGTGTTTGCTTTCTAATGTTCTGGCTTTGGTATAGAATGCATGCAAATAAATTTGCAGTCATATATGTGCAAGTAAGTGTGTAACGTATCCATGTGTTTCGGCAAGGTTGGTGTCACAAATGGATTTGCCAACTGATTCATCGCAAAGGTATTTGTGTAAACTTCGAAGAAGTAAGAAAATGCAGTGAATACAGTGAGTCAGTCAATCGTAGATGTAATTTGTTTGGAATCTCGGAGACTTTAATGAGATGAGGTGATGCCATTGACTCAGCCTTGGTTTTTGTATACACCACGACTTTATACCCGCAAACAATATTGTATTATAACTTTGTTCATAATAACGGAATCGGAGTACAAGTGGATATGTACTCAAAAGTGTTCAGAGCAATTGATTTGTCCGCCTCTGTCTGCTCGCGCATTTAAATATTTGAATGAAACTCGATGTGGTTGGTATTAAAATGTTGCTGAAATTTTCGAAAATACTTAAAATATGAAACCAAACAGACGGTGGCTTGCATTTTCTTCTACATAATGAATATCGAAAATTTGTTTATATGAAGAAAATGTATTATGTTGGGAATAAAGTAGTAACGTTTTTATATTTTCTTTTATTTTACAACGATTTGTTTGTTGTTTGGCAAAGGGTAAGTTATCATTCGATGTAACACTTTCTGCTCTACAAAACTATCTTAATTGTATTTTTGAGTTATTTAATTTTTTATTAGTTTTGAGACTTTGAAATGAAATACCCAGGAGGCAAAAATCAACATTTTCGACACCTGCTCTTCTTTGCTTTTCATCGAAGCAGCCCGGGAAATTTGCGACGTGTATGAAGAAGATGTCATAGATGATACTACAGCACGGAAGTGGTTTGCAAAGTTCAAAAATGACGACCTTGAAGTCGATGACATGTCCCGCAACGTAAGGCCTTCTGAATTCCAGAGGAATCCAGAGGAGATCATGATATGAGTTTGGTGCGACTAGTAGGGCATGGTGCACTGATCGAGATGGTCAAACCATGCTCCTTCACGCCAACGCCAGGCCCCATGTTGCACAAGTCGTCGAAGCCGTACTCCAAGAGCTCGAATGGGAGGTCGTTTAGCATACGCCGCATTCCCCGGACCTTGCACCGACCGACTGCCATCGTTTACGCTCCTTGTTAAACCTTATGAAGGACGTTATCTTCGATAACAAAGAGGTCCTTAAAAACTGGCTCAGCAATTTCATTGACACCAGACTAGGAGATTTTTGGCGGAACGGCATCAATAAATTGGTCGAGAGATGGTCGAAGAGGTTGTAAACAGCAACGGCGAATATATAATTGATTAAATTACACAGGTCTGCAAAAAAATGCGTTCGGAATGTTCTATACAAGTGTAGTGTTATTTCCGAAGTAATTTTTTGCGTAGAATCCGAATCCGGGGTTTAAATTGCTCTATCACGTCAGGACTTTGAGATATCCTAACCTAAAAGTGCAAAAAACGCTGTTTGTTCCCAATCCAATATATGACACCGCCAGAAAACATCCATGCGATTTTTGGGATGTTTAAAATTTAATGCACTATAAAGCTGCCTACTCGATGTTTTCAAAAAAATCCTGATGAAAAAGTTTGAAATTTTAATGAAAATTTATTGAATTTGGAATTTGTTTGAGACCAAAGTCAACACTAACAACACACATACTTCTTCTTCTTCTTAATTGGCCTATAACCGCTTACGCGATTTTGGCCGAGTTCAACAAAGCGCGCCAGTCGTTTCTTTCTCGTGCTAACCGGCGCCAGTTGGACACACCAAGTGAAGCCAAGTCCTTCTCCACCTGACCTTTCCAACGCAGAGGAAGCCGCCCTCTTCCTCTGCTACCACCAGCTGGTACCGCATCGAATACTTTCAAAGCCGGAGCGTTTGTATCCATTCGGACGACATGACCCAGCCAACGTAGCCGCTGGATCTTTATTCGCTGCGCTATGTCTATGTCGTAGCTCATACAGCTCATCGTTCCATCGTCTGCGATATTCGCTGTTGCCAACGTGCAAAGGTCCAAAAATCTTACGCAGAATCTTTCTCTCGAACACTCCAAGCGTCGCTTCATCGGATGTTGTCATCGTCCAAGCTTCTGCGCCATACGTTACAGCCTGGACCAAATAACGTATGAAACTTAAACTACTGATTGCCTTTAATCTGTGAACTAAAATACATTCGTATTTTCGTATTAAGAAAGAAATTTACATAGCTTAGCATCTGCGATTTTCGAAAGAGGTCCATTTATGATTCAACAGCTTTGGGAAATGTTAAAAAATTTACTTCCAAAATAGTGATTTACCTTTCGAAACTGCAAAAAAAATTACATTCTAAACAGGTGAGGTCGAATACGGCTGACTATGTTGTTGTTATTGAAACTGCATAAAATGTTTTCCAAAAGTTTTTGGCGATACTACGAAACTGACAGTCCTTGGCCGAATTCAAATTCAAACCGTTCCGGTAACGTAGAAGATTTTATCCCCCCGCGGGCAATAGGAGGTCGCCTCAACTATCTATACCCTACAGTCCGAAGAAGTATTTGTTGCAATACCCGTTGGTTGTATTAGCGAAAAGAGAAGGACTCTGCTGTGTTGAAAGCACCAGGTGCAGATTAGCTTGGAGATAGGGGAAAAAAACACAACGGACGTGCATTTTGAAGTCGGCTAAAATCATGAGTGCTGTTATACGATTAGCGCCATCGGTACACATACAGCACGCGACAAAGCGATCGCACCTGTCCCACGACAATCGGTTTTACGTTACCGGAACCTCGCGTGCTTATAGTTGACCTAGTAGTGTCACTCTAGCAGCATTTCCCGCGCATGTATGGAAAATGTTTATTGCTATAACATAGAACCTTAATATTTTGACTAGTTTTAATAATTTTTCTTTCGTTTCTGAATTTTCATAATTGTGTTTTAAGTAAAGCTCATTGCCTAATAAAAAAAAAAAAATAAATAAAAAAAAAAATAAAAAAATGTATAAAAAATCTGAACTATTTATTTCGAGAAATGTTATTCGTATGCAGTTTCATAATTTGTGCGATAATAATTATAAATAATAATATAATTTTATAATTTCAATAAAGTTCGCGATTGGAAGATCCTGAAAAATATCGTTGATTTTTTGTTTTCCAGCTGACGGTGCACAGTGGTCCCGCCGCGTAGGAAGAGCGGTCATAAGAACTTTTGGCGTGATAAATGACTTTGTAGTACGTTTTTAAGTTGAGAAATGTTTTTATTTGTTAAAAAAACATTAAGACATATAAAAAGTAATATATATATATAATAAGAATATATATAAGATATAATAATAATAATATATAATAAAGTAATATATAATTAACATAAAAAGTCAAAGGAAAATTAGGTACACACATTTTTTATATAAAATTTGTTTGTTTCGTTTAAAGTTTTGCATAAATCTTAAATTACAAACAATAATAGAAAAAAAACATTAAATTCGAAGGATGAGCATAAAGTATACTTGGATGCCAGTTAACTTATTCTTATTTATGAAAACAATAAAACATTCACTTCCAAAAAAGTTAATGTACTTAGAAATACAAAACTTTTAACTCAATAAATCTAACACTTCTCTTTTGACATCATAGATTTCTTTTTTCATGGTAATTTTCGTAGACTAGATATAAATCGGCCTTAACAACCGCGCTGTTAGTTCTGCCCTCTCCAAACTGGATAAAGAGGCAAAGCGAATGGGTCTGGTGGTGAACGAGGACAAAACGAAGTACCTCCTGTCTTCAAACAAACAGTCGGCGCACTCGCGTATCGGCACCCACGTCACTGTAGACAGTTATAATTTCGAGGTTGTAAAAGACTTCGTTTATTTAGGAACCAGCATTAACACCTATAACAATGCCAGCCTTGAAATCCAACGTAGAATCTCTCTTGCCAACAAGTGCTACTTTGGACTAAGTAGGCAATTGAGTAGTAAAGTCCTCTCTCAACGAACAAAACTAACACTCTACAAGACTCTCATCATGCCCGTTCTAACGTATGGCGCAGAAGCTTGGACGATGACAACATCCGATGAAGCGACGCTTGCAGTGTTCGAGAGAAAGATTCTGCGTAAGATTTTTGGACCTTTGCACGTTGGCAACGGCGAATATCGCAGACGATGGAACGATGAGCTGTATGAGCTTTACGACGACATAGACATAGCGCAGCGAATAAAGATCCAGCGGCTACGTTGGCTGGGTCATGTCGTCCGAATGGATACAAACGCTCCGGCTTTGAAAGTATTCGATGCGGTACCAGCTGGTGGTAGCAGAGGAAGAGGGCGGCCTCCTCTGCGTTGGGAAGATCAGGTGGAGAAGGACTTGGCTTCACTTGGTGTGTCCAACTGGCGCCGGTTAGCACGAGAAAGAAACGACTGGCGCGCTTTGTTAAACTCGGCCAAAATCGCGTAAGCGGTTATCGCGCCAATTAAGAAGAAGAAGAAAATATAAATGGATCGGAATTAAGAAGAAGCCTGTGCAAAAGATCCGTGTTAGTTACAGTTCTTGAGTGCTTTCTTGTATTGTCACGTCTGAATTGTTTCACTAATTTATAACATGCTGCCTCCTCTGATAATTCTCCAATTGATAATAAACAATGATCGATCACCTCCGACCCATGAATGAGCACTTATGAACTGATGCAGGTAAATTAAACCATGAATATTTACTAACTAGAATTTTAGCAGTGTCTAGTGCGTATATTTTGAATTTATTCGAGTTAATTTTAAAACCAGATGAAAGACATTGTAGGAGATAACTACATCTGTCTATAACGTGTTTGTCTATTCCTGTGATTTCGGATGATATGGTTGAATGAAGGAAATATTTTCGTCTTTTCGGTTTGTCAACTATCAAGCCTATCAAGACCCTATATCAAGCGCAATCGCAGGTCATCGCAGCTGGAAATTATTTTTCCTTAAAGAGGACATACGTAAGAATATTTTTATGGATGTTTCATTTGTGCAGATTCGTGCGAACTTAGTTAAAACTTTACAAACTTCTTATAAAAAAAAAATAAACGACAAATTTTAAAATACGTATTTCGTACGTTCTCAAAACCTATTAAATAATAATTAAAAAAGATAACAAAACGTTTAACATGTCGTACATACCTTCAACTTGAATTTCCATTGTACAACAGGTCATAAACACAGTAATTCTTAGAAAAATAACACTTCCCGGAACTGCGTAAGTACGGAGCGGAGACCACGCTAACTATCACTTTTCAAATTCTCTTACTTTGGAGGCACAATTATAAGTGAATTGTTTGCGCAGTTGAAATTTCTTTTGTACTCTAAGTTACTATGACTAATGAACTAACATTTAGCTAAATATTGTTGCATAATTTTAAGATGACTATTTTCATCCAATGTCCTATGGCGGAACTACTGTGCGGTGTTATGCAATTTCTTCCATATAAAATTAAGTTGAAATTTTAATAAAAAGCATAGAATTGTGATAAAAAATTGGTAGTAATTTTCTAATTTTTGTATAAAATTTGAAATTTGGATTTGTATGGATTTTGAGACATCCTTATGGAGTGTCTCGCCGAGCTCGTTCTCCAATTTATGGCGTGCTTCTTCATGTTCATTTGAAAATGAAGGCACTTACAGCTTTCTGCTGCCTCCGAATGGCAGATATTTTTTTATGAGAAGCTTTTTCAAGGCTTAAATACAAGGAGGCATAAAATTAATCATCCAATTTTGTTTTTGAATAACTTTTTTACAAAATAAAAAGTACTGATTTAAAGTGATATAAATCTTTATATTGAACTTTGCGCACGCCATTGCTAGTCAATTTGTAAGCTGTAGCTGTCTGGTTCATAAGTGACAAATATGAATGACATACGACAACATTTGCAAAAATTATAAAACTTCCTTCAATATAACTTTGGTGTTTCGCGAATGCAGTGGAGTTCGAACCTGAGTACTACCGAATGGTAGTCACGCACAAACACATCGAGCTAGGGCTATCATCAATGAGCTATACACACTTCAATAAAAAAAAGAAAAAGCATTGAAATAAATACAAAAAAACACTAAAAGAAAAAGAAAAAGCGTTTAAAAAAATACAAAACTAAAAACATTACAGAAAAATATGATAAAAAAGCGTAATTAAAAGTATACGAAAAAGAAGAAGCATTTAAAAATACTAAACCAAAAACTAAATATAAAGGTATGATAAAAAATTATAAAAGAAGGAACAGGATTAAACCAAAAATTAAAAAGTAAAAAATAAATATAATAAAAAGGTATAAGAAAACGAAACAGCATTCAAAAACCCCTACAAAACTTAAAAAATGTATATAAAAATATGATGAAAAATTATAAAAAAAGAAAGAGCATTCAAATAAATGCAAAAATAAATATAAAAAGAAATAAAAAAGTATAAAAAACAGTAAAAGGAAAAGAATATAATAGGATAATAATAATAAGAAAGTAAAAGGAAAGAAACAGCATTCAAAAACCCATACATAACTTAAAACAAAACATATAAAAATATGAAAAGATGAAAAATTATAAAAAAAACGTTAGTCGAAACCATACAAAACTAACAAACGTATATATAAAATATGATAAAAAAATAAAAAAAGGCATTAAAAAAAAACTAAAAACTAAATATAAAAATATGATAAAAAACTATAAAAAAATAAAAATCATAAAAAAACTATAAAACTACAAAACAAATATCAAAACATTATGAAAAAAGTATACAAGAAGCATTGAAATAATTACGAAACTAAAAAAATATATAAAAATATAATAAAAAAGTATAAGAAAAAGCATTCAAGAAACACCAAACTAAAAAATAGAATTTTAAAAAAAATACAAAAATTAAATAAAAAAAAACAGTACAAAAAGGAAAAGCATTCAAAAAAATAAAGAAATAAAAAAGTAATATATAAAAATATTATAAAAAGTATAAAAAAGGAAAAGCGTTAAAAACAGACACAATTTAAAAATGAATATAAAAATAAAATACAATATAAAGGGTGTTTTTTTAGAGGTTAGGTTTTCAAGATGAAATAAAAGATAAGGGTTTGCCATTATGTTTTAAAAATGATTTCGGGCAAGTGGCCGCCGCGGCTGGCTCGAATAAATTCCAGCCGAGAGGCCCAATTTTCGACCACTTTTTACAGAAATTGGGCCGGATGTCAGCAATAACGCGCCGAATATTCTCTTCCAAGACGTCAATCGTCTCGGGCTTATCTGCGTAGACAAGCGACTTCACATAGCCCCACAAGAAATAGTCCAGCGGTGTTATATCGCACGATCTTGGAGGCCACGCCACAGGTCCACGGCGCGAGATAATGCGCTCACCAAAAGTTTCCTTCAATAAATCGATTGTTGCGTTGGCTGTATGGCATGTAGCGCCGTCTTGTTGGAACCAAAGGTCGTCCACATCAACATCGTCCAATTCAGGCACGAAAAAGTCATTAATCATGGCTCTATAGCGCTCTCCATTGACTGTAACATTATGGCCGGCTTCATTTTTAAAGAAATATGGACCAATGATTCCCTCTGCCCATAGAGCACACCAAACGGTGACTTTTTGAGGATGTAACGGCATCTCAGCAATGGCTTGTGGATTATGTTCACTCCAAATGCGACAATTTTGCTTATTGACATACCCATTCAACCAAAAGTGAGCTTCATCGCTGAACAAAATTTTCTTCGATGCGTCGCGCGAACCGAACCATTATTTTCGTAATAAATTTGCACGATTTGCAAACGTTGTTCAGGTGTAAGTCTATTCATTATGAAATGGCAAACCAAACTGAGCATAAATCAAGTGACAGCTGTCAAAAAGACCATCTACGAAAAAAGTAGTGCCAACTTGAGAACCTAACCTCTAAAAAAAACAAAATAAATATACAAAAATAAAAGTAAATATAAAAAAAAAGTTAACAAATAAAACAACAATAAAACAATAAAATAACAAATAAATATAAAAAGAAGAAGTATAAAAAAAGAAAAATCATTCAAAAAAATATACAAATAAAAAATTAAATAAAAAAGTGCAGAAAAAGAAAAACCATCTAAAAAATAAAATAAAGAGTTAAAACTGGTCCTTTTAATTTTTTCTCTAAATGTCTGATATAAAAGTTAGTAGATTAAGAATATAAGTTTCATGGCCAATAATAAAATGATAAGGAATTTAACTACAACTTTGGGTGTTAGATAAAAGTCTTCCCGGTGGTATTGCGCATTCTCGAGACTCCGGTGAACATACTTGTTAAAAATTTGCTTATTGCTTGGCTCTAAAGAAGTAAAAATTAAACAAAATATAGTAATACGGCTAATTGAGAATGAAGAGTAACTAAATGTTAGCGAAATTCTACTTTGGCCTATTGGCAAAAAATTGTTTGAGAAAATATTTCAAAGTACATGGAATTATTATTATTTTTTTTTAAACTTCATATGCAAAGGCGTTCTTTGCACATATACAGAAGTTGCATGAGCATGCCTACATAAAGAAGAATTGAATTGTGTAGTATTGCATTGAAAATCACTTTTCAAACAAAACAAAAATTCATTCTCTTATTTCACACCGTCACAATCGTCCATTTAAATGGTGCAAGCAAATGCAGATGCGGGTGCACCGATATGAATGCGGATTTGGTGTAGGTGCTCTTATATGCGCACTTAATCTTTGAATTATATTCGCCAGCATACACAGCATACACCAGCAATGCAAACGCACTCACCCGTTCGTATTTAGCCGTACGTACTCACATACACACATACACTCATATGTATAAGCAGTATTTGGTAAACGAGCTAACCCCACCTAGGCACGATTTGCGTTCACACATATATTTCAACCAAGTGCAGGCTGGTTCCAGCACCATTGGGCCCGAGGTAAACTTCTTAGAAGATTGTTGTCTTTTTTATACACGTTGCCTGTTGCTATGCTGCCGCCATTCCGGCTGAAGTGATTGCAATGCTAACGCAGAATCTCGCTGAGCGTTTTACTAGTTAGGCGCGCGCAGCCGCGAAATGGTTGCTGTGGCAGTGGAGGCGGAGGTGGAGGCGGCGGTGGTGGAGGATTTGGTCTTTGCCGTTGGTGTGTAATCGCATTCAGATCTTGTTAAGCAAAAAGGCAAAGTAAGCAATTGTTTCGTGAAGAATATCGCTAAGTGTGATAAGCGGCAGTTTTTCTCACTCTCCATTTTTTCCATGTGTACGGCTGTGAAGCGATGTTGTTGCTGCCACATTTGTTGTTCCTGCTGTTGTAGTTGTCGTTTTTTGGTGCTCGCAAATGCATTTAAAGCTAATAAGAGTGCACGGGTATCATGAAATGTAAACGCCCAGAGAGATCGTCATCGGCAAAGTCTTAAGCGGCACGGCGGCAGTGGTAGTGGCAACAGCAGCGACAGCTGGGAAAATAAAATTGCTAATGCGCTTATAGTGGTACGGTGTTTTAAATTTGAAAATTTTCGGTCAAAAAGCGTTCATGTATAAAGAAACATTTATAAACAGTTGTAAATATATGCCTGGAGAGTTCTACAGCATTGGGTATATATTGTTGTTCTTCTTTAAAGACGGAGCAGGGCATTAACATGTTTGTTTTTGTTTTTGGTTTTTTAGTATACATTTTGCGATTATTCTTTTATTATTAAATTATATTCTAATTTTCTCGTTTTTAATCTCAAGAATATTGTGCCAAAATTTGAAGTCGATCGGTGCAAAATTGGCGAAGTTATTAGTATGATATTTGAGCATCCGTCGCTTCAGGCCGGGTTTCTATACTGGGCCGAGTTTTTATACCTACCGGACTAATTTCAAGTCAATCTGAGCAGTATTAACGAACTCTTTGGTATTTGACCTCATTTGCTACAGGTCGAGTTTCGATACCTGCTCGACTTGAATGTGTTTGTTTTTTTTGTAAACTTGCAACAAAAATATGCGCGTATACGGAATAATTCGAAATAATAAAATAAAATAAAATAAAATAAAATAAAATAAAATAAAATGGAATGAAATAAAATAAATGCAAGCTTTTTTTTAAATTATTAATCTTATGGTACAAGTTAGCCAACTGTTTTAGCAAACATTTTTTGGGGCTTCCAATTTTTTCCCCCCGAAAAACCAGGGATACCTTGGAAACATCTACCTACTTTATTTTTTATTTATTATATTTATTAATTTAGTAATCTAAAAATGCAGTATTTCTTACAGAATATGAAAAACAGGTTAATGCTAAATAATTTAAACAAAAATTAAATTGTTAAATAACTTACTTACTTCCTTTTACTGAAGAAACTTAAGCATTTCTTATAATTTGCAGAGAAATAATATTGGAGACTACTTAGAATCTAGTTAAAGAATTTATTTAGAAACCATTTTTGTGAAAGAAAAATCTAAACCAATGTGATTTGAAAGCGTATTAAATTCGCCCACAGTTCTAGAAATCGGAGCATTGGAAGCTTAATTAGTTCTAACCATACCTAGCCAGAAAATATATCATGATTTGCAAAGCTTCGCTGAGGAATATTGAAATTAATTAATTTCCTCGAGTAGCGATGGGGAGTCAATCGCTCCACATATCAAATCGAAAACAAAAGTGAGGGAGAGGGTAGTTCTTCTTATATACAAGTGTTATAAATTGTATTTTGATTTCATTGCTTTATATGGTCCTGTTGCAAGTTATGATGTGCACCACAAAACAAATTTTCTTCAAGGCGTGTCAGGAGACTAACTGTCACTCGCACAATTTTCCATATTTTGCAACGAAATTTAAGCAAATAAAAATAAAATTAAAAAAATAAAAATAATTGGCGCGTACACTTCTGTTAGGTGTTTGGCCGAGCTCCTCCTCCTATTTGTGGTGTGCGTCTTGAAGTTGTTCCACAAATGGAAGGACCTACAGTTTCAAGCCGATTCCGAACGGCACAAATTTTTATGAGGAGCTTTTTTCATGGCAGAAATAAACTCGGAGGCTTGCCATTGCCTGCCGAGGGGCGACCGCTATTAGAAAAATGTTTTTATTAATTTTGCTTTCACCGAGATTCGAACCAACGCCCTCTCTGTGAATTCCGAATGGTAATCACGCACCAACCCATTCGGCTACGGCGGCCGCAATATTAAGCAAATATTGTACAAATATTGCATTACTATATTTGATTGATGAAGCTATATTTGATTATTGAAAATGGACAAACTAACACCATCTGCATCGCACAAAAAAATTCCTAAAACATTCCTTTTCCATCGAATTTACCCGATGAAACCAACGCGTGTATGCTGAAATGCTAAACTCGTTGTTCTTGCATGGAATTCAGTTCAAACAACTCTCGTGATTATTATTATTATTATTATTTGTAATGGCGCCAGCTGGCGACGCAAAGTGCCGATACAAATAAATTCTATTGGGGTCGATTCGCAGCTTTCGACTTTATCTGCGGCCAAGTGAGTGAGTCGTCAGAAGTCATAAATCGTCATACAGGCTTCGTCTCGATGTTCCTCTCGGCCGTCCCTTTTCGGCGAGAACTTTGCGGATTCCAGTCTAAGGTCATTCTGCTAATGTCAGTCGCAGGTTTACTGACTGTATGGCTTATCCATTTCCATTTTCGTTTGCGTATTTCAATCTCAACTGGACTTTGTTTGCTTCGAGCAAGGAGCTCGTCTTGAGATATCCAGTTACCTGGCCATCATGTACGAGGTATATGCTCTTAAACAGCGACTTATAGAAGTTTGAAAATTTTTTGTTGTTGAAGCCGCTACGTACAACGTTTCGCAGTCATACAGTAGTACAGACTTCACATTTGAGTTAAAAATCCTAACTTTGTTCTGGTAGTTAGCTGCTTCGATCTGGCTTTTGTTATTCTGTACTCAATGTCAGTATCAGCGGTGCCGTCTGGTATGATTTGGATACCTAAGTAGACATATTTGTCTACACTTTCGATAGATTGCCCGTATACTGTTAATGAGATAGGTCGAGTGCCATTAATGGCCATAGACTTCGTCTTTACAATGTTGATATGCAACCTAACGCGATCTGCGGAGGTAGCCAAATCATTTAGTTTACGTTGCATGTGTCCTCGTTGTTGTCACAGTAAAGCAATGTCATCAGGCTACGTCAAGAGCATTGCTTAGCACATGATCGATTACGATGAGAAGCAAGAGTGGTGACAGCATGCAGCCTTGCCTCACTCCGGCAACTGGTTCAATTGGGTCGGATAACGCACCATCGTGCAGGACTCTACATTGGAAACCAGTATATTAAGACTGTATTAGGTTTACCAATTTATCTGGAACTCCTTTATGACGGAGCGCACCGCATATACTATGACAAAGACAAAGTAGAGTGTTTCTTGCTTTTTGACAATTTGTTCAGCAATGATCCGAAGGGTCCATACACATCCAAACAACCTTCATGGTATATATAAATTATTTACACTAAATTCTCACATATCAATATCGGGCATCAATTACATCTTGCACTGAAAAAAGCTACCTCCCTCAATATGCCAATAACATATCATGGAAAAGCCTGTTCAATCAGGACTGTTCAACAAATGCCCACAAAAATGTTGAATTCCATTCAACCAGAAACGGACTTGTGATATTGGAATGATTTAAATCGTATTCAAAGTAGAAAAAATAGTAAAAAAATTAACCCATTACTGTCTGCCTATAAATCTCGCTGTACATTCCAGAAAAACTGTCTTACGAAATTTCAGATTTTTACTTTTGCCACCAGAGATCTGTAATAGTTACCAGTATTTAAATATGCAATAACTTGTTTCGGGTTGGTCTGTGTCGAAATGGACTTACCCCTTCAAGGTAAGCACATTGTAATTTTTCAGATAGATGAACTGTCACTTGGACTTAATGCCCGATTCTCATTGGCATTTCTTATGATAAAAATGGGGTTAAGATCCAGGCATTTTTGCTCTCATTCCTTTGCTACGCCAGCTACTTGGATATTAGCCACCTGGTGAACTTCATTAGCAGCGTGAAATGGTTAACACCACGGTAACTCAGTCATCGTTCGGTTGTCACCCACAACCCCTCTCCCTTTTCTTTTGTCATATACCATCTGTCATATACAATTTGTCCTATTCCTTCTATCCTATTCCTTCTGTTCAAATTCGTCTCTCCTCCTTAGTTCCTCCGCAAGGGTATCACAGAGAATGAATTTAATTTCTTCGTCAAAGTGAAGGGTACACCAACCATTTAACCCAACCTATGACAAAGAGTGCTTTTCTACTCCAGACATTTTGGGTAATTCGATTTGAAGCTATGAGATAAAATTCTTAATTTGAAACTGCTTTGACCTTGTTTAAGGGTAGAAAGTGATCTTAGAAGAGTTTGTTTGTATAGGTAATAAAAGTATATGTATTTGAAGCCATGACAAATTGTTAAAATGATTTTATGCTGGCATTTCTTGTCATTTTAGTACCGCAGTCAATCTCCATATCTCCTCAGGTTTGATTAAGATTCGCAGCCATTGTACCCCGGCCACGATAAGAGAATTACGCAATTCGCCTTGGGCATTAACCTATTTGTAAAAAATACCAGAAGCCCGGGTATAATCTATAATGATTACGGCAGAAGCTGTACGAATGGAAATGAATAGAAGGTTCTTGCCGAGCTTTTATGCAGGCGTGCAGCTTTATTGAGGAAATGGAGGATCCTTTTAGGAGCATTTGAGTGCAATTTTGTGTAGAATTTGCTCAACCAAAGCCTCTGCAATATTTTCAATTCTAATTATTTCCAGTAATGAACTGCGCTGGTTGGGTTTAAAATAACCACGGCATCAAAACTTCAAGCAGCGTTTCTACTTGAAATTTAAATCTCGCCTCTTACACCAATAATTTTAGCATCGGATACCGTAGTCAGATGCTACTTTTGGGGTACATCTCTGTAATCGTTTTGAACGCATGTCATTCAAGTACAGTTCCAACTATAGGGAAATAGGCTAAAGCTCTTATAAGACTGCCTACATCTACGATCTGCAAAAATCTTCTCGTGCATTTAATTCACTAAATTAGTTTGTTAGTTCCATCACGAGATCCTTCTGGTCACGTGTAGCTCGAGGGCCACGTGTAGGTATCCTTACCAAACATTGTCCGTTAGGTGTTCATGTGGTAAGACTTGGGATTTCTTCAAATCGTTTCTGCAGAAGCTAGCTGGAGGATGAGGTGGAATCCTCTCAGCTGCTCCGCTTTCGTCGAGCTTAAAGCGGTTAATACAAACGTAATTAGCCACTCCGTCATCCTCTAATCCAAAGAACTCTTCTCCTTTTTTCCTCCTGTTTGGTTCTTTTCTCTATGTTTTTCCTTTCTTTCCCTATGGGATGGTATCATCATGATTTGATTCTTTATACAATTGGGCCCCCCGTAGGCAGACATTTATCCTATCCTATATTAGTTCATTGCATTTTATGTTAGCTGCATTTTAAAATATTTTTTATACCGCATGAATTCAATATTTCAACCCACTGTACTCTAATACCGGCAAGTCATGGTGTGACTTTGGGGGATGATGCCAATTGGTAAAAATTGTACTGCCTTTTCTATTAGTTATTCTACCCACCTGAACAGTTGGTCTGTAGGGTTTCTGTTAGCAAATGATTTTCAGATCGCCAAGAGTGAGAATGTTGACATTAGTTCGGTTGGTGTGAGATCTTGTAAATGAGCATGTAAAGCAGCCAAATTACCGGCCAGAAAAACGAGCCTACTACACAAATTCACACACACTCACACATACATACTCAGATTGGCTAAGATATAACACCTTTACAGAATGCAATACATGCTCCTCCCACAACTAGCAATAAGAATGTAAGTTGATGGTTGGGAGAAAAGCAAATTTGGATTTATTTTGTATGTCTTCTGATCGTCCATCTGGTTGTCTATCTGTCTGTCTGTATGTATGTGCGACCGTCTACGCGACTTCTACTCGTTTGCTTAACTACTCATTGTATAGGTAAGTTTGCTTGAGTATGTATAGTATGCTTGTCGCTGGGTGCGATATCGTGTCTTTTGGGTGCTGCGGACGGAAATCACAAATACAAAATCTTCAGCAAAGGTGTTAATTTTCTTGACTTAAATATTTCGCTACGTTATTACCACAAGCCCGAGCGTGTCGGTTCACAAAGGTCAACATTCACGACAGGCAGTCCTAACAACGTGGCCAAGCATGCCCAGCTAAGGAGGTGAGTGAAAGAGCGAATGAGTGAGGTGCAGACAGCTGGATATCGGCTGGTTGACTTCCCAGACGACTTGTGGCCAATTTGCGAATTGTTAGTTAGGCTGACTGGCTGGTTGGTTGGTTAGTTTGTTTTAGTTGTTGGATCCTCTCGCTGTTGCGCTTGCTAACTTGCCTAATGTATTCCTGCTTGGCTTGTCTTTGCATGCTGCATCCAGTTGCACGTCTTTGAATGGCTTGTGAGCCAGCTGAGTAATTTGTTCGAATTCAAATACTCACATGCACGAATTGCTGTAAACCCAATTGTTTTGATATGCTGGCTCTGTTTGCGATTTCTTTGTTGCAACTACTTGTATTGGCTTTAATTTACAGCTTACCTGTGATACTAAGCGATTTAAGCGGGAGTTGAATTAGCCTCGTGATTCATTCGGTTTAGTTTGAATTTTGCTTCGCCAGCTTCCAGCTGCAGGCAAATTTGATTTGATTTTTAATTTACCAGCTTTGCGCCAACTTATTATCCTTTTACTTCTCCACTCCCATAAACCTTTTGCCGTGCTTTGATGCCTGCTTTAATTAAATTTTGTTTTTCTTTTTGTTTCCATTCATGAGTTTGGTGCCTGAAGTGTGACTTATGACATTTTCATTATTAATATGTAAAGTGAGAAAATTAAATGATTTTTTCGAGTTAAGGTAATTTATTTGACCAAAAGGTAAATAAATGGTGCATAAATAAAAATAAAAAAAAATGCTTTCATACGAACCAATACTGCACCAGTACAGGGTGTTTCAAGTTTAATACAATATTTCTTTATAGCATGGTTCACTGCCCCTGGGACTTATGCCCTCGACTCACACTTTGGGTATGCAGGCGGTCATTAGACTAATAATGGTTCACTAGTACGGTGCACGGCGTGCGATAAAGTGACGTACGTCAAAAGATTGGCAAGCATGAAAAGGCTTGCAGGACGTGTGTAACCGGCGCTATAAGCACAATTCCAACAGCGAATAGAAGAATAGAAAGAATTCTCAACTGATATCCCATCCAACTAGCAGTGAGGAACTCAGCCAAAAGATCTGCTCTAAGACTGAAGATGTCAGGACAATTCTCAAAGAAGCATTGTGGTCACAGCAACATTTTGGATTCAAATAGAAGGTCAGACTACGTAAGCCCACAAGTTAAATTTGGGAAAGGGCCTAGCGTAATTATGGAGCAAAATGGATGGCAGAAAGGTCTAGAGCCTCAATATCATTCATACAATTACTTAGCACATGGGTCCAACAAGGCGGAAGGAGTGGGAGCGGCTGTCTTTTGTCTGCAATTTGATATTTAAAGCTGAAATCTATGCCGCAACAAAAACAGCGGAATTGGCTCTGGAATTAACCCCACTTAAGGCCGGCGGGCCAATTAAAAGGTCAAAAAAATCGATTTTTTTTTTTTCCTGAAATCAATAGCTTAGATATTCAAGAACATGAGACACAAATTTTCAGAGTTAAATTCCAAGTATTTGCAGAGCTACAGAGCCGAGCGTAGTGCGGCGTCGAGCAACCGTGCGCTTACTTTGAAACTTTGAAGCGCGTTTTCTCGGCTTTTAATTTTCACGATTTTACCTAATTTATGTACACGATTGCAAAAAAACTAAACGAGCTATCCATTTCATTCAAAATGCGTTATCTTCAGTATTGCTTACTCTTCTATGTGAACTAAAAAAAAACATCCAAAAACTTTTTTTAAGCGAGTTTTTTACCCAGTTGAAGAGTTTTTTTTCCTTGAAAAACCACTTTTTTTTTTTACCTTCCCCAAAAATTCGAATTTTACGTGTTTCTCCCAATTTTCTTAGTTCACATCGAAGATAATTACATCAAAATTAATAATCTTTTTTTTTTTTGTTTTGAGATGAAAATTGCAAGTTGTATCTTGTACACAAGTTGGATACTTCAGTGGCAAGGCGCTCTGGGAATCTATTGATAACTCGGCTTACAATATATTGTTGGAGATTGTACAAATTTTTTTTTTTTAGTTCAAATATATATTAAACTATCCCCAAAACTTCATTTGGCTAATTGTTTTTTTTCTCATCCTACAACGCTTCGCGAAAACTACTGAATTTAGGACATCTAATTGGCCCGCCGGCCTTAATACTCGGGCAAACATTTGTATTGATGGCCAAGCGGCTATTAAAGCAATTATGGCTTCTTGAACTAACTCGAAATGTGTTCAACAATGCAGATCGAAATCGGATGAACTCTGCGGAAATGGGCAGGTCACTATTTACTGGATACCACGACACAAAGGAATAAAAGCAAATGATGAGCTCGCTAAGGCAGATATTCCCTTACCTAGGTTGAGCACGTCAAAAATATACCCATCACTCTCTGAATGAGGAACTAACTCTGGAAACACACTCGATATGGGAACACTCAACCTCGTACAAAAACTTGGAATATTAAAACTACAAACTTTATTTTCTTATTCTCTAGAAAAGTCTGCAAAATACTCGTTGGAGTACTGACGGTAGACTATCTCACCGCACGTGACGCAGCCAAATTGACATAAGTCCAGAGCGCTGCGTGTAACTCAGGCAACGAAGCGAATGCTAATGGTACTTTGAACACCTACCTGTCTACAGATCAGCCAGCACTACTTAGCCTAACTTAACATCTCATATAAGAAGACAGTGAAAAGTCTCTCATACGACTTACATTTGTATTAACACCCATAAAACTAAGTACGAGGTTGTTTCAAAAAACACTCAGCAAATCACCAGCACAAACATTAATCACGTTGGTGATCCACTCTAAAGAGATTCGCGTTTAAAGTACCTAGCGATACTTGGATAAATGTTAAAGAATTTCTCTGTAGAGTCGAAACTGTGAAGGAAGCATTTTTAATTATAGAAACGTTCTCTCTCATAGACAGACAAGCTTCAAAAACAAGCTTCGAAAGGATAGAGAGCTATTACTAACGATGAAGCGCCGCAAAACCATATTTGGTCAATTATACCTAATGTTTTGCGCATTATCTGCAATCTTTCGGAAAATTAGTTTATTTGTGTATAAGCTTGAGTGTAATAAGAAGTAAGATTGAAAAATGTTGAAAAAAATTAACAGATTTTAGATCTTTTCAAAATTTTGGTATGGAGTTTTTTCAAGTCCAACACCTTCGGTTCTTTTCAATACTTTTATACTACTTCTTATACTTATTCTTTCGTATTTGGAAAACACTGAAATATTTTTCTGGAAGTGCTCCATACATTTGGTGAACTGAGCTTTAATTTGCACACATTTGCAGGAGAGTTTTTACGCAATTTTTTCTGAAAAAAAAACACCGATAGCTGCAAAAGTGCCACAACAGAAAATTTCAAACGGAACAAAAATTCGTTAGATAAAGCGTAAACTGGACGCCTGCTGAATGTAAGCAAGTACAAAATTAAAAAATTACCCACAGTTTTCTCATGCAAAACTTCCATCCCATTCGCTTATGCCTTTTTTGTTTTTCTATTGTAAAGGTAGCTTCGAATACAAGTTCGTTTGGAAATATAAAAAAGTAACAAAAATCATGAAGATGCAAACATTTTTTTTTTTTTAATTTTCAAAAAATTTTTAAGTTTTGGGAAAGCAATTTTAGTTTCTTGAACGTTTCTTCTAATATTTTTTTTTTAATTTTTTGGATAAAAATTACTTTGGAAAAAAATTTATTTTTTAATTCAAGTTTTAGAGAAAATGTTCTCTTTGTAATTTTTATTTATAACAAACGGACATAATAAACGATAATAACGCTTCGCTAAAACAATACTTTGCACTAGTTTTTCTTTGGTTCACTGTGTGTATTTGAATATAACTCGAAAAATTATGAGAATCCCATCATGAGATTTTCAGGGAGTACCGAGCATAGTGTCAGCTATTAATGAGCAAAATAAGAAAAAAATCTGAGAAAGGTGTTTTGAAAAATACCAAAAACAAATGTTTTCTCAAATTTATCAATTTTAAACAAAAAATAAATTTTTTTCTAAACATTTCCTTCTCAAAAATTTTTAACAAAAAATGTATTTATTTCTAAGTTTTTTTTTTTTTGTGAAGTATGTTTTATTAATTTAAAGAAAAAATCGCACCAATTTTAACAAAAAATTCCATAGCTTTTTTCCAATGTTTTTTTATTTTTTATATTTGTTAAATATTTTTAAAGATTTTTTCTCCTTTTTTGTTTTTTTTTTGAGTATATTTCATCAATTTTAAACAAAAAACTCACTTATTTCTCAATTCGTTCTGTTTTTTGTTAAGTGTTTTTTTTATCAATTTAAACAAAAAAATTTTTTTTTTACTTTTTTCTAAAAATTTGCTTGATAGTACAATAAACATTTGAAAAAAAAATAGTTTTTTTTTGCTTTGTTAAGTATATTTTATCAATTTTAAACAGAAAATAATTTTTTTTTCTAAACATTTTTAAAAAATTGAAATTTTTTTTTGTTATGTATATTTTATTAATTTTAAATAAAAAATAATTTCTTTCTCTAAAAATTTAGAAAAAAAATTTATTTATTAAATTTGCCTCTGTTTTTAGGAACTATATTTTATTAATTTAAGCAAAAACCAATTTTTTTATTTATTCAAAAATTTTAAGAAAATTTTTTTTTTTTAATTTTTTTTGTTTTTTTTTAAGTATTATATATTTCTTTAATTTTAAACAAAAAAACAATTTTTTCACTCAAAAATTGTAAACAAACAATTTATTTATTTATAACTTTTTTTTATGAAGTATGTTTTATTAATTTAAACAAAAAATCAATTTTTTTACTAAAAAATTTTAACAAACAAATTTTTTTTGCTAAGTATATTTCATAAATTTTAAGCAAAAAATCCATTTTTTTTTCTAAACAATTTTTTCGCAAAAATTTTAAACAAAATATGTACTTATTTCTAAATTCGTTTTGTTTTTTGTAAAGTATTTTTTACCAATTTAACCGAAAAATAATTCGTTTTTAACTTTTTTCAAAAAAATTTTTTATAGTACATTTTATCCTAAGCAAAAGCGTCAAGGTGTAAAAATGTCAATAACAAAGAACAGAAGATATTTGACTTTAAAGAAATCCATACCAAAAATTTTCAACATTGAATAAATCTCAAAATTACTAAATTAAAAAAAAAAATATTAATTAAAATTATATACTCTAGTCTACAAATAAAACAATTCTCAGGAAAATTTAAAACGATATCCAAAATACTTGGGCCGCTTGATATAAAATTGGCATACTCGACTGCTTTCACGGTTGGAGCATTTGTAACTAACTATTCACTCTAATGACTGCGACTACCTGTAAAAGAAAGAGACATAAAATTGTGGATTTTCTTCGCCTAATCACCCTATCCTAGCTTTCGTCGAGAAGAGCGATTAAACAATTGATTCCAAGGCAATCGAATTACTTCAAGTGCTTCAATTTACAGCAGTGCTGCGTTTCATAATGATTTACCCAACATATTCTTAATATAATTTTATTTAAAAATATGATAGTTTTAGCTGAAAAAATATTATTGAATTTACAGAAGTTGTTTTGGGTTACAACTTCAATATTAGTTTTTTATTTGTCCCGTTAGCAACATTAAATGAAGATCAAATGCTGATGATACCAAAACTTTTTACATATTAAAAATGTGTACGTACATACATGTAAATGCAATACACATGTATGTGTATGTTTTATACAAACTTGAACATGGAAGCGAATATTATTTAAATTGTGGTAAATAAAGATAAGACCGCTTACGAGTATGAATGCAACAAAACAAGTACAATAATAATCTTGTCAGCCGTTGATGAAGCAAGGCAATCTGTTGTATACAGTTGATGCATATACGAGTATGCATGTGTAGGTATGTATATTAATGTGTAATAGCATAAGTTGCAACATAACAATAACGGAAATGTGCAACATTGACAATAAAAGCAACACTGAAATAGAGATTTTCCACAAAATTTTGATTATCGCAGCAGACAAGTAGACAACAAAAACACATTAACCGCAATGCTTGTGGTTATGAGATAATAATTTTCTTTATGCTTACGAGTAATCCGATAATGGTTATTAACTAGTCAACTATCCTTCTTTAACACACTCACTGCCAAGCGGATTTGACGAAAATCTTCACTGGAGGTCAGTAAGTTTTCATTCATGCATTCATGCTGGTCCGATTTAGCAACGTGCGGCCTGGCGTTGTCATGCAGCAAAAACAGTTTGTCATGTCTACCATCCCATTCCGGCCACATTTCTTTGGGAGCTCAATTCAAACGCATTAGCTGAAGTCGGTACCGATCGCCAGTAATGGTTTCAGACGGTTTAAGGCGTTCATAATATATCACACTCTTCTGATCCCACGAGATCAACCGGCACAACATAACCTTTGAAGCATGAATATTTTTTTCGCTGTCGATGGACCTGGTTCACCTGGCAGGTTCCAACATTTTCGACGCTTAGGGTTATCATAATAGATCCCCTTTTCATCGCTAATGACGATGCGTTGCAGAAAACCTTTTCTTTTCTGCAGTTCAAGAAGCATCTCACACGTAACCAAAGTTCTCTCGATATTCCTCTCCTTCAATTGATGTGGCGTCCAGTTACCTGCTTCCTGGACTCCCATCACGTGCCAACGTTTACTCAATAGATATATCATCAATGGTTCGTCATGCGTCTTCATCCAATAATTGTTGTAGTTGAGTATCTTCGTTCCCCCTTCGCGATCTTTAACACTCATGTCGAAATTGCCACTTTGGGAGCGTCGAAACCTATCTTTACAAGTTGTATTTGATGGAGCGTGATCACCGTAAATATTGACCAATATACGACACGTTTCAACTGCACTTTTCTTTAAAAGGTAAAAATTAGATAAAAAATGATATTTACGCTTCAAACGACGTCAACTACTGCGGTCGAGACCTCAAATATACAAGGTGAAATCCAAAATAAACAAGACTGGAGTCATAAATTTGTTTTCAATGGTGCCATCTTTGTAATGAGTTAGTGGGTTGGAAGTTACATCCCTAGCTGACTTCCAGTGAAAGTCAAAAATGAGTTTCGAGCAAAGAGCTAATATCAAATTTTGTCTTAAAATCGGTAAAACGTTTACCGGAACATTTGAATTGATAAAAAAAGTTTATGGCGATGATTGTCTACCTCGTGCCAGAGTTTATGAGTGGTTTACACGTTTCAGAGATAGTTGTGGGAGCATTAATGATAACGAACATACGGGCCGCCCAAATCACCGAAAACTCCATTGAAATTGTTCGTCAATTATATCAAAAATGAACCGAAATCATCCTTGAAGTTCATGGAATCGGAGTTGAATATATCCAAAGCATGGATTTTTCGCATTTTAACTGATCATTTGGGCTTACGAATGGTCTGTGCTCATTTCATTCCGACAAGTTAACTGAGGACCAAAAATTGCTCAGAATTCAACAATGGGAAGACCTCATTAAAGAGGCAAGAAAAGACGAGAATTTCCTTTACAACATTGTAACTGGTTATGAACGTGGGGTTTCCAACATGAACTTGAAACTAAGCGTCAAAGTGCCGAATGGAAGGCCCCAGAGGAGCCAACATCCAAAACATCGCGTTTGGAGAAGTTAAAAATCAATTAGAAAATTTCGCGCACTCTTTTATTTTTTAGCAAAACATTCTCATATGAGAAATTAAAAATATTACGTGCTACATTTGGTACTGAAGTCCATCGTAAAGCGAGTCATATCGCTACGCGAAGATTTGATATGAATGGACATTCTAAAATTCAATCGCTTAAGATTTATATTGAAACCACTTCACTGAGCCTTACATAGTTGTTGTTATTGTTGCTATATAGTAGCGGTCGTATTAAATGCTACCTTGCTTCTTCATATCAATTGTAATATGGATATATTTTTTTCGCTATAATAGTGGATGAATCGAAACCGGTGTCAAAGAGAGAGCCCTTCATTTTCTTAAGAAATATAGCGGACGCGCACCGAACTCATATGTCTAATTAGCTAATCATCTTGGCGTTAATAAACCAAAAAACAAAAAAAAAAAAAGAAACCTGAAGATGGTCAATTACAAAGCACTCAACGTTTATTGCTACTCAAATAACGATAATTAGACAGTTAATCGAAGTAAACGCCACCATGAAACATCAACCCCTTTTGCGCACCGTCCCGTGACCACACCTCACTGGCACACACTTTACGTTACGCAATTAACTGACAATCTTTGAGCTTATTGACTTGTTATCTTGTGCACACATTTTTCAAACTCGCAACACTGCACTCTGACAAGTACTATGTATGTATGTATGTATGTATATATGTGGCAGGTTGCTCACGCTGCACTAAGTGTATAAATGATAGTATATCGTTGCTGCTGGTGCTTTTGTTGTTTTTGTTGCATACATAAAATGAGTCATTTACAACTCGCATTCATATCTGAAAAATTAATGATGCCTCTTCTGTCCGCCTTCTATCTGAGTGTCCATCTGTCCACCAGAAATCGGCCGTTTGTCCGCCAGTCCGCTTGTGCGTATATATGTACATAAATATTTATATATGTACATATGTATGTAGTTTATATGGACCGCATATCAATGCATTGACCGCCGTCAGTGTGGTGTTTTTTTTTTTTTTTTATTACCGCTTTGTCGTTCGTCGCCTAACTCTTTTCTTCTCTCTTCATTTGCTTTTGCTTTTTATCAGATCTTCCAATCTCGTCGTATGGCAAAGTGCTGTGGCTCCACACTTCCGTCGGCACTTACAAAAAAAACAAAGTAATGAATCTCTTGAAGACTTCGCCTCGTGTAAGTTGCTGTATTTGTCGGTTTATTTATTTGTTGCTGTTTATGTTTAAGACTTGGGTGACAAATTATTGCGGTGTGTCAGTAATTTTTCACAGATCTCAATGCCTAAATTTTGTTTAGCTGGTCACCGGCGCTTTTCGGGACACGTGTGATAATCTTGACTTTCTGATAACACTTTTGTTTATTTATATTTATTTATGCTTTATATTTATAAGGAAAATAGAATTTAGATGGAATACACAAATTGATGAAACATATAACAAATACAAACTAAGCAGAGTCTCGAAGTTGTGGCGATGGCGCCTCTTTTACACCAGGCGCATGTTTTTTATGAAATATTAATGGGATAAAGTCATGTAAGAATTATATTTGTAACTTAAAGATTATTGTTTTTCATGTTTGTTAATGTAATTCCGGAATCACGGGAACCCAATTTCCAAGAAAATCAAAAGAATCCAATTTGTACCCATACCAATGTAATCCCGAAATCTCGAAACTCGTCCCGAAATATAACTTTCTTATATTCAGTAAAAATTATAAATAAGTTTTGTTTACAAAAACTATGGAAAACTATTAATAAAACAATTTTGCTGAAAATTTCGCTAAAACAATATTTATTCCGACAGCCAAGCGGCAATTACTGCCCTCGGGTCAGTGACAGTGTATTCGAAACTGGTCAGGGAATGCCTGGTCTCACTTTCGACTACGTCCGAAATCTTTGACATAAGCCTCGTATGGGTTCCTGGTGACAGCGCCATTGCGGGAAACTGTGAGGCGGATGCGCTGGCCAGACAAGGGACATGTAGGGTGATTTCTCCGCAAAGGTCGCGAATTCCCTCTGGCCACGTGTGGATCGGGTGCGAGCTTCTGAGGCTGACAAAATCTCAGCTCTCGAACCTGGTGGGTTTTCTCACAGGACACTATGCGCGTGGAATGCATGCTGTGAGACTTGGAATTGCCTCGTGCCCTTTTTGCGTCGAATGTATGGAGGATGAGATGGAATCATCTCAGCACCTTCTCCTTAGCTGCCCTGGTTTGGTGGGGTTAAGATCTAGGCATATTGGCTCTTACTTCTTTGCTACGTCTGCTGATATAGCTGGGGTTGACAGTAAAAATCTGATGAACCTCATCAGCGCCATAAATCGGTTCACGCAAACTCAGCACAGTCATCGTTCATAATCCACACACTCTAAACCCATCCTCCTAATCATCCCACCACCACCTCTCCCCGTCCTCTCGTTTCATTTCATTGGTTTTCTCCTTCACCTTACTTCCTTCACAATGGTATCACAAAGGATGAGTCCGTTTATCTTCGTCCAAGTGTGCCCACTCCTTGGGTAACCATCACAACCTACACTTTTGCATTCTCTTGAATACATTTTCAAAGCACTTTTGCCACTTCGAAGTGGATACCTCCAAAACGATCTGTTTAACCCTTTACGATCGGCGAATTTCTTTGATGGGAGTACCAGCTAGTCGGGGCAAATTTAACCGGAATGGGTTAAAGACTTCAACAACTCCTTCAGGCATTGGAAAACTCTCTCGTATGAGCATATATGTACGTAAGAATTCGCATTGTCTTGGTAAAAGACGATTTGTCTTGGATGAATGGTTTTCCATAATTTTCCGAAATCTTGTGCCAAACAAATGGCTATGTACCACTCCGAATTGACTGTTTTAAGTTTATACAGTGGTACAGTTACGACATGATTAGTTTTTTCCAAAAAACAGGCGAGCACTTGCCTTGAGCTGCTACTTCCACGAACACCTTTTGTTGGATTCAGTTCGTCTTGGAAAACCCATACAGCCGATTGCTGTTTTGCTTCCGACTAATATGCATAGATCCAAGATATGTCTCCTGTTACGCAATGTGTTATAGAAGTGCTTTGAACCATCGCGGATGAATTCCTGTATTTACACCAATCGATATGAGTTCCTTGTTAGGCAATTGGCAAATTATGCGGTATCCAATGAGAACAAATCTTCATCACAATCAAATGTTCATGAATATATATTAGTTCCACTAATGCTCAAGAAGGGAACCCCCATAAATAAAATGAATAATTGGCGCGTACACTTCTGTTAGGTGTTTGGCCGAGCTCCTCCTCCTATTTGTGGTGTGCGTTTTGATGTTGTTCCACAAATGGAGGGACCTACAGTTTCAAGCCGACTCCGAACGGCAAATATTCTTATGAGGAGCTTTTTCATGGCAGGAATACACTCGGAGGTTTGCCATTGCCTGCCGGGGGCGACCGCTATTAGAAAAATGTTTTTATAAATTTTGCTTTCACCGAGATTCGAACCAACGACCTCTCTGTGAATTCTGAATGGTAATCACGCACCAACCCATTCGGCTACGAACCCCCATACGCTTACCATATATTCTACTAGGGAGTACCGGGTGATGATACGAACTATTTTACTAATGGATGATCGGTCAAGATGGATTAGGGGCCTAGTTCTGCTTCCATAAATTTTAGGTCGAACCTGTTTAGTTAACTCTGAAATGAGCTTCTCGATCAATCTATTGCTAACATGTGCTAGACAATATTTCTCGTATATGTAATATTATAGGCATGTTCACGAACAATGGCTTTTCAAGTCTCAAAAAGTTAAAGTTTTGTAAATTAGATTTATAATTGTCATCTTACTTTCAATCAAATTTTATTCCACATATTTTTTATACATGAAAAAATTAATTAATTATAACGTAATTCATGTCAATTAATCCTAGGATTTTCGATGCTTTAAAAACACTGAGTTTTCGAGATTTTTTGGTCGGCATACTTAAATATTGTATCTACAAAGCCGTCTGTTCCATTAACGTTATACTTACAAGCTGTTTTATCTGTCTCATAACCCGCGACTCGACGAATAAATATGTACATATATACTTATATGCATATATAATCCAAGTTAGAGATTATTTCATTCATATAAGAGCTTTCTCATTTCACACATAAATCAAACCTGAATCGTAATAATTGTGCCAATTTTATCATATTTAAAAAGTTCGACGGTATTTGCTGGATATACCCATGTACTTATGTATCCAATTTTCAGACTGCAAAACATTGAGATCGATCGAATCCGACTAACCTGAAAATAAAAATAAAAATTAATGTTATTTAAGTACCCGAATGCATATTTTACAAGTTATTTTAATAATATTAGTATCGTCCGCATTTGTTAATATTTAACTTAGTTTTGAACTTTGATATCAACGGCAGAAACCCTGGTGCGACTATTTTCTCTAGGAGCATTCAGATCTGTGGTTACGCTGACGATCTTGCTATTATCACAAGAAAACAAAATGTCCATGCCAATACCGCATTAAATAAAATTAACGAAGCAAAGCTGGTTGGTCTAGAAGTCAAAATCGAAAATACCAAATACTTGGTTGGATCGCGAAGCAATGGTCGTTAGTGTAATTTGAAAGTCAGGCCACACGTATTTCAAAAAGTCAAAATCTTCACGTGCCTGCATAAACGACAGACTGCCTACAACTATTATGTACACCTCGATCTACTTAAAAAAAACTCTTGTCATGGACGTGTAAGCTAAAGATCTATAGGACCCTTATAAGGCCAATAGCAACGTATGGATGTAAAATATGGGTTCCGACTACTAAGAATATGAAATATCTCTTTGAGCGTAAAATTTTGAGGAGGAGAATAAAACATAACAATGAGATCGAGAAACTTATAAATGGACACAGCATAGTGCGCTTCGAATAGATGAATTGCAAAAAATACGTTAAAAAACTTTCGAATTATGGGCAGCAGAAAGCGCAGACGACCACGAGGAACGTGGGCAGATGATATGAAATAGAATAGAAAATGACCTGCGTAGCATGAGCGCACGAAAAAGCCATGCAATGAACCGAGACGTTTGGAGCGTAATAGTAAGAGAAGCATTGGCCCACCCCGAACTGTACAGCCTATAATGATGATAATGATGAGTATTGTCCTATTCCTATTGTAATTAGTTAATCTCATTAATTTCAGTTTTATTTCTGCCGTTATCTTCGTCCCCTTATATTTATATCTTTCCCTCTTAGTATCTCTATCTTTATCTTAATTCTCATATTAAACTCTACTTTTAAATTTATCCTAATTTATCTTTATAATGTTCCTTACTTACATATCCACATTAACCTCCTTATAAAGTGTTTATATACAGGGTCCGGCACTCGAAGTGTCTGTTATTTGGCTAAATGACAGTCCAGAGTATTGTTTACAAACGCACGGAAGCATTTTGCCGAGAGTAAACGCGAAAAACTAAAATCCGTAATGGATTTCGTACATAATAGTGTGATTGCATTATATTTGGCTGGAAAATCACAAGCAGCGATTGTTCGAGCACCTTAAAGTAAATAAAGTTTTTGCTTATCGCACCATTACTCGTTACTATAATTCTGGTAGCATCACGAAACGTCATGGAGGTGGTCATCAAAAGACTACAACGTCACGTGAAATGGTTCAAGAAGAGATGAAGCGACTTGAGCGAAATCCCCATCGAAGTGCCAATCAAATGGCGAAAGATCTGAAAATATCTGTTGATCGCAAAGCCAAGCCTTCCAAGATCCGAAAGGCGCATGATCTCACACCAAAACAGTAAAAATTCAGGCTTGAGAGAGCGATGAAATTGCTTCGCTTGGCCGAAAGCGATTAATTTTCGAACATTGTGTTTTATGACGAGAAAATTTTTCGAATTAAGCAATTCGTAATCTGCCAAAACGATAGAGTTTATTTGACCGACCATTCATACGAGACTTTCAGTCATCGATTGGCCAGCAGGAGGCAGCACCCGCCACAGGTAAAAGTTTGGGCCGTTGTAATCGCAGATGGGGGCTCTCCAATAATTTTCATCGAACCTGGCGTCAAGGTAAATGCGAAATATTATCGGTAAAGTATTCTGGAGGTTGCTTTGAAACCGTGGGCAGACAAACATTTTGGTGGCAAACATTATGGACGTGTCAACAGGACTCGGCACGGTCTCACAAAGATCGAGTGAACCAGGAATGGTTAGAAAACAAGGTTCCGAACTTCATAACTTCCACGCAATGGCTCTCAAATTCACCAAGCGCAAGCCCGATGGACTATTTTCTTTGGGCCAGTCTCGAGGCGCTGAAAAAAGCTATTGTCCGCGAGTGGGCCAAATTACCTGCAAGTCACATTCAGCCAGCTTGCGATTCGTTGTTGGACCGTCTCACGGTCTCATTGTCAACGCAAAAGGTGGTCATATCGAGCAAAAGTAAATTGATTCTTAATTTTGTATTTTGAAGAGATTTTCTTCAGCTCCTTCAACAAATTCTTCTTAATGGCCTCTATCCGCTCAAAGCGGCGTCCGCGGAGTGGAAATTTAAGTTTTGGGAAAAGGAAAAACCCACAGGGGGCTAAATTCGGTGAATATGGTGGTTGTTCGATGATATTTGTCGAGTTTTTGGTTAAAAAAGGGTTCACTATATGCGCCTTGTGAGACGGTGCGTTATCCTGGTGCAAGATCCATGAGTTTTCTTCCCACAAATTGCGCCGTTTCCTACGCACATTCTCTCTGAAACGTCGCATAACTTTCAAAAATATTCTTTAT